>VYXC01001057.1:25954-445722 GCA_013397175.1 Platysteira castanea | reverse complement strand
CCCTGTCCCTGGAAGTGTTCTAGTCCAGGTTTGATGGGGCTTTCAGCAGCCTGGTCTAGTGGAAGGTGCCCCTGCTCTTGGCAAGGGTGTTGGAACTGGATGACCTTTCAGATCCCTTTCAATGCAAACCATTCTATGATTAAATGGGAAGAAAGAAAATCTTCAGAACTTTTCTACTGCACTTCAAGGAAGTTGTGCAAATTTGAGATTCTCTGCAAGTTTCTTTAGTGAAGACGTACTTGTCATAATTTTTCTTTATTTCCATTATTTTTGAGGGATTGTTTCTGAGGAGTTTTCCAGTCTTTTAAAGTGTTGAGATAACCTACCTTTAGGGAAATAGGTGCACATTGAAACCTCTTTCTTCTGCCCTCTTATAGGCATATTTGCCAGTATGTTTTATGTATGCCATATCTGGTTTTTATATATCCTGCTTTCTCTTCTCTCCCTCTTGGAGAGAGGGTTGCTCAGCGGCAGACCAAGGAGTTGGCCACCTCCTCCCATCAGCCCAGACATCCCTTCAGCAGCTTCCACTCAGAGCCAGCAAAAATACCCAAGTTTCAGGGAAAGACAATCACCTTGACTTGCATCAACAGCCTGCATGATACTGGGAGGAAAACAGTTAATATTTTAAATATGAGAGAGGAAACTTTTGGAGCTAAAAGTGTAAATAACTGTAGGTTAAAGGTACATGGTCAAGGTTCTGCAAGCTCTCCGCAGACTGGTACAGATACACATTTCCCATTGATTTACTTCTCCATAGGGTCAGAAAGAGCACATTTCATGTAGTCCTTGGAAGTTCTGTGTGTGCTCTGGCAGCCCACCACCTCCTCTGCCTAGTCCTGCTCTTGGTCAGAGCAGCAATCTGCTTTTTGGGTTCTCTCTTGGCACCTCAGAGGTGAAATCTGACCTGGGTAGGAGGAAGAGGAGGAGGAGGAGGGATCCCGGTGAAAGGACTGTGCTGCAGCATGCCCGTGCTGTTGATGACAGCTGAATTTCAGCTCCTCTTAGCGGCAGGATGTTGGCATTTCTGTTGGCAGCTGTGTTTGCTCGCCATCTGCTGAGGGAACACCCCGATGAAGCTCGCTTCAAGCTTTTTGCTTCCAGGGTTGAAGGAGCGAGTAAGGTCCGTAGGGAAAACAGGATTTCTCAGCTTTAGGGAGAGCCTTTCCCCTGCCCAGCCTTCTCACGTTTTACTACAGCTTTGCTCCCCCATCTCGCTACAGGTTTGTGGCTTTGTGTTGTTGAGCATGGCAATGAGACATCTTAACCAAAATCGGATTTTCAATCCAGCAGGACGAGGAGCGGAGTCCCATGTGTGACTCCCATTACTGCTGTGGAAATGCCATGGTTTCCAAAGGACCTCTGTTTGCTAGAGGTCTTGGGTTTGTAACAATTATTGTTTTAACAATTTGGAGCTGGAGTGCTGTGTTTGACAGCAATTTCCCCGACCATTGGGAAACCTTTGGCTTTCTCATGGTACATTACAGAAACCTTGCACAAACTGCTTAAGCACATAAAAAACACTGCTTATTACTCTCTGGAATAAAAACCAAAACATGCTTCAATATAAGCCAGTACAAGCCAGTACGTTAGAAGACACTGCAGAATTAAACGTATGATCATCTAGCAAAGATTTAGTGCCAGACATAAAGAAAACACTAAGAAAACTCCTAAGAGTCATTTTATGTTGTTTAAGAGTGGTGCCTTGCTGACTCCAAAAGTTCGTGGAGTGGTTAGCAACTTGCCAGCTCATACCTGAAAACGGGAGAACAGCATGTGTTTTGTAGGGCTGTGGTGCTTAAAGAGCTTTCCTGTATATACATTTTTGCCTTAATCCTGAATTTTTTTAATTCTGCCTTTTTTTTTTTTTTTTAACCTTTACTTTGTAGCATGAACTCTTATTCAGACTGTTTTTCCTTTTCTGTTAGCTCTAGAAGATCCTGCTCAGGTCACAGTCCTTATTTTATTATAACTTGGCAGAAGAAGGCAGGAAAGAAACTATTTGATCTGAGAGAGAACCATACAATTTTTTTTTTCTTTAATAAACTCACATAATGAGGCAGCTGAAAGAAACTATGTCACAGTGACTTTAACCAAAAATAATCTTGAATAAGCCCGTTTGCATTTAAACTTGGAAAGAACCCATCACGGTATCTTCCACACCCACAGCATAACCCGGAGTACCATTCCTTTGACTGGAATTGAATATCTAATCTTCAGCCCATAGATTAGATGAAGCTGTCTTCTAAGTGCCCTTCTGCCCCTTGGCCTGCATTTGCTTCTCCTCAATTCATCACCTTTCTCTCTGTGAGGAAATCACAATGTAGATAATGTTTTGCCAAGAATCTGGCAGAGCTATCTTTCTTTTTCTATTTTTTAAAAAATCACGTTGACTAATGCTCCTGTTCCAAAAGCTCAGTGTTTCCATGGGCAGGGTGGACAATTTAAGGGTATATGCATACATACTTAATATATAAGCTGTCAGAACTTTAAAAGGGTACTTGAGAGGATTATTTTCCTTTCTACCTAGCTGTGAAGATAGGCTACTGCTTCAAATGTGTAGCCACTGGCTCCAGGCTAGTTGTCCTTCTAGCTCCCTTTGGACTTTGGAGCTTTGGCAAAAAGTTGACCTGGGTTTGAACTGTCCCAGAGTCAAGTTTTCAAAAACAAAACCTGACCTAAGTTTTGTGAAGACTGAACTACTCCCAGTTTCATCTATCTGTTGTAGATGTGTTCTGCCCATAAGCTTATAAACTTTGAGATACAGGGAAACAAAGGCTTGAGATACAATCATCTGACAACTTGTCACAACTGCATACAGCTGAAACTTGGCTTAAAGATTTCCATAAATGTGCTATCTGAGCTGTTTAATAGCTGTCGGCAGAGGGGATGAAACCTTGTGCTTGGAAAATATGTTATTATTCTAGTTGTGTGTTCCTGTAATTTTTCTCCAGATGTCTACTGAAATATTTTCTAAAATTTTTTTTTATTTTGGGCATATCTTCATTTGTACAGAAATGTAAATTAATCTCAATTAAGATAAAAATCTGAACGTTAGTTTTGAATAAAGTATAACTGATATACTTTACATACATTATGATGAAAATACATTATGCAGCACTGAAATGCAGAGCAGTCATCTCATGTAAAACTCCCTTTTGGTGAATGCAAAGCAGCCAGTGAAAACACCTTCTGTTGAGTTCTATTTCAAACGTTTTTGGTTTCATTCATGTTTACTTCAAAATGGGTATATGGAAAACTAGAAAGACCTGATAAAGTACCTTCAGCCATTTGGATTTCAATGTCTCTGTCTCTACTGTGTAGCATCTAATTAGCTTTATAGCTGTCTAGTATTGCTAGGATGTCTAGGAACTTCTTTTTGTTGATTAACTGAGTATTAATCCTCTCACAACACCCTCAGGAGAGAAAGGAAGCAGTACGTTTGGAAGTTAGAAACAAGTCTTTAACTGTTCATACTGACCAGGGACTTCAAATTTGCATAAATGGGGAGCAATTTAAATTGAAACAGTGGACCCTTTCTGACACGCAGCGTAATATTAAGTACCAACAGAGAGAACCTTAATGAAGGACTCACAGATGCCGAGTCCCTGCTGTGCACGAGTGGCAGGCTGCAAGGAACTCAGTCTGGCTGCATCTCCCCCACCTGCCGCGGTGCCGGGTGGGCAGGCTGGCCCTGGGCACAGCATTCCGTGTTCTCCACATCTTCCTGGAGGTACCGGTGCTCTCTGGTGGCCACAGAGTCGGCAGCCGGTTATCTGGTTGGAACAGTCACGTCCCTGAAGTTAGATTGGAAGGATCCAGGCCTTACTCATTGCTTATGAGCAAATGTGGGATGCGTGGGCAGGACAAAAGGACAATTTTCTTATGGTAATGTGATGGCATTAGAGGGTTTAGACACTTTTCTACCTTTCTTTACATCTCACAATGGACTGTTTACTTAATGCCTGCAGATGTGTAAGACAACTATTACAGTATATTTCCTGTATTTCTCTTCTTGCACTCTTGTCCTGAGTGGGAGAAACTGCCAGACAAGAAAGAACTCAGAAAGCTAAGTGGGGAGGGTCACCATGAGCATCTATGCTCATATATCTATGTGAATACAGTTATTAACCATTTATTCCAGTTAGTTGTTACAAGGATTTCAGACGGAAAAAATTCAAAGGCGTGTCAGACCTGAGTATTTAAAATGAATTCATGTAGAGACAAAAGTCACACTTAATCTTTTAATAACACTTAAACTTTTCCAGTGAGAGGCATTTGCTGACATGTCAAAATACGGGGAAAAAAAAGGAGAAAGAAAACAATAAAAGGGAGCTAAACATGTAAAAGGGCATGAAACATGGCTGTATGTATCATACAAGCTCTTCTTCAGTTTGGAATTCTAATTCTGATTTACAAAGTGTATAGGCCTTGTAGATAGGTATTTAAGTTTGTAGGACACAGGCTGTGCTTGAACTGGAAATCTGGAACTGGAAACTGGTGAAAAATCTTTGTTATTCTCAGCTCCAGCTGGCCGAGGGACATGATTTGATCAATCCTCTCTATGGGAACACAAATTGGTAGCGCAGCACAAACTGTCATCCGGGAACTTAAAATGGCAAGTATTGTGTTAATAAACAGGCAGGGAATATGTGGCTGAATGGCTTGGGATTTTGTGGTTTAACAACTGAAGAGATCCTTAAATCTGATACAGGCTTTGCAGTTCAAGTATCTTTCTTGAGAAACACATATGAGGAATCCAGAGGAAGTAGAAAAAGAATTGCTTAGACTGAGGTCAAATAACAGCTTGACTTCACAGCCATTGCAAATGGCCACTGCCAACTTCTAGTTTTACAAATTCATAAGTTTGTAAAATGTAATAATTTGTTCTTCCATGTGGGCAGCATAATATACACACTGCATAAAATGAACTGTAAATACTGACTAGCTTGCTATTAGTGACTGGACTCATGTAATGGTTTGGGAATCGTTTTCCCCAATTTAGTACTCCTATTAAAAACCAGAAGCCGCTCCCCTCCCCTCTCTGGTGGGAGAAAAAGGGCAGAAATTACAGATTGAGATAAGAACAATTTACTGGAAATAGCACTGAGATAAGGAAACAAACAGTAACATCAACAACATTAATAACAAAAATATACAAAGAGAGGGTGATTTACATGCCAAATGCTCACGAAGCCCAAGACAATGAAAAACAGTGGTGGACAGACCCTATGCCTTCCATGCTTACTCTTTCTGGGAAGAAAAAGAGCCCCTTACCCCTGCCACTGGCCATGATGTAAAATGGTACGGAATTCCACAAGGTCTTGGCCACACCCCCTCCCACTGATCTGGGCTGGAACCAGGACAATTCTAAACAGCTTATTTAAGCATATTTATTTAAGTATATAGAAAGCAGACATGCTTTCCCATGCTTGCCACTGATCCTAGTCTGCTATTTGACTTGCAATACTTGATGTTTGCTATAACATGTATTTGTATTGTTTGCTATAACATGTATTTACATTTTCTTTATAAAAACAGCCTTTGTCACTTAGTACCTGGACTTGGTACCTCTGACCCTTTGCTAGAGGAAAAGCCTTTTCCTTCACTCTGACATCCTCTTTCTTTTTTTTTTTTTAATTTTATTTTAAGGACTAAATGCTTGCAAAATGTTATTTTTCAAAACAAAACTATTTTTGCTGTTAAGGAAAAACATCTGAAACCACGATAATTTCATGGCTTTTTTTGTCTGTCTCTGAATCAAAAATAGTCAGGCTGATCCGACCTAGAGGCTGGATGGTCTTCATGCCAATTTTTCATTTGGTGTGGCTACAAGTTATAAAGAGTACATCATGTTGAAACTGGATAGATCTGAAAGGAATTAAGGAACAGCATCAAATTGTTCTGGACTTTGTAAGGTCATGCACATGCTGAAGGTAGTGATGATGTCTCTAATAAGCTTGTAATAAGACTAAATGTGGAAAAGAAGCTTGTTCACTGTTCTCTTGTTCTTAGGAATTGAAATAGGGAATTATGATTGCAGCTGTAAGGCTTCAGCTAGTATCATTTCAATTTGGCTCATCTCAGCGTAATGTGAGATTATCAGTCAGTGCTCCAGAAGCAGATAAATATCATTACCCGTTTGAGATCCAACAGATTAGTAAAAACACTCTTTCCACTTTAAGCCACGCAATAAGAAACAAATAAAGAAATTGTAAGATGCTGAATTTTGTCTTGTGTACTGATCCAACTCAGTGAAGTGTATGGTTTTGCTTTTAAACTGTGATAGTGAAAGACCGCAGCTCCACATGGGGCTGTATGCAGCTATGCCAGTATGACAGCACTTCCTTCTATCATAGCTTATCCTCACACATTTACACTGAACAGTGCTTTCAGTAGTGTTTTGTAGCCCTTCCAGCACGCGCTGATATGTCCTGGAGAAGGAGGAATAGGCAGTCACGGGAAGGCAAGAGAAGGAGGTAAAGAAGCAATGGGTTTCTTCCACCAGCAAGTCTCAGTACTGCACACGTATTCCTGCAGTGGGGCAGTGCAGTCCTCCTGTTCCCACCAGGGAGAAATCTGTCTCCACCAATGCACTGATTTCAAACAGGAAGAGACAGTGGTACAAAACCCTGTGTATAAACAAGTCCTACACCTCCATTCTCTGTGCTTTGCTCTTCTTGCTCAACCATTTGTATTTTGATTGTAAAACCCTACTTTCCTCTGTTCTTTCTCTCTCAGTTATTTTGGCATTGCTGCAAACTTCAAATTGCTTCTCAGATGTGCTGTTTTTTGTGTGTGCAATCCTTTACTGGTAGCAAAGACATAAGTATAGAACTTGAGGCTTTGATATAAGTGAGTTACACAATCATATGGCTTCTAAAGCAGGACAGAGTAATCAGGTTTTTATTCTTTTCTTGACCATTATGAATTTGGAATATATTCTTGTTTGAGAGGTTGGAATAATGTAAAAAGCAAATACAAGATTGGGAAGTATCTTGTGTCCCTTTGGTTGCCAATCTGGGGTCTGGAAGACATTTTCCTGCACTAGATGTTGGCTGCATTTTAATTTTTCCTTGTAGTTCTGAGCGGAGATCAGGTGGGTCAAATACCACAGATCTCCTGCTCTTTTTCCCAGGAACAGAGTTCATTTTGTTACTGTTTAGGTTGTGGTGATGTCCAAAACATGCCGGCTGCTTTCCAAACTGGAAGAAGGAAGTTGTACCTGCTTGGAGAGTTCAATTGTTCCAGATGACAGAGATTGAGAAAGTGTCCAGGAACAGGAGGGCTGTACAGAAAGGCTGGTTGTGGTCAGCACGATAACGGGCAGTCTGGGCTGCAAAATGTTGAAATAACTGGTGCCAGTATTTACCAAAGGAGAGCTTAAAGAACATGTGGGACAAACATCTTTTAGGTGTGGTTTGAGTATAGCCTGTGCTGCTGTGGAGGGAGAAACCTCTACGTCCTTCCAGCTCTCCATGGTGCTCTCCAGTGCAAAGCTTTCTAATTACAAATGCATCTGTCAGCTCCGAGTGCTGTGCTTATCCACTGAGGTGCTCCTCAGGAAGGATACATTCTTGGTCAGCTAATCCTGCTTTATAGAGTTACAGTGTTGTGTGGGCAAAGCTGTCAAGGCCAGGCTATGCATTTTAATGTATTTTTTTCCTGTTTTCTGGGTTTAGACAGACAATTCCTGGTTTGGGGAGTTTTGTGTTTCAGCAGCCAGAGGTTTATGTAGGGGAANTGGGTTTAGACAGACAATTCCTAGTTTGGGGAGTTTTGTGTTAGGGAGTATAAGCATTAATAAACCAGATAGATAAGTAGAATAAATAACAAACTGATCTAATAAATCAGATTTATTAGTTAAAAAACCAACGTATTTGGGACATATAAGGGAAAGTTGGCTTTTTGTGTAAATTGACACATTCTGTACAGGCAGCAAGGCAAGTCGTATTCACCCACTTAATAATTTTTTTGGTTTTGTTTTTGATATTTAAGCATAAATCAGCTCAAGAGGGAAATTTCAGAAACAAGCTGTTCATCAAGTGCATGGATTGGTCCAGATGGAGTCAGATAGTCTAATCAAGCCTTCAGTCAAGGTAAGGGGAGTTACATGATTGATACTTGAGAAGAAACTGAAATAACTGGAGTGTATATTGCAGCATATTTACTCATAAGGCAGGTTTTCTTTAAAGTAATGTAATGCTCCCTTCTGATACATCAGAACTAATTGAGACAAATATGCTGAGAAGATCCTGAGTTGCTACCTCTGAAGAGAAGAGGGGAAGGAGACCTGCTGAAGTTGTCCAGTTGCCTTTCTTTGGCTTAAATCACTGCAGTTTCTCCTTATTTAGATCAGGATTAACATCACACAGACCAGGCTGGAGACAACATATATTCCTTGTTTTCCTGGAAGTGCCCCAGATGCTGAAGAGGTCATGTAAACTCATTGCTTTTTTAAAATAAGGTTTAGGCAAATGAGAACTACTACAAACTGCATTTTTGTAAAAGGACCTTTTAATGTTTTGTATCTCTGCACATCTCTTCCTCTGCGTTGCAGATGCTGTGCTTCCAGTTGAAGGTGGGAAGCAAGGGATCACATACCTTTTTAAACGTGGGACTCATGAAAAATCTGGATACACATCCCTCTGCATTGCTTTGGCATTTTATTTCATCCTTTGCTGAATAGCAGGTTCCTGGGTTGCCAGTGGCCTGGTTATTCCTGTGCTTCACTTCAGTCCTGGTTTGTGCTTCCTGTACGAAAGGCCTGTGTCAAGCAGCAACAATCTGAATTATAGGTTGAAACTTGGCAATAGCAAAGCACCAAGTGCTTGGAGGAGGCTGTATAGGTAGAACAGGATGGTTTGCTTGGAAAAAGATGCTAAAATTGGGGAAGAGAATGGAGAAATATTTTCTGACAATAGCTGTGGAAGGACCATAGCCAAAGCTGTGGACTTTCCAAGTGTAGATCATTTTAATCCTTTGGGGATCCCGAAAGAGTCTCAGCTTCTGGCTCCATCTCTGTAACTGTAGGACTATGGGTTCAGGTCCAGACTTTTCATCTGTTTCTTATGTATGTAATAGCCTGAACCTTAATCTTGGACATCATACCCTGAACTTTGGAGAAAACTGCAGCTACATCTTTTGTTGTAGTTTTTAGAAAGCTGTTGTAGACTAGAGCAAGATTCTTGCAGTAATGCTGAGAGGCTTGATGTTCAGCAAGAAAGGAGTGATGGCTGGAGAGTGCCTAATGCCATTCAAAAATATTGAAAAAATATAAAAAGAATTAGTTGTGTGCACAACCTTCTGCCTTTTCCCTACCCCTGTATACACCTCCTTCCCTCCCCAAAATGTTGTCTAAATAAATTTTTAATATGCAGTGTTTGTTGAAACATGGTGTACTTGGCTGAATGGATATAGATAGTTAAGTCTATCAGTCAGCACTCATGTTTTTGACCTGATAACCTGATTTTCATAACCATTCTAGAACTACATGTAGTTTTAAAAACCATTCCAGAACTGTATCCATCAATCAAATAGATCAGTTGTATGAATAAATGGGAAAAAGTTGTGTAATGGTGCAAGATGATGCTCCTCAAATCATGGAATCATAGAATATCCTGAGCTAGGAAGGACCCACTAAGATGATCAAAGTCCACCTCATGGCCCTGGACAGAAGAGCCCAAGAATCACACCATGTGCCTGAGTGCATTTTCCAAATGCACCATGGACTCTGTCAGGTTTTGTGCTGTGACCACTTCCCTGGGGAGCCTGTTCCAAGTGCCCAACCACCCTCTGGGTGGAGAGCTGTTTTCTGATATCCAACCTAAACCTCCCCTGACACAACTTCAGGCCATTCCCTCGAGTCCTGTCACTGTCACCACAGAGAAGAGATCAGTGTCTGCCCCTCCTCTTCCCCTCATGAGGAAGTCGTAACTGCAGTGAGGAATCTCCTCAGTCTCCTCTTCTCAAGGCTGAGCAGACCAAGTGCCCTCAGCTGCTGCACATGAGGCTCCTCTTCAGACCCGTCACCATCCTCGTGGCCCTCCTTTGGTGCTCTCTAACAGCTCTGTATCTGTTTTATATTGTGGCACCCAGAACTGCCCCCAGCACTCGAGGTGAGGCCACCCCAGTGCAGAGCAGAGCAGGACAATCCCCTCCCTTGCCTGGCTGGCGATGCTGTGCCTGATGCCCCCAGGACAGGGCTGGCCCTCCTGGCTGCCAGGGCACTGCTGGCTCAGGTTCAACTTGACATCGACCCCTCAGGCCCTTTCTGGAACTCTGCTCTCCAGCCCCTTGGTCAGCAAAATGTGGCACTGGAGAATGCGGGCATCGATCCCGCTGCCTCTCGCATGCTAAGCGAGCGCTCTACCATTTGAGCTAATTCCCCCATGCACAGTCAGAAGAGAAATAACCATATAATATATATCATAAAAATGGCTATTTTATGAATAATAATAATTCGCCATTTCTGGAAAGTGAATGTACAAATCCTGTTCATTGTCTGACACTTGAGTCTGTATATCTAATTCCTTGCACTTGGAATGACATGTTGTGTATCACATCAGCAGTTACCTGCACAACTGTGCTACATTTTGGTTTAGCTCTTCAGTGTAGATTGGTTTGAGGACTCCTGGGTTCTCTTCACAACTTCATTCCTGGCTAATTTTGGGCAGGTCATTAATATCTATTACTCCTTTTTGACCATTTGTTATATTACTGTAATATTTTACTTGCCAGGTTTATGGGTGAATGCAGACTTAATTTTGAGAAATTATATAAGGCTGGAATTCTAGAAGTATGGCCTTTTAATCAGAAATATCCCAGTGTGTATTTTTGTGACCTCTACTTTTGACTTTCACTATAAGGTTAATTCTCATTTTGCTTTGAAGGACGTGAAGACAGACATGCTGTTGTCCTTTTTCTTCAAAGTATGGTAAATCTGTCAGCTTTATGCTTGTGATTGGTCTTAAGCAAGTGGTCATACTAAAGAAGGTTGCTACAATTTTTGTGGGAAAGGAGTCTCTACAGAAGCTCACAAAAGTAATCTGAGATGAACAGAACATTAAAGGATTTTCAGAAAACACCACCACTGGCAAAAGGATTGCTCTTTTTCTTCTTGTATACAGGTACAGAGGAGCTTTGTATGGCAGAATAATAGGATTGGTCCTTGTTTTCTTTTTTGGTGTTCAAACTAATGAATATGGAGTATGAATTGATGGAGGTCTCTGCTGCCATCAGAGCCTCATTTTTCAGTGGTGTTTTAAGATCAGCCATCCCCCTCACTGTGATAATGGTGAGTATGTTGAGTTTTCAAGTATTTTTGTGGCCGAGGTTGAGTTGAGCTTTTGCTGCTGCAGCTAAATAAAGCACTGATGTCCTATACACACTGAACCAGAGAGAAATAAATTATTGGCCTGGATGTTTCTAATTTGCCTGAGGATGGTTCTTCGTTTTTGTTTTTTTTTTTTTTTTATCTGGGAACTTTTACCTGTGGAGCGTGAATTTGGAAATAACACTTTGACTAAGAAATGTGACCGTCTCTTTTCCTATTTTTAATTTTTTTGAGGTTACAGAAACGATAATGCCATCAGCGGTTTCCAAAAAAGAAAAGGGATGTTTCTGCTGGGTTACAAAACAGTAGTAGGTCACACTGTGACCTTGTGAGTTCACTTCTGTGTGGGATGAGGGCCTTGTACAATTGACCTTCTAAAGCCGGGGTTGAGTATGGCCTCCTGGATGGAGTAAGCGAAGGATTTACAGTATAGGCAAGTGATCTAATGGGAAACCTCACAGGTCTCTCAGGTCAAGTTATGCCTCATAGATTTCAAAATTTTGGGATTCATTTGGAACACATTTCATATTTCTGTTTCCCCCTCCTTTCGTAACAGAACATCTTGAGTCTGCACTACAATGCTTTCCAGTCAAACTCCTGAAAGCTAAAGTATTTGCAAATAATATCCTTAAACTTAGAGAGGGTGTTCTTTGCTCTGCCTGATTGCAACACCTGGGGACAGTGAGTTGTAAGGCGCAGCTGAAATTCAGCTTAATCAACAGACAAGTGAAGTTGAGGTCACAAGGGGGAAGTTTTCACCCTTCCACGGCAGGACATTCAAGGCCTGTGAGTATTAGTGTGTGTGGAAATTTCACCCATGACTAAACCCAGACTTGGCCGCCCAACTGGTTTTGACCAAAAGTATCTCATTAAAATCTTTGCAGATGTCAGAATTCACACGGAGTGACTAAGCCTGGATTTTCCCTCCTAGTACACTGTTGCATAGTGTTTGATAAAGTTTATTGGCACTCACACCAAGTTGGGCCCATGTTAGTTATAGGTTGAGTAAATTGTGCAGGAAGCTGTTTTTAAAATGTTCTAGCTTGAAAGGTGGTGTGTGACCAAAAAAACCTTTCTATTGTGAAATACTAATTAGATTGATTATGGAAAAAGTCCTTCTTCAGTGTCCTCTTGCTGCTTTAGCACTTACTTATCCATCAAGTAATTCAGTAAATATGGACTCTGCTGTTTCTGCTTCTGTAATAAGCTGTTATGCATATTGTGGATGTTACTGTGTGAATTGTTGGCCAACTACTAAGTCTGTAAGACTTGAAGGGGGGAAAGTTGATGCCTGAACACTAGATGTAAGTTTTCTGGGAACCCCAATTATGACTAAATGTAATGTCTTTTCCAAAGTAGGCCTGGATTTTCTTTTAATGGCTCAATATATTTTAATTTAAGTATCATTTGTAAATGATTACTTTACAATCTTTCTGCAGCTATAAGTCTTCAGGGGCAAGAGCAGTTGATTGACATTTCCCCAAGGTCATGAAGCTGTGCTTTATCACAGAGCAGTGAGAGGTGATTATATGCCAGAACACTTGCTGGTCTTGGATGCCAGAACTGCTTTTCATTCAGCTCCAGTATAGAGGAAATTCCTATATTATATTTTCTTCAGTTTCTCCCTACCTTCCCCACTACCTATACTTGTTCTCTGTTTTCTAAGTGCCTCTGTACATGCACATACAGCGTATGCAGAACAATATCTGGAAACTCTAAAAGAGCTGTAGGAAACCGAGTTGAAAAAGCCCTAGAAAAATGACGAGGATTGCATTGCAGTGCGTTCTGAATTCCCCTAGGTGTCATGTTCTAACCCTTCTGTGCCTCTCTGTGCAGGCATATTCTGTTTCAATTTATGTTCATCCAAGATAAATAGCTGCGTTGCTTGAGGAAATATTAATTTTTGAGGAGAAAAAAGGTCTTGGACATGACAATGCAAACACATAATTAAAAGGTTGTGCCCTCAAACCATAAAATGCACATATTTTTCCTATATTGTCTGATGGGTTCAAAAAGAATTGGGAATGTTTGTTTTGGCTTTTCACAGCCTTCCATTTGGAAACAGTTATGAATGTGGGTCTTGTAGTGAACAGGTTTGTAAGATGCTTTTTTTTTCCCCCCTCATGGCAGACCCCACAGGCGTCTGCCCACCTCTTCTTTCTTGGCTGCCTGTTTCTACCCCCCATGCTGACACTTGACCCTCATCCTCAGCTTTTTGTGGCAAAGGGTAGATGTGGTGACATTTTTTTTGGCAAGTACAAGGAATAGCCTTATGACTTGCCTTCCCACAGCCTTCTGTTTCCCATGCCTTTTTAGGTGTCACGTGTCCTGAGCTCGCAGGCCTCAGGTTGCTCTAGACGTGGAAGAGGAATAGCATCTTTCTACAGTGTGTTTGCTCTCTGGCTAATTCTGTATTTTTAACATTCCTTTTATTTTTACTTCTCAATAAAAATGCCTCACAAGTGTTAAAGGGGAAAGGTGGCTCTGGGCTAGCCTAATATTAGTGTCTGTGCCCAGTACTGTCATGTGCCAATGTGAAAGCTGAGAGGAGTTTCATTTGCATCAATTTGGATCCTTTGTCCCATGGGTTGTCCTTCTCTCTTTTACACATGATAGAAGGTAACACTGACTCTCACCCCTTTCTTGCCTATTCTGTTCAAACAGAATTAAAGCAGCATATCAGTTTATTGGCCAAATTTATTTCTCCAAGAAATCTCGTCTGATGGATATGGGAAATGCAGTTAATTCTGAAAAGGTTAAGACTCTAAATCCTTCTCTGAGTGTGAAACACTGGAATATCAGGCTTTAGACAGATGTAGATTAAAGGAGAAAAGAGACTATTCCTTAGGATTTGGAGGTGGAAATGCAATGTTATTATACAAACCAAAGGCAAATCTCCTCAGGGGATTAAGTGTTCTGCGGTCTGTCCCAGAGTCTCCTGTGAATGGTGGGTGTGGCTGCTGTGAATGAGCGGGTCGTGCTAATGGGCATGATGTTGGTACTGAAATATGACCATCTGATGGGGCTTCGGAGCTGCTTGGTAATGTCTCTCTGAGTCTGCAATATGGCAGAAGCTGTGTTGTATACAAAAAGCTGTATGTAAAACCGTCTGGTTCTTAAGACAGTAATGAAGGCTAAGAAATGAGGTTTGTTCATGCTTTCTGTTGTTTGATGCTTACATTAAAACAGGCACACTGGCAGAGCACTGTATGTAATAAAGTATGCTGCTGTAAGTGACCACTGTCCTATAGTTAGGGAAATTTGAGGTATATTTTTTATACACATTCCATTTGTAATGAAAATGATCTTTCTTTCGTCGTAATTTGAATACTTCACTTGTAATGTATGTTTCTGGCAGGTTTCACAGTATTGCTACAGGTCATCTGGAGTAAGTGTGCTGAAATAGCTCTGACAGCATGTAGTGAAAACTAAATCCTTACCTCTCCCCTCTCTTTGTATTCCTTCAGTACTCCTAATTTAGACAAAATGTACTTACCTGAAATTATAGGCAGATGCATTGTTGCAAACTCTGGGGTTACCCTTCTCAGTTCCTCTGAGAGACTCTCAACAAGCTTAAGTCCTTTCACAAGAATTTTAAGTACAGCATTGTTTTACAGATGTGATGTGAGGATACAGCACAGACAACCACCCAATCCAGGTAACTGGAGGGAAGTTATAACAAAACCAGAATGATGATAAAAGATGTCAGAAAAATAAGCCCAAGACTTCTAAAATGCATGTCAAATCTGCCTGGTACCACTGCAGGTTTTTCACCAGAGAGCTGCATTGCTCAGGGGTCGTAGGAGGCAAGATGCTGCGTTTGAACCCCTTTGCAGTAATGATGATGCAAGTGGAAAGGATGTTTTTGAAAGTATTAACACAGATATAAATTCTGAGTTGAGTCAGGTAATAGTGCATAGCTGGTGTTTGAAGGCCAAACAGTGAAAACAATCTCTGGCTGCTAATGACACCATCAGAGGGCCAAGAAATCTTCATTGACTTAAATCAAATTTCTCTTGAGGGAGTCCAGATCTAACGGATGAGAGCTCTATTCTACAGGTGAAGATGGATAAATTGTGCATTAGCTGGGCAATGAAGTGGGTGTAAGTTCTCAGGTTTCTTCTTGACTAATGAGATGCTAGAAAAAGTCTATGTAGCCGTGCCTTTGAACATCTGTGTGGGTCCCTTCCAACTCAGGATATTCTGTGATTCCTCATTACATGAAACAGTAGTGCCTGTTTGCCTAGAGCAGCCCCTACCTCCATTTGGGTGGAGGCTGTTTCTGCCACCTTGACACCTTGTTTTACCCTCTTCCTTTCTGCTCCTTGAAAGCAGCTCACAGTATGTAGTGGTTTGTCCCTCCCTGGTTTACAAGTGCCTGCTGGTACTTGCTGTGTTCTGTAGGCAACGAGGAGAGCCTGCAGAGGGAGCTGGGTGTTACTCCAGGAGGTGCTCAGGTGGAGCTGGCCAGGCTTAGAGGTGCAAAAGGTTTTCAGTGCAAACTATGTCTTATGTGAGACTTGTTCATGCACTTGCTGCCTTGGAACTTGCTATGGTAAGAGAAAGGCCAAGGTCAGGTTGGATAGGGCTTTGAACAACCTAGTCCAGTGGAAGGTGTCCCTGTCCATGGCAAGGGGTTTGGAAGAAGATGATCTTTAAGACCCCCTCCAACCCAAACCATTCCACAGTTCTGTGAAGGAAACAATAAAAATACTCTTTAAACAGCTGACTTTAGAGTAAACTAGAGTGCAGATTCTTTTCTGTAATGTATAGTTTCCACCTAGTTTATCTTAAGTTAAGTGTGTTTTTTTTGGTTGTGTGTGTGGTTTTTTTTTTTTTTTTAATTATTAAATGGTCAAAATGAGTGCTGGCACAAAGCTGAGCTTCTGTCCCACTGCCCTTACATTCTTGCAAATGGAGTAGCAGCTGACCCTGAAGTGATGGGGTTCAAGAGCTGCAGCAGAGCCATGCTGTGAGATTCAGAAAATGGAGACTATTGGATCTTGGTCCATTACAGGTTTCCAGGGCAGGTCATATGGCATGAGTAATTACAGGAAGCAGGATACTTTGCAAGATGTGAAATTAAATGATTTAATTGATCCTTTTGGTCTTAAAAGAAACCAGTCTTGTTTTCAGCACATAAAACATGGTGTTACATCTGGCTAGTTGAAGAGAAAGGACTTCTCTCCCAAACTCGTAATGCCATCCAAAGTGCGATCCTTTCCTTGATAAAGATTACAGTTTGGTGAGGTGTGAGGAGAAAAATTCTCTGAGAGCTGAATATGCTTTTGGCATACCAGGAAGCAGGAGAACAGGCTGATTTGAAATACATGAATTTCTTGTTCATCTGAAAGATCTTACGGTCAAGTAAGATTAATACGATCTTATGGTCAAATATAGTAACATAACTCTAGTTGGAGTGATGGTAAACATTGAAGTCTGCAAGAGCTTGTTTTTTCACCACCATCTTGTTTAGAATTATTTCAAAAAGTTTGCTTCTCCTCTATTTTTGACTGAAAATGAGGACTTCAGATTTTTTTTTTATAAAAACCTTGGACATTTCATCAGAAAGCTGAACATCTCAAAAACACAAATTAAAAAAAAATTACTTGTCTTGCTACAAACTTTGTTGTTCCATGTTAACATTTTTCTTTAAAGAATGAAATATTTGCCATGAAACACCAAAGAAGCTTTCTTGGTATGTTCAAGAAGGAGGCCCCATACATGATGCATCGTGGGAGACGTAGTTTAATCTGAGAGGCCAAGCCAAATCCAATTTTAAATTTCTCAAGGGATGACAATATAGCATTCCAAATGAAAGCTTCTTGGGCTCTAACCTAAAAAATACTGCTCTATAGGGGTAATAAACAATTTGTCAGGTCACTGGAACATTTGATAAAAGATGTATGCTTGTAGGGAAAATGAAATAAACCCCTTTTTTCTTTCTGGATGGTAGCCTTGTGAACCCAGCCCAAGAAAGTCAGAACAAGTCCCCCCTGATTACTTCATTCATCATTTGTAAAGAAGAACTGCAGCTATGGGACAGTTGGTTAGCCTGCAGGTAATTCCCAAACCAGAAGAGAATCCAGCTCTATCTCTAATATAGCTGTGTCAGCTTTGGTACCAGGTTTTATCAGTAAAATAAACAGACACAACTGAATTGTACATGGATTCAATTGGCACTGAACTCTTAGAAAGTTCAGTTGTACATCTGAAATATTGAAATTGAGATTGCATCTCTCTCTTAAATACACACATTGGTAATGAAGTTGTAATTTGAGAAGATAACATTTTTATATAGTCACTTTTCTGGCTCTAGCTATCGGTAGCTTTAAAAGTATTTTATAAATAAAGGGATGTAGTGTATTACAACATACAATGGTACATTTGGGACATGTAACACAAACCTTAATGAAAGTTCATGAGAATTTAACATGCAGAAGTTATTTTTAATTCACGGTATCTTATCTGTTTTCAGTTTTTTTGAATTACGAAATGCAATTGGGATATCTTATGTACTAATTCTTTGCCAAATTTAATTTGTTTCCATGTTAAAGGCATTTTCCAGTTATACTGACATGAAAAGCATCTGAAACCATTAAATTTTGTCATATTTTTAACTTCAAAACCTTCACAATGCTGCCAATAGTGTTTTTTTCCCAAATTTTGAGAAAATAATTTATCTTTGGGACCAAAGCTATCACAATAATCACAATAAACCTATTTTTTTTTTCCCTGGCCTGAGGGTTTGATAATAATTTTGAATTAAACTCCCCGTGTAACTAGGTGCTCTAATGAATGGGAGCTTGGGGCCAGAGATCCCCATTTGATTGCTGGACCCTGCTGAAACAGGAGCAGGTGGTTACACAGCGCAGCAGCTGCTGGGCTGGACGCAGCGTGTCGGTGGGATGGGGGCTCCTCCTCTAGGTCCTGAGAGAGGTAAATCCCTAGGGAAGGAAGGACCATGGTCTCCCCTTGGGCAGAGCAGCATGTTTTGTTGCTACAGTTTCTACGTGTCGTCTGTCTTTTTGGAAGAGGAATAAGACTGGGTTCAGGACACCCATGGTGATGGCAGGGAACGTGGGTGAAAGGTGTGCTGCTGTCATGAACCAGACTGAACGGAGATGGGCATCAAGGGGAAGCTGTGAAAGCACGTGGAAAAGTAGAAGCATGAGGGAAAGAGGAGCATAAATGGTATCCAGAGGAACCTGTCCTGATAGCGGCTCTTCTCTCAATATGAAATATGAAAGAGTGACAATGGACAAACTGTTGAGTGCCTGACAGATGTCTCAGGCAAGCTTGCGGAGCCAGATCTGAGCTTTTTTCTTGTATCTCTAAAATAAAACCCCACTAGGACCCCAACCTGGCAGGGGCCAACCAGATTGTTATCCACTGGTGAGCTGTGCAGCAGCAGGTGATTTCTGCAGTTGCTGGTGCAACACGTGAAACAGCAGTGGCTGACTTTAGAAGGGATGAAGTTGTACAGACTGTGGAAATAGTTGGAATTGTGTTGTCTAGTGCTTCAGATCATCATTGATGTCAGGTCACTCTGGTTATACTGCTCCCATTTCACCCTGTTCCTCAGTCTGACCCTTGTTTAAGGAACAGATAATTTATTTGGAAGGCTTGAGTCATACTTTTCCCTTTCTCCCACTTGTTTAGCAGAGTGTATGCAATACTCGGGAGGGAACGGACAAAGACAGGGGAGAACTGGCTGTAACAAATGACTACATCCTCACGGCACACTTTGGCAGCACAGACCTTGGGAGATTTCTGATCATGCCTTCCTCCGACTTGCTCAAGATGGAAGGGTGTGAAAGGGACATTGGGTTCCTGGAGCAAACATGGAGAGAAAATGATAAGGAGCACACCCTCTGTCAGGAGAGCCATTGCTGTGTGAGAATGCAGTAGAGGCTCATGACAGGTCATGTTGTGCCACATAGGGGTAGATGAGAGAAGATTTTGACCCTTGCCTTAGAATGAGTACACATGTGCATGCTCTGGATCAGAGAGCATTTTTTTGCACTGCTGGCTAACAAGACATGTGCTACAGAGTCCTTACCGAAAGGGCAGGAAGGCATATGTGCCCACCCAACAGGCAAGTTCAAATTGTCTCCTCCTTAGTTGCTTAAAAACAGTTCAAAAATAGATGCCTTAAATGCTGTTACTCCGGCAGGATTACTCAATGCTGAATTTAGCTTTTGGATTCTCTCCACGGCCACAGTCTTCATTTTAACTCCTCATGAGAGAACGCCACATGGCTGCTTTTCCATCTGATTTTGGTGAGGAAAGGAAAATCTTCTGCGGAAGCTGGAGCAAATGGGTAGTATTCAAGATTTTTCACATCATGTTTCCTTCAAAGAAAGCAGAGGAAGTGAACAATTGTTCGGAAATTAATTTGGCAGATTCTTCCCAGTTTAATGCTGTTTAATGCATCAGCCCATCATACTGAAACAGTTTAGGGCTCACTTACCATTTTTGATTACACCTGAGATGGTTCACAGAAGTTGTTTTGAGAGGGCCTAGATTTGTGTTACTAAACTGCCTGCTTTTTTTTTTTTTTTTTTTCCTAATGAAAAGATTAAACCCTAGTAAAACAAATTTTCAAGATTTTCAAGCCTGCAGATATTTTTAACAGGGTAAGCATTTGCTCTCCTTCCCCTGCCTGTTGAGAGGAGCCCAGTATGTTCAAATGGTATGTTTAACACTATTTCAGATTACAACCTGTTTAGAAAGGAGATGCAGAGTAGTGTTGTACAGATTCTAGTCTTATTCAAATTAATCCCAAAATAATTGGAGTAACAATGCATAATCAGCAAATCAGCAAACTGTTAAATACACTAGGTCCTACTATTTTCTGTTGAATGTACTCCAACTAGGGGAAGAGCACTGTGTGTTTTTTGGCAGTAGCTTTTCTGGAAAATGAAATAAGTGAAACTATTCTCACAGAGGAGGGGATGGGGAATGGTTTCAGGACCTCAGATTTTGTAATGCAGTTCTTTAAGAAACTGGCAGTGAATGAATACCTATGCTTGTTTTGACAACAGCGAGATTTTGTAAGTTTTCTGTTATTTAAGGTCTAATCTCCCACTGAAGTTAAAGTTGAAATGAGCTTCTCAGCCAGTGGCATAGAGCGTTTATCAAAAAGCCTCGGTAAAAACCTTGTGTAGTCTGCAGCTGTCTGTAGTCAAGTGTCTCTTTCTTCTCTAGCCTTTTCTAGACCTCAGAAGCTGGGGGACATAAGAATTCTGGCATTCTGGAGATGTTGGTTTTAGCATCACTTAAGTAAGACAGAGATTCACTGCAGTTGTCTACTTTATTTTAAAAAATGCTCATGAATCATAATTAAAAGCATTCTGCAGTACTGTGAGTTTAAAAAGTACCAGGTTGCTTAGCTGGGTTATTATACAGTACAGAGCTTGTTTTGAAAAGATTTAATATGTGAGCCTGCTGAATGTTTGGGCATATTCAGCAACACACGTGCACAATGCTGCTATTTTTATTAATAGAAAGTTCACTTGACACAACACGCACCAGTGTTACCTTTCCGACACAGATTTAGGTGGCTTTGAAACCTCCTTTCAGGGCTTCATGTCTGCTATGCACGTAAGATGAAGAGCCAGATTACAGAAAAAATCAGTGATAGATATCTTTCCAGGGATCTTGGCAAAAGTCACTGCTATCACCAATACTGTTTCTGATACCACTCGCGTTCATTGCCACAACCTACCAAAACAGGTGTATTTATAGGCCTTGAGGGACTGAAACAAGAAATCAAACATTTGCATAGCATTTTCCATCGAGTTCCCAAGGACTGAGACTCAAAGGATTTTGATATGTTTCCAGGGATTACTTAGCCGTGCTGGGTATTTCTATGTTCTCTTCAGCAATCAATGTCCTGCTTCTGTACTAGGTCTTATAAAAAAAACGTTCTCTCTTCTGCCAAGGAAATCATCAACAAAATGCTGGTTGGCTTCAGAAAAACGCACAAAAATATTTAAACTCACATTAGAGAAGACTGGGATGAGAGCTCACTTAACTCTGCGAATTAAGTTAAATTAAGAAGTAGTGCACCAGTGTGATTCATTAGAACTACTTTGCTTAAAAAGTATGTGCCTTGCACTGAGGTATTTTTTCGTGCTCTGTCTTGGCAGCAACTAAGCTCTAGGGTACTAGAGGCTGCCTACTCCTTGTAATGGCTTGGAATAGTTAAGGGTGTTGATTTCTGGAAGAGGAAGAATCCCACTAATTATGCAATCCTCCTGGCACTGGGGTTTGGCAGGACGTCCTCACAGTGAACCTACGCTGGGTGTGCCGCCCTTTGTAGAGGGTGATGCACAGCTTTGTGTGCCTCAGGCTGCAAGAAATAATCATTTTCAGCAGGGTGAGGGAACTTCAGTGCATAACTTTTCAGGGCTAGCATGACAATCGTGCCTTTTTAGGAGATTTATGTTTACTGTAATGCAGCATCCCACTTTTCCAAAAATTTTCAGCGGTGATGGTGGTGAGTGATAAGGAGACAGTAAAGTGAGTTGACTTAATGAATGCAGTCCTAAGACTATAAAGGATTTCTTTAAAGGTGAAGTGCACAGGAAAGGAATATTTTTCACTTTGTTTTAAAGAGAGAGATTAATGCAAGTTCAGGAAGGGAGTATTCGGTTGTATCGATATGTGAAGAAGGTGCCTCTTCTGGCATAATTCCAGAGGGAAATAGTGGATCATGATAACAGGATTTCAATTCATAGCTTGTCAGGACATTATTAAGTGGCAATTAAAGTGACACAAGTGTTCCAACACACAGGTTGCTGAGGGCCAGCAGATGATAAAACCAAGATTAAAGAAATTGAAATGCAGATCTGCATTGTCTATGAAATGGCTGTGACAATACAAGTAACTTAATCCTGTTTGATGTTGCTTCCATAAACTCCTATTCTCAAGAAAGCTGCATGAGCAGCTCTTTTACTGCTGTGAATAGGGAATTGTAGTCTCCTTCCATTCTTTACATCAAATGATTAGCTTGCAACCTTGTTCGTATTTGCTCCAAGAGAAGAATGATCAAAAGTTTTCTGCTGGCTACAAGCCCTCCACCCTTTGGAAATGTTCTCTCAACTGTGAACAATTTTTTCTTGGTGTCTTTTATAAATAGTAGCAAGAATTTCCAGTGAGGGAAGTTCTGGTTGTACGTGCGAGAACTGAAAGGTGCTTTCTGGGGGGAGAGTGCACTCTTCCACAAAATCTGGGAGCAGATTGGGAAACTGTGCCCAGAGCTGGTGCATTGTGCCAGCTGCAGCTTCAACACCAAAATTAATTGATTTGGCTGGTAGTACCGAGACTTCATGTCCCGTCCCATCCACCCTCTTTTTAAACTTGCTCTCATACGTACTGTCTTGTACCTTTGTCCAGCAGCTACCTGTTTTTTTTTTTCCCCTAAATATTTTCTTAATTTCAGGCCTTTTAATTCAGTGTAATCTTGTGAAAAATGACGAAATTATTTCTTCTGGAAGTTTGCTTCTCCCAAGGATGAAAGATTTTTATATCGTCTGAAGGAAGATGATTTTGCCTTTTCTTTGTTCAGTTGGCCAGACAGCTCTTCTGTTTAAACAAATCTTGAAAAATTAATTAAAATACAAAATAAATATATCTTTTTTCTCTTTTTGATGGGCCCTCATTTCTGCATTTCTCCTTGTAGGCTGCAAGTAGCAAGACAGATTTCTGGCTAAGTAGGTTTTCAGTAGAAGAAGGAAAATTGATTTGTACTATGTAGGTAGCTGATGATTTTTTCTTTTATATTATTAGAAATATCAAGGGTTCAGGGAATATTCACTGTGTCAGCAGCCTTGTGTCTAACGAGGTTGTTTGGACTCTGCTCTCTGAGCCAGAGTAAAATCTTTGAAACATGTTAGTCACAATTTAACTGAAAGTGGGGGAGGTTTTTAACAGTGAGCTTTAAGTAAACTGCATCTTTTTGAATTTCCTGGGCAGCTGCCTTTCTCTCTTTGATGTACTGTGCCTGGTGATGCTGTTAATGAAATGCATAATTATGTGTTATATAATAAAACAGAGCTAACATGAAGGTGCCTAATAGATTATAATGATGTGGAGGCCTGAGAAACTAAAGACTATTGGGGGTTGTTGAAAAGTTCCTCTGGTGACAAAGATGATGTCTAAAGAGGTTTGAATAACTGTGCTGATAAATTAATTGTGGTCTCTCTGTGTGTAAACAACATTTTTCAGGATTTTGTGTATAGAGAGATCTGGCAATATGCACAGAGAGTAAATTGCATCCTAAAGAGCAGCCCCTAGAATGCAGTCTTGGAATGAATATCGATAAATGAAACATCACGTTTTATGGCTGAAGAGTTGTAGGCATTCGGCGACTGCCCCCAGCTTCCCTCCCTCCTTTCTCTGCTTTTGTCACCTATATTTTCTCTCTCCCTCTGTAATACTCTATATAACTTGTTCGTTCCTGAGAATCTTTAGGAACTGGTTTGCACACACAGGTATTTTTAAAGGAGAAGCTGTATAAGCTTCCAGCCCTGGACCACATGGGCTCCTGATGGTGCTGGGCTGTGGCTGGGCTTGCTTGGCTGCTGCTCTGGGCTCACAAGGACCTGTCCGCTGGAAGAATTAGCATGCAGGGAGCTCCAGTACGGATTTACAGCCTGCTAGTTACTTGGCACTAATTCCCTGGGGTGGATGACTCTAGTACCTACTAAGAGTGCTTTTGTGTGAGTTAGGCAGGCTCGTTTCTGAAGGTGAAATAAGCTGTTTTTCACTTCCCAAGCACCAAGGGTACCCAAATGGACAGTCAGTTCGGAGTAGCTAATATGCAGTAAATTCACACCCAAGCTCACTGACCGTGAACTTCCTCATGCAGCCGAATCCCGAGGTTCTGCACTTTGTCTCTCTCAGCAGGGAGCAGATGGCCCTTCTCTAAGCAGGGAGTACCAATAAAGCCTTATGAAGAGCACAGATATGTGTGCGTGGAGGTTCGTGCCTGTCCACGTGCACATATGAGGTCACTTGAATCTATCACAATTCTTGCATTAACTCCTGCTCCCACGATTTTTGTTGAGATACCCTAAGGAGAACTTTGCTGCTGAACTGCCATCATCCTTGTCATTAATAGACTGGGGTTTTAGCTGCAGATTTTGACGATTTCTTCCTTCTTCTTCAGCACTAAGACAGCATACTTTTTATTATATGAATGATAGCATCTTTTGTGTGTGAATCTTTCTTTGTTTTAATTCCCTTTCCCAGAATTTATTTGAACTATCAATTAATGGTTTTCTCTATGTCTCTAAGTACTCGGGTGTAAAATCAAGCCAATTTTTAGATAAGACTTTGCTTTAGGCTGGGGTTCATAAATAACTTGATCTATAATTAGTGTACAACTTCACTTTATCTTAAGATCACATAATGGGTTAAATTTTCATGGAAAGTTTTCTTGAAATTTTATAAATGATTTTATCTGGTTTTTATGCTTATGCCTCAAATATATCATTGATTTCTAAGTCATCTGCACATTTTCTTTATGTTTTTGCTCCAGTATTGCCTATTTCCAAGAAAGTTCTGTATCACAGAAATTGCCTCTCCAGTTTCCTTCTATAGTGAGAGTTCAGCACAACTCCACCGGCACTCTTGTGGCCAAAGTTTAAATTTACTTACATACAAAAGATATTGCTCAAAATGCTTTTAACATGTCCTTTTAAAAATGACCTCAGCCATCCTAGCCTGCCAAAGATAAACAGCATTTCTGCTCGACAGGCGTTAACCCTTGGAGAAGGTGAAGCCCAGCACTGAACAGAGGCACTTGCTCCGAGCATTCAGAGTGCTGTTGTAGAGAGCAGCCATCCTCCCTCCAGATCCCAGCACTCAGGAAGGCTGCAGGGCTGGGGAAAATCAGCACAAGCCTCAGGGTTTCTCAGTCACAGATGTAAAATGCTGGCTGAACGTTGCCGACAATAAAGGATCAGGGTCTGGGCCAGGTCAGCTTGACTGAGGATAGAAGGGTAGGAGGAAGGGATAAAATGGGATGAAAAACAAGAAGAGGCAAGTGGAAAGCTGGGCTCTGGTTCTTGCTGTTCTGAAAATATTCTGTATAGGTTAAAGCAATCACTTGAAAGTATTTTTTAGAGTTTAAGTTTCAAGAGGTTTTATATTTAAAGTTTCAGAGTGCTTTTATAGTTTTTCATAGTAATTTTTACTGTTGGTCTTATTCCAGAAGAGTTCCCTGTAGCAAGATACTTTAAAAAACCTTAAAAGGAATCCACAGTAAAGGAATATCCATCTGTGTGAATGAGTTGCAGCAGATACGATGAAGCAATTCTTAAAATCCCACAGTTGCTGTTCTCCTTTCAACTGACGTGTTCCTGTTTTTAAATAAAACAGTTGAATGCTAGGTTTCAAGAGAAATTCAAAGAATGTTGTGTTGTTATTAGAAATCCCTGGCTATGTCCAAGCAGAAAGGACAGTTGCATGACTGTTGTACATGGCTGACTACGCCATGTGAGTCTCTTGTTGGGATATGCTGTAAATCATCCTGAATGTTATCTTTTCAAACCTGGAACAGAGACAGAAGGAGGGTGAAAATTTAAGTCTGGATGAATTTCCTACAGCTTATCGTGCAGAAATGTGTTTATTGGCATCCTCTGAATGTAGATATTCTGAGTACTTAATCTCTAACGGATGAGGTCTATTAAACGGCCATGTTCTGTGATTCACTTTGTCTGAATTGGAGAAAAGTTTCTGGGCAAAAGCCTCTTAGTGTTATGAGGAAAGGTTGCATATTTAGTCCCAGGGTAATTGCTAATGAATATACCTGTCTAACAGGATGCAGTCACAGGGGAAGTAGTGGGGTGTGAAAGGAGATAGCAGTTTTTACTAAAAAGCCTTAGTAAGGTATCGTAAGGAGAATATTTCTGTGCAGTGGTTTTCACCACGAAAAATATTTGACTTCATTGTGACCTGGGTCTAAACAACATTAATTACATTCCCATTACTCTCTATTTTGTGTAGGAGGATTCGCTCTGAATCCTTTATTCAAAGGCAGTTGTACTGGTGTGCCTTGAGTCACTTCCACCACAGGTGTTAGACATTTGCAGTAGCAGGTCAGGTGAATTTGGTCTACCTTTGTGCTTAGTCATAGTGTTGTATGCAACCATGGAGGTAAAACCAATTAGCTCAAGGGCAATAAAGCATTAAAACATACTACACTTCACCACTCATCTGACCATACCCTCACTACACAGGGAGAAAGGACAAGCACACTTAGAAAAGACGTTTTGGGTGAGATACCATCCTTTGTGCATGTGATTTTCTACAATCAGCACCTCATGCCAGTTCATAGGTTTGTGATTGTGGGGACAGGGACACCTGCACCATGCCTTGTACTGCTGAACATTGTTCTGCATGGCAGTTGATGTTCCTGCTGCTTAATCTCCTGAGCTGGACTTCTGTTGGAAGTTGCTTCATCCCTTTTCTAACATCCTTAGGGACAATGTTTGTATAAGGAGCTTGTTCTATCAGGAAGCAGAAGTATGGGAAAACAATTTTATATCTCTTGAGCTCAGCAAGTAAGAAAAAATATTTGGATTTGTTTGCATTTTTTAATATTTGTCACAATGCCAAGCTATTTTAAGCAATCTGGCTACTTCATCTCTGCTTACTATCTTCTTCTACATCAGAATTATCACAAGCCACCTGAAATATGGGAATCAGATGTGAGTTTTAATGTAAGTGTCATGCTTCAAGCTGACAGGGATGGGAGGGGGAACTCTCACTGCACCAGCCAAGACTCTCTGGGCAAGTGTTGATTGATAACCTGTGCCTGGGAAAGGAGAGGGAGCACCCTTCCCCTTTCAGTGGACTGAATTGCTTTCCATTCCCTTGTGGAAGAAGGTGGTAGTCCTGTGAAACCATTGCCTTTGTCTCCAGGTATACAAAAAAGATGCAAAGTCCTTTGTTCTGTTTTTTCCTTAGGTAGAGATGACAAATGATGTCCAGTCCTCCCCACTGATAGTGCTGGCTGTCATGCTGGCCAAGAGGGTTGGTGACTTGTTCAACGTCTCCCTGTAGGGTTCCCTCATGAAGCTGAAATGCATTCCCTACTCAGATGTGGAACCTTTTGTTTGTTAGCAGGAGAAAATGGCGAGGTCTCTCACGTTTCTGATCTGTAATTTTTCTGGGTCATGTTCTTCAAAGAGGCTCTGTGGGTTCTCTGAGACCTGGAGCTTAGAGAGAAAAAGGGGGAAATGGAGACCTTGTTCCTGAACAAGGTCCCCATGGTGTGATGTGCTGTACAACTAGAACAAAAGAGACTCCCTTTCTCTTCAGGCTTATGGTAGGATCTGAATTACCACTGGTATTGGAGTCCTGAGAGCAGTAAATGCCCAGTTGGATGCTGTTTGTTAGTGGTCCCACTGAGAATCCAGTGGAGGTTTTCACAGACAGTTGTCACTATTTCTTGCAAGCAAAAGCCATAGAAGAGGGGAACAACTGAGCATGGTGGAGTTTGGTTTGGATGTCTTGTCTGGGCTTCCTGTATGTTGGGTACTGTAAGATGTACACTTTGAGATGGTGATTCCTGCCCTCCAAGGACAGCAATTTAAGGCAGGTAAAAATTGTTTTCTGGAAGTGCCTGCATTAACTGAAGACTAAATGGGAAAATGTTACATCCTTTATTTTTCAATCTACATTAATTCAACCTGTCCTGTGTATCTTTCCAGGATGTATCCAAAGCTTTGTTTTTTTCCACGGTATTTATGACAAGTAATAAGAACCATTTCCTCTCCTAGGTGTTGGTGCTGGGTCTATATTTATCTCCAGGTAGTGAGAACTCTGTGCTACTATCTTCTATAAAATAATTAGCAGAAATGCTGATTCCTTGAGATGTTCTCTAGGAATTAATTAGGTAATGTGGTGAAGAAATAGAACGAAAAATGAATGAATTTATGTTCCATAGAAAGGCTTTTTGTTTTCCTTAAGGTATGTTAGGGTAGCATACACCCACAGCCAAAGCTATTTGCAGGGCACTTCAATTTTCTCCCAGAATTGAGGCCTACAGGACAATCTTTTAGCTTCAAATGACCCTCTAGAAGAATAAAATGTTGGTGACTCACTCTGTCCACACTTACTTCCAAATGTAGCCATGTCTGAAAGGTTTTAACAAGCACATAGAATCCTGGGTATAATCTAACTGTATTTATCATGAGAGGAAAAATTGCCAGCAATGCAGTAGGAGGAAATAAAAACAATCTGTGACATTATGGATGACTTCTACATGTAGCATGGCAGATAAAACAGAGGGGAACAAGCCATAAAGTTTCCCATGGTATTCCAATTAGATGACAAGCCCATGGAAAGAATTATAACTGCTTTCCTGGTTCAGAGTGAGGTTCTATTCACTTGAAGGACATATATATACACATTTATATATATATAAAATTTCATTTCCCTCCCACTCCTTCTTTTTTTCCTCTCCAAGCACATTAAAGAAAATTTCTGGATAACCTGATCACAGACTATACCAATACTCTAAAATACATAGCATCACAACTTGGTAAGGATTTTATAGCTAGACACTTTATGCACTACCAAGTTTTAGCCTAAATCCTCTTAGACACAGTCGGAATAGGCTGATATACATCTGAAATAGCAGATGTAGTTGCTAAGCTTCTCTCCATCATATTTAAAAGTCATGGCAGCCAGGTGAAGTCTTCAGTGACTGGAGAAAGGGAAACTTCACACCCATTTTTTAAGAAGGATAAAAAGGCAGACCCCAGCAACTGTCATAGACACTGGGATTATAACCTCAGCAAGTTTGTGGATGACAAAAAGCTGAGTAGTGCCATTCATCTGTCTGAGGGAAAGGATGCCATCCATAGGGACCTTGAGGAGTTTGAGGAGTGGGCCGTTGTGAACCTCATGAAGTTCAGTAAGGTCCTGCACCTGTGCTGGGGCAATCGCTGGCACCAGAGCAGACAAGGTAATGAAAGGACTGAGAGCAGCCCTGCAGACTTGGGGATACTGGCTGACAAAAACCCAGATATGAGCTGACAATGTGTAATTGCAGCCCAGAAAGCCAGTTGTATCCTGGGCTGCGTAAAAAGAAGTGTGACCAGTAGGTTTACTCTGCCCTTGTGACACCCCACCTGGCACACTGCATCCAGATCTGGAATCCTCAGTGCATGGATCTCTTGGAGCAGGTCCAGAGAAGGTCCACAAAAATGATCAGATGGCTGGAACACCTCTCCTGTGAAGAAAAGTTGAAAGAGTTGTGGTTGTTCAGCCTGGAAAAAAGGAGGCTGTGGGGACACCTTGTTGCAGCTTCTCCTATAAGCTTGAAGGGGCTTATAGAAAAGATGGAGAGAGACTTTTTATCAGGGCCTGTAGTGATATGATACAGTCAACAGTTTTAAACTAAAAGAGAATAGTTTTAGATTGGACATAAGGAAGACATTTATTGTGATGAAAGTGCCTCCCTGGCAGTGTTCAAGGCCAGGTTGCATGGAGCGACCTGGTCTAGTGGAAGGTGTCCCTGCCCATGGCAGGGGTTGGAACTAGCTAATCTTTAAGGGCCCTTCTAGCCCAAACCATTCTGTAAGTATATGATTCTATGTCCTTGGACTCTCCAGCTGTCTCTCTCATCCAGGCCTGGATGCTCTGTTACCTTATTATCCTCTCAAACAAATGAAGCTTCACCATTCAGCCACCTTAGACCTCTGGGATTTGGACTGATCCCCAGCTCTCTTACACCTTGGGCATCCCAAACCCTGAATAGTGACTCAAGGGATTTCTGGTCTGCCTCTTTAAGTAAAAAATATAATAATTGAAACAAATTATGAGGCCTAATATGCAGTCTTTGCAAGAATTCCAAGCCCTAGATCTTGTTACTTAGCATGGGAAATACACAGATCAAGACAAGACAGTAAAAGAAAAATTAAGTCTCTTTACATGTTTCTTTATCTCTCTTTCCTCCTTACTTCTAAGCGTCCTTGGAACTTGAGCAGAAGTTCTTGAGAAGAAATTCTACAGAAAGGTGTCTGGCCATGAACTTTTCTTTCCATGTGTTTTCCCTGTGGACCAAAGTTTCTCTTTCTTTTTTCTCTCTGACTGATCCTGCAGCTAACAAGATGCTGTGGGAGCCTGTCTATTTGCTTCTTTAGTCTTTCTTTTATCTCAGTGACCACCCAGTGCATGTAAGGCTCTGCTGTTTTTAAATTCCACTTATTTGTTACGCTTTGGTAGTATTTTTATCTTCAAATGCCTACACCAAGTTGTCATTTTGCAGAGACTGTCCTCTTCCTCTGGTTGTGTCAGCTTGGTTGAGGGCTTGCTGCTCTGGGAAAGTGTGGGTGACACAGTTACATTTATGCCAGGTTCTACATCTTCTTTGTTCAGTATTATTCTGAAAGATCACAAAATGTCTAAACTGTGCATTGCTGGATCCCCCAAATCAAAACAGGGACAGGGGTCAGCTGTGTAGGAACTGGTAGCTAGCATGTGTTTATAAACAGGTGATAAATTATATTTGTGTATGCAGAGTGAAAGATTCAGATAAGTAACAGCTTGCTTAAATGTCACATAAATCTGGGCCCTTCCTCAGTGGAAACTGAAAAACCTTTGGAAAACAGCGCCTGGTTGATAGCAGAGAGGAGAAGTGAGAGACTCAAGAGAACACATGATTTTAGGTCCTCAGCACTGGTACTGTTAGAAAGTATGTATTTTCTCTTGCCCAGTTCTTCATCAGGGGTAAGGATGGAAAGACCTTCTGTGTTTGATCATTTTGTTGATTCCTCTTACACATCTGGATAATATCCCTAGGCAGAAGATATGTTAGACACTGAACGGAGAAGCAAATACTACCCCTAAGATGAACAAAGTGGGGGCCAGCATTAAGGTGCAGCTCCACAAAGGACTGTGACTCCCTAAGGACTCCACAAAGGACTGTGACTGCTGCAGCAGTCAGTGGGTGCATTGAGAAGCTACACTATGTACATGCTGACTGTGAGGACATCTCTGTAAACACTGTTATACACAAAACTGGTGCAAGTGAGACCTGGATCTTCCGTGGTATTTCACTGCCTAATTTGTATTTAGCACTGTCATCTCTGGATGCTCTGCTTCCTATGGAGCAGGGAGGCTTAAGATTTGTTTCCTTAATACTCATTATAATTTTGGAACCTCATTGATCACCCTGCCTGTTTTATTCTGTGCTCTGGGTGATAAGGCTCCAAACACAGCTGTATCTAGTACAGGGCTGCTAAAGTGCACTGTGATTTCCAGCTACATTGCACACCACTGTAAACACCCCCCTTATAAAATCTGGTTCACTGGAACACTCAAAGCTGCTGGCTGCCAGGGAATGTTCCTTAATGAGGGTAAGGAGTACTTGAACACATCTACGACTTGGCAACCCTTCCTGCTTTTTATAAGCTACTATACACTTCAGAGAGAAACTATCTTAGAGGCTACTTTTTAATGGGACAAGTTTACTTAAGAGCTGAGTGGAGTTGGTGCCAGTAGTTCTGTTTTGTTCTAGCTTAATATTAGCCTTGTCAAAGTTCTTACGGTGTCTCCTGGGTGTTTCTGTATTGCATACCATATAAAGCTGGTTTTGGGAGCCAAGAATTTTGGCTGGAATATATATTATAGTGGTCTCATTATATTTTTCTAAAGTGTATCAGAGGTGGCCCTATATTAAAGATCCATGGAGCAGGGCTGATTTCTTTTTTCTTTCTCCCTTCTAGTTTTGCTTTAGCCCACACCGCAGACCTTGGATCCAGAATTTGAGCCAGCCCAAGTTTGAGGGTTATTTGGGATCCAAGGTCTTGGTTTGGCCTGTAATAAAATTTGGGGTAATTAGTGAATATTTTTTTTAGATGATGCCTTGGATTTTGAAAATCACCAGACTTTTGGGAAGGTGCCTTTGGTTTGGGTCTACACTAGCAACTACTACACGAAAAGATTCCTTTCTCGTCTTGCTGACAGAAGTGTTCACTCAAAGACAGCTCACCAACATGGTGCAACACGTGGTGCATCCTGTCTCGACTCTTTGAGAAGCTGTGTGTTTTGTGACTGCTTGGTGCTTTCATACTGTGAGATATGAATAGGTAGTGGGCTTGGCAATGATTTTGCATCAGAGGGTATCCAGCCCATCTTTTCTAGAGTGTTTGTGGTGGAAGCTGGATCCTTTTCTGGCTGTGCAAAGGGAAAAGGGAGCTGCTGTAAAAGGCCATGCTTTGTCTCAGGAGAATCCTGGCTACCACAGAAAATATGGAGGGAAGGTGTTGAGATGTGGGTGAGATTTATTAAAATTATGTTTGGGCTTTAAGCCTATGTCAGGTTTAAGAAAACATGGCAAAGAACTATTTTTATTCCCTTTTTTTGCCTATTCTCCTGTGCTTGGTTTTGAGTTTGGTGTGATCCCATTACCCAAGAAGCAGCTGTAGGAGCCATAAACAGTGGAATTCACCCCCTGACAAAAATACTATGGCAGAACCAGGTGCTGCTTTATGTGCATGGAAGAGCAGCAGCACAGCCTTGCCTTGGTTTCAGTGTGGTGGTGTGGGTGGTGCCCATGTGGGATGGGTGAAAGGACACACTGCTCCCTCCTGTACCTACAGCAGCTCTCTGTGGGACAGTCCAGTGTGTCTCCCTTCATGATCTTCTTAACCTGGCCAGGTGCTGATGCCAGCTTGCTTCACTGTACACCAGCTTTCAGACTGTGCTTGCAGCCAGGTTATCCAGAACTGCTCCTAAAAACAACAAAACAAAGTGAGGACTTGGTGCAGATGAATCTGTGTGAAGAAGGTTAATCTGAACATGAATGGAAGGCAAACTTCCAGCTGGGCAGACTTACTGCTGTATATTAACCCAAATATTTATGTTATGGAGGCATGCTTTTCTGACAGGTGGTGGTAAACAAGGCTACTTAGCTTTGTAGTTTTCGGGAGACCTGATTCTCTCTCTTTATAACATTTTTTGGAAAAAACCCACAACTCAGTGACGCTGAGCAATCTACAAAGACGGACTAATGGGACTTTTCAGCTTTAATCCTCAGAGATCAGAGACACTGTTTTCTGCTGTTAAACTTCACCCCAAATTTCAAACTTTTCATGAAGTGATTTCAGTGTCCAAATCTATTAGGAAAAAAAGTCACATGCAAACAGTGTAATCGTATTATTGTGAATATTCAGAGGAGATAGGAAGAGGAAGGCTATATGGAGGGATGCAGGAGGACTTCTGTTTTCAGGCCTGCCCCATTTCCTCATGTTGCTTTGGCCAAACCAATTCATATTTCAATATTCTCAGTTACAGAGGGGAAAACAATGCCTCCATACCTCATGTGGCTTTCCATGTCTGTTGTCCTTGCCAAGTATTGTCAATTTCTAAAACAAAAGACCTTACGTGAAGGCAAAATTTCTTGTGAAACGTAGAAGATGATTTTTTACCTGCTCTCATTTTGACTGTTTAATGAAGCTACTACCTAAAGGTACTACATGAATCAAAATGATTTTATTTGTTTAGATTGGTGAAACCATAAAATGAAGCCCAAGATTCCAATTGCATTACTGTTTATTTTTAGAGCAGACTGAACAAATAAAACACATTGCCTTTCCCATGCTACAGTAAATACCAACAGATATAACCCATTCTCCAATCTAAAATAAACCTTTCCCAATCTTAGCCATTCCCTTTCCTAAAATGTCCAGGATGAGAGCTGTCACTGTGCCCTCCAGGTCTGGAGCTGCGGGCTTCCCCAGAGTGGTGGGTGAGGAGCAAGTGTGGAGCTGGCTGAGGTGAGGGATCCTGGAGACCCGGCTGGCAGCACCTTCCTTCGATAGGAAGGGCTGGAGGCTGAGTGATAGCTCACTGCTGACCTACTGCCCTTGGAAGTGCACTGCTGGTTACTGCAGTCCTCATAACCAAGGATACACAATAGAAGTTACGAATACAGGGATGGCGAAGACGAGCCAACAATCTGTCGGATTGAAATCCTTGAAGGACCTCGTAAATACTTTAATGTTTACACAGGGCCTGTATATTTTCACAATTACCTTTCCATGAGCCCAGAATGTTTTACACTGGAATGTTTGCAGGCTTTAAGAAGTTATATTTTCTGATATGTCTGAAAACTGCAGGCTCAGCTTCTCTATTGGCCCATTTTTTCTCAAGAACAATTAAAGCTGGATTCCTTTTTACCTCCAAATATGCAAAATGTAAATGGTGAGCTCTACCAAAGTTATGTATCGATTATGATCGCAGTGTGGTAAGAAGAAAATGGTTTGAATTTACAAGGGAATGCTGTACCACAAATTGGCAAAAAAGATGCATCTACAGGATTTGCCTCTTATTATAATAAAGGAGTGATAAGAAAAATGACTTTTCTGTAGTGAGATTTTTGAGAGAAACAAACTTTATAAGAAGTTTGAAAGGTTTGATGCAGTTCCTTAAAACCTTAGGGTGGAAGCTTGGAGGCATGAAGACATAGATCAAGTATAGTGAATTTTGAAGCAGCTGCTGTGTTCCCCTGGTTTCTGTCACAAGGCGCTTCTCTTTTCTGTCCAAAAAAAGGTTCCTGTTAGAGTGTGAATGGGACTGTCATGGAGCTGGCACACCTGCTGCATGTATTAGACATGCAGTGACAATGGATTGGTGCTTAATATGAGGCTCTGTTTCTTGCTGTGAGGTCCACTGCGAATCGGCTGTAGGGTCCATAGTGAGTGTAACACAGATCCCTTTTGGCTCACGGACAAGACTTTCTGCCTGATGTTTAGGGAGGGATAACAAATCCACAGTGACTTTCGGTGGTGTTTTCTATTTCTGGAGAGTCCTGAGAAACCAAAAGAAGTGACTTCTGCACACTTTCTGCAGGAGGAAAGGCACTGAAGCAGCATCTGGAACTAATAACCCGTGTTTCACAGCTCACTGGTGGGCAGCAAGGGAGCCGCTCCAGCTCCAACAGGCCCTTACGTAAAACCTGCAACACAGTGATTTTCAGCTGTGGGAAACTTGAAACGGCTTCTGCTGGCCCAGCAAGGAGTAGACTGCCTGACTCCCTTTTGGTTCACCTGGGACGACAGGCTCCCTGCAAGGGCATCACCGCAGCCTTCAGATGTGGTAGCATGCAGGTGGAGCATGCACATACACACACAGGAAAATCACATCCAGCCATCAAATGGGGTACTCCACTAATTGGAAAGTCTGTTCTGGTGTCTGGCCACCATTTGGCAGATGCTGACAGTTTCCACTTAAAGCCAGCCAACCTCACCAGAAAGCCAGCTGTGCGGCTGATCTCATGAAGATGTCATTGAACAACCGTTTGAACTCATTCAAGAAATGGTGGGTCTGATTCGAGGCAGGCTGGAATCCCCTGGGGGTCTTTGCTGGACGTGGGAATACAGACATCCATTGACGTAATAGTTACACCTCAGCGTTCCTGAGTTACTCGTAAGGACATCGCCTTCACTCTGGCACCGGTGACTCCTTCCAAGTTGACCCTAAGCTGAAATAGATTCTCTTTGCTGTTCACATATATGTCACTTTTTCTGTTCCTGTGAGTGTTGCTACATCCTCATAAATATTGGTAGCTTGTGATAATGGTTGCCACGATGAAAAGAGTTACTTATTTAAAAAGAAGAAACAGATGGCACAAAATACTTGAATGAATTTCAGCATGTTTGAGAAATGAAATACCCTTTTTAGAAATATCAGTTTTGTGATGCTGTTAAATGCTATTTCACACAATCGCAAGGGAGTTTTTTTCAGTACTCTGTGTGTACACAGAGCGACAGCAGAAGTAATGCCAAAAAAAAGGCACAGAGTGGAGTAGTTTTATGAAAAGCCATAAAGAGATGAGCATAGTTTTATTAACTGCTGCCATTCAGTGCATGGAGTTCTGACAGTGGGTGAATGGGACATGAAAGCCACGTCAAGACAGAAGAAGTCTGAGGAAGCTGAATCCTGGTGCTGGGGAGAAAGAAGGAAGGAGAAAGAGAAAGCAAGTCACACACACACAAAATCTGTTCCCAGAATTGGTGGGTGCATATATCGACCACATTTCACTATAAATACGCTGTCAGGTGCAGAGAGAGAGCCACTTATTCCTGTAAGAGCAGAAAGTAATACCAGCATCCAGGGTCTTATTTTTAACACATTCTGCACTTGTGGTGCAGGGTCCTTGCCATAAATCCCAACTGAGGAAAAAACATGAGCTGCACATGAATGGTATGTAGAAAGCAAGGGGGTTAGTTAAAGGAATATTTTTTAAAATTATGAAAGTTTGTAGAAATCTGTAGCTGAAAGTATTTTTATAAAAAATCAATTATGGTTCCTAATCTGAAGGAGATATAAGAGGGATATATTTGTTTTAGAAAAGGGAATGTTGAAGTTTGAGGGGTTAAATGCCTTCCCAGCTGGAAGGAGAAGTGCTTTTGCTTGAAATTCTGGTTAAAAATGTCAAACCTCTCTATTTACTGGTCTGGGAACAGGGTGTAATCTGTATCTCTAGGTAACTAATGCTGTGTTTTAATAACCTGACTACACTTTTCCACTACAAAGAGCCTGATTCTCGGAGGGACTGAGAAATTTGAAATATTTGTCATATTTTTTCTCCCATCCGTATTACTTTAGTTTACTTGTTTTGTAATCTATTAGACCTAAATCTGGATACTCATTTTGACTAAAACATCATCTGATAATCTGTGCCTGATTATTAAAACATATAGAGCTGTCACTGTTCATTCCCGAACATTTTAAAGCCAGAATTTTTAATATACTAGTTGGTGCTTTCTTGGACCAGAGAGAGTGGAAAAACGAAGGTGGTTGGTGCAGTACATGAGGGTGGAGGCCCTGAATGAAGCTTTTATAAAAACTGCCTCATAGGAGATTTCCTCTCTTCTTTCCAGTTTGGATTAGGTTTTTTGGCATACTTTTGCAAGAAACTCATCATGTCATTGCAAGAGCCAGCTCAGTACTTTGCAAATTTCCCTTGAAAATTGCTCTGCAACGCTCTCTCCAGAGAAGATGCATTTCCCTGTTTGTTTGGTTATAAGCAAGATCACGAGGCATTTATTCTAGTGCTCAATTTACTCGCTCCTCTCATATCTCTCTTCTCCATTCCTATGGAAGCTTGTTTGAAATATTTCTTTGAATTTAGATAACTTGTACTAGTGTCATTTTGAGAAATGTCTTTCTTTGCCTCTGGTTGGTTGTAATGCCAGGGCAGATGGATTTAACACAAGCTTAACCCTTTTGTTTTTGGAAAAGATTAGTAGAGGCTTAGATAATAACTTGGAAAATATAAGAATAGCTGAATCATTGCCATTCTTAATACGGTAATAATCAGTAATGTGTTCCAGGGTTAGCCCATTAGACATCGAGGCAGCTCATCTGACACTGGATCCTTCTGTCTGTATACATTTATACACATTCATATACGTTCTCTCTAGAGCTGGCTCTGCGTTGCTTGCAGGGGTCCTCCTCTCCTGACCATTCAGCTGAGCAGCCTTGGCAGGAGGGTGTTTGCTCCTGGCCCCCGGAGAGCCTGTCTGCTGCAGTGTCCCTCATGCCTTGGAGATGCCAGGTGAGGGCTCATAATGGCCACAAGCTGAGGTGAGAACCCGTTTTGGATTCTGTCATGTTTCTACCAAATGTGGGCTTTTGCAGGTCATACCTGCTGGATGCCACTCTTCAACGCCACAGTACAGTAACTTGTGTCGGACTTGCAGAGCAGCTGGGAGCAGGTGTGTGCCAGACAGCTGCTTGTTGGAAATGAGACATTTCCACGCCTGCTACTAATCACGTGAGGAAATGCACAGAAACACCAACCGAGTGTAGATGCCTTCAGGTTTGGGTGGAAGCAGTGAGCAGGCACTGACAATAGCTCTGAATATTTAGATGCCTGTACTCCCCTTAATACTTGCATGGCTAATGAAGGCTGCTAATTACAATTTGTAATTTGTCTCTGGACTTGCAGTGTGAAAACTTAGTCAAGAACTATTCGTTTTATGTTTTCACCTGTGGTTTTGCATGTGGTGTGTTGAGGTTGTAGTGTTTAAGTTGCTGTTTGTATAGTTCAAGCACGTGGATCCACTTCCACCATCCTTTGCCTGTTTACCCCAAGGTCACATGCACATCCTAATTCATTTATTTGTAGCTAAATGCCCTTGCATAAACAACTGCATCTATACAAAGTGGGTAGAAGCGGCTGTTCTTATAACTTAGTAGTGTTTTATACTGATGGTGCTGGTGGGAAAAAATTTATAATAATGAAAGAAAAGAAAGGTAAAAGGAACAGAAAAGCAGTCTCTTGGAAGAAAATCCCCAAATATTCAACATTTTCCCCATCTTTCCCACCCTTCGCCCTCCTTGCCCCAGTCCATCTCTTCTCCAAAACACAAAGGCCTTTTTATCTCTGACCTTTGTTTCTTTTTTGTTCTGCAATTTTTCAAGCATTAGAGAGAGACAATAACCAGCAGATTATGAGACCTTGTGGAAATCCATTTTTCTTTAGTGTACAGTAGTTGCTAAACATTTATAACTTTCAAATCCTCTCTTGGAAATAAGTGACAGGGAGACATTCAGCTAACCCAAACAACACATTTCACAGTAAGTGCTGTTCTACCGAAAGGCCTTCAGACTGAATAGCTAAATGTCCCCTCATTTAGGGATATTGAGGGAGCCAGGATCAGGGGATGCTGGGAAGCTTGTTGTCTTACAGTCAATGTAAATATTTGTAGACATTCTGAAGGGAGTCTGAACCCTGCAAAACTTCTGGCTCCTGAATTAACCATAAGGATTTCTCACTCAGTTTAGTGTTCAACTAAAATAGAGACAGGATTTGTAGGCCTGGTCTGCCGTGCAAAGTTGCACTGAAGACTGATTTTCAATAGAGCTAATTAAACAAAAGCACATCACTAGCATGCATGCACTTACATCAAAGCACACAGTGATTTTATAGGTTTAATTTAACTTTAAATCAGTTTAAATGTGTCTATTTCATGGGCTAGCACTGAGTGGAGCAAATCAATTTTAAATTTAATTTAAGTGGTGTTCTTTTCCAGTGTAAGGAGGTCTTATAGGCCTCTCTGTTTCCCTTTATTGATCTCGATGGTACTCTGTGAACATGCTAAAAAACCCTTTTTTATTTTTCACAGAACTTACTTGCAAAACTACTGAATTCAGTCATCTGCACATGATTAACATTTTTGCAGTACATATGTACTATTCTGTTACATAGTGAGATCCATACTGGCATGTAATTTTTGGATAAGCTTTCTCATAGTTTGTTTTCACTAAACGTCTTGTTGAAAAGAAAATTGGTGGGCCTGTGACAAGTATGTAGAAATCTTTTTTATGACTTTTAAAGGCAAGGAAAAAAAGAATTTGTATTTAAATGTAAGCCATTTCCTGCGATGTTGTGAGTGTGTTCACAATGGGGTAACCTTAAATAGTGATAGATAGTAAGAAAGCTAATATAAATAAATAAACTGTATTTATAATGTAGTAGCAGCTACAGGTTGTCACAGCAGTGTGGCTTGCTCAGTACTAGAATGAATACTCCGTTTTTCCAGCAAAATGAAATGTATTAAAAAGAAAGAACTTTCTAGGCTCAGAAAATGCACGAATAGGGGAGACTGAGGTACTCTAATACTTGCCCACGTTCATACTGCGGGTAAGTAATTTTGACATCCACCAACCTGAGATGTTCCTCTTAGCTAATGAGCCCGTCCTCTCAATTGCTCAAACTTCTGACTATATGCAGACAAAAATCCACCACAAGCATTAAGCAAGCCCCAAAACATCCTCCTGAGAACTATTTACACAAGATGCAGTGGTCAGTCAGGGCAGTAGAACAGTGGTTTACAAGAAGCCCAAATAAAACCTAGGGCTGTCCTGAGCAGGACGGCCTGTGGCGAGCCAATGGGTAAACATTCTCAGTGCAGAAAGAGAAAAAGGGGAGCAACAGCCTAAAACAGATGAAGGCAAGTCTGTGAATAAATCCAAGCAAGCAGCACTGCCTGTGTTCTCATGCACCTTAATCCTTGTCATTGTTTGAATTAGGATTATGCTTCCCTCCCACCCACCTTTCAGTCCATTTAATCATTTGAAACTTACATAAAATATGGAATAAATCTATTTGAAGAAAAGTTCTCTTGTACTGCATGTTGTCTAAGGAAACCTCCATGTTATGATTAGATCTGTTATGGTTAGATCCTTAGCAATTTATTTCAGTGGGAAAACTTCCACTGGATTTAATAGCAACAGGGTCTGAACTACATTTTCATGAATCATTTCAAGACAGTTTGCCATTCAGGGATATTGGCTTCTTACCAAATGACTTTCTTAGATCATAAGGCAGATTGTCTTTGTTCCATGTTATATCCAGTCTCATGGATGTGGTCTTGAAAGCAACCTGAAACTTGGAAATCATAACTAAGGTGCAATAGCCTTAATACTTTAACACATTATGCTACTATAGTGAATTATATTTTGGGAGAAAATGTTCTCAAGTCCTATAAAAGAAAAATTTACACTAGATCTATTTCTGTAGTATAGCTACAGCTCTATGTCTCTCCTTGAGGTAAATTTATTAATGTAAGACAGGCCTACTTGACAAAATCCAAATGTAAGTACCCTGTATTATTCCATAAAAAGGCATTTTCAGAATGGTAAATAAAATGTCCTTGCTTGAAATTGCATTTTGAAACCAAGGCCTTTGTTGCATCAACACAAATGTGCAGCAGCAGTGACACTCACCAGCTGAGCAAAGTGTCCTTTGGGAGGCATTTGGGCAGGCTCGTGGTTGTGAAGGTTAGCAGGGCTTTTGACACTGTCTTGCACCATATCCTTGTAGCCAATGTGTTCAGTTTAGAGGCTGAACAGCCAGATGGTAAAATATCTGGTGGGGTGGTTTGCCTTAGAGGGTGCTGGTTAATGGGTCATGCACTGCCTGGAGGCCTAAAAAGGGGAGCACTGCGGGGTCTGCCACGAGAACTGGCCTGTTGAACATTTCCATAAATGACTTGGAGGAGGCAGTGGAGTGTGCTTTCAACAGAATTGCAGATGGTGACAAACGGGAATGGTCAGGCCCAGACCACTCATGCTGTGAGGCTGCACAACTGGGGCTTGTTCATCCTGGAGACGAGGCGGCTTTGGAGGCCCCTAGCAGTGTGTGCCCTCCTCCTCACCCCCATAGCTACTGGAGATCATTGAGGAGATGGAGCCATGGTCTCCACAACAGGGCACGGCAGACAAGGAAAAATGGCACAAGTTGAAATGAGATGTTCACACTGGATATGAGGAAATACCTTCCCACCATGAGGACAGTGGGGTAGTGCCTGGGGTGGTTGCACAGCCTCCAATCCTTCTGAAGCCTTTAAGACCTGACAGGAGAAATGCCCAAGCACATGGTTTGAGCTCATGGATGAGCCCACCTTCAGCAGCAAGCTGGTCCAGAGAACTGCTGAGACCCCTTATGACTTGAAAAATCCTTGATTCTTATGATCCTATAGGTACAATCACAGCTTGACTTGGTGTTTTCCTGAGAAGAAATATATTGGTAAAGGCTTTCTTTAGCCAATTGTTTTTAAAGATGCCTTGGCCTTGTAACAGTCTTTTAAAACAGCTTTTTGTCTGCTTGTTTCCTACACCCCCAAAGCAAGGCTATTCTTTACACCAACAGACAAAAGACTTTATGAGAGAAACGTCCCTGATGATGAGCAGTGAATCAGCACAGTCTTTAGTGTGCTCTTACCTCTGAAAAAGCTCACTGATGATAATGCAAGGAGTAAGTGGATGTAGGCAGTACGCACACTTCATAATCCCAGACAAGACCAAGATCACAGAAGCATATAGTGAGATATCCCTCACATTTTCATAAATTACTGATTTGACAAAGCATAAGGATATTTCATAGGTTCCTGCAATAATATGAAATATTTGCTTTCCATGCAAGAGAGCAAAACTGTGAAGTTGTGAAGACTGAAAATCCACATATTGCTAAGACATACCCTCTAGAAATTGCTAGAATGAAACAGTATTCATATTACTCTTATTTAAAAACCGTTTGGGGTTTGTACATAGTTCACATGATTCAAGAAGTCGCTATTATCGTTAATCATGTTTTCACATTGTGTTCACTGTGCTAGGTCTATCGTATTTCTAGACAAAGCTTAAGGCAGGCAAATAGAGATTTTTATCTGATCTGTGGAAATGGAAAAGAGGCAGAGGATAAGCAGGAATCTACTCATTTAGGAACAATGAAATTCCTCTGGTGAAGTGTTTTACACAAGAAACAGCCACAACGGCACAGTTCTGACAGTAGCTTGTCAGCATCTATGGATCCCTTTGAGTTCCACCACTTGTACTTCATTAATTGGTAGCACTCAGTGAGGTTAAGAATGAAAAAAACCCCCTCTCTTGGGGATTTTAAATTTTTTTGTTTTTTCACTAGTTGATACTAAATTCTGCATCCAGCCACTTTGATTTGCAAGGTAAATTACTGCTCATTTTAACTCGGTAACCAAATGCAGTTCAGAGAGGTTAATTTTTCCATAAATTGGTGTTCTTGGTCCCTTGAAATGTGGATCTGTAATAAGATGATGTTACAAATTTTCATTGCCTGCAGTCTGTTTCATATAATTGGGGATGGGTATGACGTGTTTTGATGCACATAAGACTATTCTTTTCTGGGACTCATTTAAATACATCCCAGTTTAGAAGAAGAAACTTGTCTCACAGCTTTGTAGGTGCCTGGTATGAAGTGCTTTGTCTTCTCAGCTCATTTACTGTTAGGCAGGTGGTCACATAACAAACCATTGGAATAATTGGCTCGAAAAGAGAACCTTGTGTCTGTCAGGAGGGAGGACAATAATTAACAACATATGGAAAGAGTTGCTTTTACCACAGGGATGAAAGGTACTGTGGTAAAACAGGATGTGGGCAAATGTATGCTCCAGTTGTCTCTGTCTGTGGTTTGTGTCAGCCTGTGTCTGACCAGGAGAGTCTGCCTTATGGTGTGTCCAGATGATAGTCAGAATAACTAATGGGTTTTTTTTTGAAAATAGAAACTATATAACAAGCTTATAACTAGAGCAGTTCATTTATTTCAGTTGTAGGATTCTGGCCTACTATAATTCCATAGAAATTACTCTTGAATTTTGCAGAAAGTACCTTTATTTTCCATTTCACCCAACTCTCTGAAATCGTGGGTACACATGTTTTTCAATTTGTATGTTCGTATTTCCTGAAACTTTTTCTAGAACCTGAAAAGTGTTAGAAAACACTGGAAGAATCTGTGTATGATTTGTGAGCTATCTTTGAAAGGGCAATTTTTCTAGCTGCTACTGCTGCAAAAAACAACCCTATTGCAATGATAAGCATAAGCCTGAATTTCTCCAAAGTGCTTAACTTAAATCTTAACCAAAATTCCTGAGGATTTCAGCTCAGATTAAAAATCTTTTTTTAACAGGAAAAGTCATGCAGATTGATAATTGGGTCTTACGACATCATGCCTAGGATGACCAAACCATGCATATGGTAGAATTTATCACGTATCTCACACAAAGCAAGGCAATGCTTGATAAGCACTTTTATTGGGTAATTACTTTTTTTTTTTTCCTACATTTGCAAATAAAGCAGATTGTTTTCCATCTTGAAGTAATTTACTAACATATTATAAACTCGTCAAATGCTAACGTGGTACAGTATGCCATTTCCTGTTTACTAAGTAATCCTTTGGCTGTCTGCTTTGTGTCTTTCAGGCTGAACCTGGAATTGTTCTCTGCTAGGGATGTCATGGAGCCTGGCGTCAGAGCCCTCCACCTGAAGGAAAACATTGCCTCCTTGGCTTGACTTCTTGCAAACACAAGCCATGGTGGATTCCCAGTGGTTTGCAGGCACAAGCCAGAACTTGCAGAGGTGTTCCAGGGAACTATTAAAAGGTAAAAATGCTATCATATTGGTGTCACGTGAGGTTTCTGGCTATTTATCAGATTTTTTTTTTCTTTAAGCATCTGTTTGTGAAGATTATTTGGGATGTATATGAAACTTGTTCTTATTTTCTTTAGCATGAACAGCAGGTGTCCTTTAAAGAAAGGACCCAGGTCTTTTCTAGCACAAGGTCATCTATTTCATCAGGAATTTATGGAAACGGGAAGAATGAAATGATCTTATGGGAACAGCAGAAAAAGGGAAAAATGCCCTTTGGAGCCTTAAAGTCCACTGAAACAGCAATTTAAAAGGATTTGAATCCAGTTACTCATGACATTTCCCATGCCTATTCAAAGCTGGCCTGCTCTTTCTTCACATTTTTTTTCATTTTATTAGAGTATGCTTTTACAGGAAATGAGTTAACATAAATCATATCACAGACAAGATAAGCAACAAAGTCACTGGAAGTAACATGCTAGGGTAAACAAGAATCAGACTAAAGGAATCCTTGCCATATGGGGCACTCTCAAAAGGCATATAAAATCTCCTGATAAATGAAGTATTTATGGTACTGTATTTCATATGACAGCAAGAGTGAATTCATCCTTTTAGGAAGGGGTATTAAGACTGTCCTTTGAGTGGTGGGTCATGCGTGGGAGAGGCAGTGACTTGATTTCCACCTTGAGTATCCTAGAGGAAAGGAGAAGATGCATATGCACCTCCTACTGCACTGGAGCTCACACAGCAAAGCCCTATGAATTCTGCTTCCGACAACAATAAAACTGGACACATGTAATAAAAACACACGGCCAATTTTGTTTTGCAATATTATAATTTTTCATGGTTTTAATGGTTTGTTTTGTCCTGAACGGCTGTAGTATTCTACATCTTTTCTTGTACAGAGTTTGATTTTTATCCACTTCTGTTTTATCGCCTTAACTGTGTGGCAGTTGGCTCAACCTGTGAGCAAACAAGGATAAAAGTATTTTCTTCTGCCAGTCTGGATGGTAGGAAAAAAACTATCTGTGCATTTTTGGTGGAGATTTGGTTAGGACTTTCCCACTTACCTACTTTATAACAAATTTTCAAGGATGAACTACCGGCAGCTGAGTGAATATTTAATAAAAATTGTGAAGTTGCTTCAGTGACAACTGAAACAGTTTGTATAAACCTTCTAGGAAGACAAATATCTGCTTGCACTGAGAACTGTACTGTAGTAATTGTTTGGGTTTCAGTGGCCTGCAGGAATAATGATATCAATAAATGCAGTATTGTATACTTGTGTATGATACATATACTTATTTCCTCACAGTGATGCTATCATAAATATAATGAATACAAAATGCCCTAAGTCCCTAAAACCTAAATTTCTGAATGATGGTCGGCAGTGTGTACCATCTGAAGATATTATAGAGCATAAAGTAGTGTGCTTTTTTAGTTCTCAGCTGTTCACAACAATAAAACTAGAAAGCACACTAGCTACAGCTACAACCAAAGTTCTTTTAAAATTCAGTTGACAGGCCCAGGCTGCTGAGGCATATTCAGAGTTCATGTAAATACTGTCGGGCTTCATAATGCAGAGCAAAGTGGTGCTGGAGGAAGCAGAAAGGGGAAAGGAAGGCTGATACTAGGACACCCCAAAGAGAGGTGCCTGTAGAGAAAAGCTGATGCTCCCTGAAAGTTTTGGTAGGCTTGTGGTTTTCTCAATCCTCAGAGTTCTTTCATGATACATTCTGTTACAGCCTTTTAAAAGGGATGAAGGAAGATGCTGTCACTTTCAGCATAAATGAGCTGTTGTTAGACTGTTCTGAATAAAACCAAGATTTGATTATAAATGGTTGACAAAGAAGCATCAAATAGCTTTTTGGCTAGTCAGTAGCTCACTCCAGTGAACCACATACAGAGACGTTGTCTGGGAGCAAGCATTGTGTTCTAGGGTGCTCTGACAACATCCCTTCTTGCCCCAGTGTTCGCCCAGTGACTTGAGTACTTTTGTGATGAATTCTGAGTTCCTTGTCCCCAGCAGGGACCACTTTGCTGTTCTGCTGTTCTCACCAACACTGGGAAGGGAATGCTCTGCAGTCATCCTCTGAAACAAATCTCCAGAAATGTGATGTGTCATGGAATTTGTGTATTCATGACCAGAAGCAGTTGGGGTTTAGGTTTTCCATCTTACTCACAAAATTACAGCTCTTGCAGCACGTAACTCTTAAGACCAAGATGGCAAATGCTGTGAACTCCTTAAAGGTGAAGGGTGTTGTTCAACCTCTCGCCCTATGAGATCCAGTGAAGTCCCATGTGGAGGTGACGTGACCACAGGCAGGAAAATGATAAGTTATTTATCCATCTTGTACTTCAATAATGTTGAAGTGGAGGATTTGTGGCTTGCCTGACATATCTTAAAAAAGTGGCTTGGGGAAGATGTAAAAAATAATTGCCATGATGTTTTTGTTGAGAGTTGCCTTGGATGTAATTATTGATTCTCAAATGTGGTTGTTGTTTTTTTTTTTTCTCCTGGAACAAAAATGTTGTTATTAGGTTAAAAAGAATGGAGTAACAAGCTAATGAAGGGAAAGAAACAAACAATCTGCTAAGCTTGCATTAAGGCAGTGGCAGTTCATAATTTTTTAATACTGTTTCTCATTTATATATTTTTTGTACCATTTTTTTCTCATGAAATAAGCATGGACGAAACACTGTAAATTTCGTCCAAATGTAAAAGTTGTTCAGTACCTGCCCATACTTGGAAATTGTAGCAATGAGAGTTGCTGTATGCTGATGAAGTGTTGTTATGTTTCATAACACATATGAACAATTCTGACCCTTTGAAGAGAAAAGGTCAATGCCAACTCTTACAAAAGCAAGGACTGTGGCCAAGTGATGTTGGCTGGAACTTGCATGGGCCTACAGATGCACCTTAGTGTTGGCCTGTAGCAAAACACATAGATATTCCAATTTTATTAAAGAAAAACACAGACATGCCTCCTCCTTTCTCCCAAATCTTCCAGATCTGCTTAGTAGGGCTAGATTTTTCTCGTACTCTTTGTGAGCTGGATGGTTACCCACTGGGGATCAAGATGAGATCACCAAACACGTTTTTCCATGGGTGACCTAAATCTGAAGCTGTTATCTTCCCCAGCTGAGCAAGCAGCAGAAAATAAAAACAAAAACAAGTACTAAAGAAAACTTCTTGGCTTTAAAATTGTTAAAGAGGAAGCGAGCTGTAGCTGAGAACCAAGTTTCCAAAACAAAGATCTCCTTAGAGTAATTCATTTGACACTTTGCCACAGTCAGAGCTCTGTGCACGCCTGGGAAACCCTTGCAGAGTTCAGTTTGAGGAACGTGTGCCTGGTGAACTTGATGCGTCGATGGGGGGTGATCGACTTACTGTGAGCAGTGCAGAGGGCTGAGGGACTGGCTGGCCCCCTTCATTTCTCCCACAGTAGTGATGATACTTGTGCATCAGAATAAAACAGGCTATTCTTTTGCACTGCAGCTGGAATGCCTCCCCTGTTGCCCCCCAGTGACTGCAGCTGAGCTGAGCTGTTATGAATGTGTTAGCCCTGAGTCTGCTGAGAACTATAAATGTCATGCCCTCTGTGACATGCCCTCCTGGCTAGGTGGAATTCATTCTTCAGAGTGACCTGAGGATAAGACCACTGCCTTCCCTCCCAGGCCGTTTCTGCCAGAGAAACAGCATGAGGCTGTAAATGCATATTGAGGAGTTGTTGGGAGGTCCCTTGGCTCTCTTTTGTCTTGGCTGCTCTAGACTGTGGCTCCAGATCCTCCTCCAGTGGGAAAAGATAGAGTTATGCTTCTGCCTAATTTCTGTGAGACCAAATCTGAAAAAAGAACTATTTTTTCATTTCCACATATGTTACAATGTACTAGTGCAGGGCCATTGTGGGGCAATGAAGTGGTTCTTTGACATGATGAAGAGATTAAACGTATCATCACTTGTGTTTTGCTACTCCATCTTCTTTGCCAGAGGTTACTTTATAATGTAAAGCACAGTAAAACCAGAAGACATGGAGGATTTGAGGAGAAAAGCTGTAGGTAATGAATTTCTCTTCCCTGTCTGTGGACATGTCTGGGATATAACATGGAGGGTGATGATACTCCACGGTCAGCAGCAGCACCTTTGCTGCCATGCATTGCATCCTCTGATTGCTTCCCTCCACAGGCATGTGTAATGGATGACAATGTGCTCTCTACTTAGGTGCTTTTTTTTCCTGAGATGCTGTTTATTCCTTGTTTTACGTAGGTTTCCTGCATATTTGTGACTGATGAATACCATGTTTCTCCCAGGGACTGTTCTGGTGTTGGTGGCTTTTTTTGCCTTTCCCTCCACTTTTGCCAAGGAAAATTAGGGAGCAGCTTTCCCATACTGTGGTTAAATCCTCCTGGTGTCCATTGAAGTAAAGCAGGTGCATGCTGGTGTCTTGTCAGACTAGGATCTGTCCCCTCTGTGTCCTTTGAGGAAAAATGGTGAAGAGAGTCAAAAGCTGGAGTGCTGCCCAGCAATCTTAATTTCTGCCTTGAACACAGCTGCGAGACAATTTTCCTGGAGAAACTACTAGGTTGACAAATACCACTGAGTAGCCTGTTTGGGAATTTTACCATAACAAATAACCCATTTTGTTCACGCCTGAGGCTCTCAGATCTGTACCATACGGACCTCTCATCTTGTCAGGCTGAGGGTTGGATTCCCTGTGTTTGCCTCTGTACTCTTACCTACACAGCTGTTAGCTATTACTCTCCATTCTGTTTGTCTATCTTTTTAACTGAAGGATTTTTTTTTTTTTTGCTTCATTTAATTCGACTGGGATAAAGTAATTATGCAGAAACCATGATACCTCTGATGGTAAGCAGACTGTACAGAATATAACTGTCTAAGCAGAAATGGATAAAACTTGGTTTTATGCTACTTCTGTAAGGGATGTGACATTTTTGGCATTGTGTCTGCATTTTTGTGTGTATTTTTTCACCCAGGAAACCCCATATCTTCCCACTCATTAAGTTCACTGAAACTTCAGCATTTGTGCTCTTTGAGGCCAAAAAGAAATTTAAATAAAAATATTGTAGGTAAAGTTGTCAAAAATCCTTGTAGCTTACCATGTTTGTTTGAACTGTTTTATTACAGTTGGACACCCCATATCTGGAAGCATTTAATGCCAGGCTGAACGAGGCTTTGAGCAACTTGGTCTATGGAAGATGTCCATGCCTATGCAGGGTTGGAACCAGATTATCTTTAAGGTCCCCTACAATCCAAACCATTCTATAGTTTTTTGATTGTACATTATGGATATGCTATGTAGGAGTGTATTAATTATGTCATTGCATTACTCAAGTTTGTCTGATACAAATGAAGTATTCATAGTACCTTATTTGCATTTTCAGAACAAAGTTGGGAATCTAAGATCCTTTCAAAAGATAAAAACATATCTAAAAGCTGTGGTCTTCATGTGGCTAAAATGTTACTAGAGGTTGAACTTACAGAAATGCCTACTGACTGAAAACATGCTTCCCATCCAAAGACATTTCAAAAGGTCTAACACCCTGGAAAGCAGATTCAATCCATCTTGAAAGAAAACCTAATTACCTCTGAAGGTCTTGTTCTGAAAGGTGAGTTAAAGCCTACTGCTCTGTGTAATCACACAAATGTGGTTTGTAAGCTTTCCCTAAAAATGTCCAGCCGGCCTGAGCCAAGCTGCTCGGGCCTGCAGAGCAGAGCACCGCTGCTGGGATGCTCCCAGTGAATCCAGCGGGACTCCAGCGCTCTCACAGAGCTGGATGTGGAAACCGACTTCAGTGGGGCTGGGAGCGCTGGCAAGAATGCTGAGAGTTACATCTTTCCACTTCAAAAACGCAAGGGAGATATTAAACATCCGCTTGATCAGCAACAAACTCCCTGCTCCAATTCTCGCTCAAAGGATGTCATGTCCAACGGAGCTGAACTGCCAGAAAGCTGCACCTGAGTGAGGAGGATTTCTGCCTCAGGTTAGTCCCCAGTCCAGACCCAGAAGAACTGCCAGAGGAGGGAGCCAAACTTCATTTCTGTTTGCAATATTTATTTTGCTGCTGTTCTTTGCTGCGCTCCTGCACTTTCTGCTTCCTTTGTGGTAGGAGGAAGCCAGGTACAGAACAGTGTTCTCGTGAACTACTTCTACTCAACGGTCCTGCTTTAGATTCCCTGCCTGTGAGCTGGAATGGGAAGGGAGATACTCTGCCCTCCTCAATCAGAAGACATAGTAGAGCAGCTGTTCCCAGTAACAATAATGACACTATTGCTGAGACAAACATTTTCACAATGATGCATGGGAACGCTAAATCCAAACCACATTGTTTAGCTAATGCATGCTTTCGCTCTGCTAAAGGGGAATGTCACATAACTGAAAGTAAATTGAAGAGATCAGAGTTTAGAAAATATGACAAAGTTGAAAACTTAAAGCTGTAATACACAGTAACATCCTTTAGCAGTGAAATCAATGATCCAAAGTGGTGTGTGTATGTGTATTTTATGGCAGTTTATTAGGTATGACTTGCCTCTGGCCAGTCCAGTGAACAGACACTGTTGTGAGTCAGGAATGCTTTCTGCCAAGCACTTCAGTGAAACTGAGTATAGCATATAGATCTCCTTTCCCACAGAACATATCAGGCATTGCAACATATCATAGATATGTCAGTCTGTAGGTATGGTTTCTGGCATTTTTCTTTAATCTGCACTCCCAGCTGGGACTAATGAAACACTGCTCTCAAGGCGTGTGCGTGCACATGTGTTCAGAGAGTCCTCACACACTGTTTTAATAAGGTAATACTTTTATTTTCCTTAGCAAGAGGAGAGGTACTTGCCTTCCGTAGTGATGCGGTGCAACAGCTTAGAGAAAGGAAAGTTAAAGATGAATGGAGACCTGAAATATTTAATTCATAAATTAATTACTGAGCTAGTGATATCTACCTTAATATTGTGACAGCCTTGCTGCTGGGGCTTTCAAAATAACTGATATGGGTTTGAAAGATTGTTGGAGAGCCTTTTCCTTCTGGCACTGTTGTGCAGAGATGGCTAAGTTTAGATCACAAGAATGCAAAGTTACTCAATCAAACACAGAAGTCTGCAAAGTTCATGCAATAAATGGAGATAAAAATGGAGTTTTGTTTCTTACTAGAGGATCATGGTCAACTTCCCCACTTTCTTCTCACTGTGCCTTTGGTGTAAGTTTTGGGCAACAGTGATTCTACCAGGTCTGATCAAAGCTAGAAACACCTTTGGCAGTGGTTTGAAGGCTTCATCTGAACCCAGCCAGCAAAGAAATAAAAAGGGGAGGGGAAGTACATTAAGGACTTGAAAACTATTTTTAGGTGTGCAGATTAGGGAGCTGACAGCAATATGGCAATACCAAAGTGCCTTTGTGATTACTTGGTTTTCATGTCAGACGGTAGAGTCTGTCAGCACATTGATTGTTTTTACTGTCCAGCCTCCTGCTTTTGAAGAGCTGCTCTAGTTAACTTCAATGATACACTATACAGTAATCTTGCCTATTAAAATAAATGGAATTCAGTACTTTCAACAAAAACCCTGGACGTTATGATCCTCCCATGCACTGTCAGGGTCCTGGGGCACTGTAGCTCATGAATAACACAGATGGAGGAAGGTTTATAGAGTCTGTGGCAGTGGTTTTATTTCATATCCGAAGTGTGAAAAGTTTCTTCCAAAGAACAACAGTATATGATACTCTTAAAATAAGTGGGCCTGTTTGGCCTTACAAATAATTGTGCAGGTGCTGTAGGACTTTGTGACGGAGCCCTTTGCAGGGAAAACCGGAGTGTTGCAGAGGCTGTGTGCTAACCCAAAACGCCAAATTAAAAACGTATGCAGCCACACTGCAGCATGTGGGTGGCTTTTAGGCAAGTGCAGAATGTTGTTAAATGTCGAAATCAAATATAGGCATGGGGAAAACTGGTGTGTGAATGGAAAGACTGATCACATACTTGTCCTGCCGTTTAAATGTGTGGTAGGCTCCTCTTATACTGAAAGTGTGCCCAGTAGCAAGCCAGCTTGTAGAGAAATACAAATCTGATTTTAAGTCTTCATCCCTTTCTAAAATCCAGCCTTTCTGCAGGTTTGAAAAAGAAAGTTTGCATTTACAATTTATTAACATCTGCCTTTGCATTTTCATGTTGAAGCTGTGGACTGGCTGGCTGCTCATGCACCCTGATGATGTTGCCTATAAAACCTGACAACTGGCAACTTAAGTAATGAGTATTAACTTCAAAACACAGCTCTGAGGTAGATGAAATCTCTGTATTGTAGGTTTGAAAACTGAGGTACAGAGATTAAGTATTTGCTCAGTGTCCTTTGAAAAGCTGTGGCATAGACAGAATTTGATCTTTGCTCTGGAAAACCTCAGCCCAGTACTTGATACTGACCTTTTTATCATCTTTTAGGTAAAATGCCAAAAATTCATGAAACACTCCCTCTTCATCTGAAGAACGAAATATTAAGTAAACAGTAATGATTTAGTCTGCCTAACCTGAAACAACCCTGTAACCCTGAGATTTTATTGTGTAAGATGAAGAACAGGTTGATTTAAAACAGTTCCTGATATGTGATGACCTAGTCCTTATCTACTGTCTAGCTCACCATATGCAGAATACTTTTTTTTTACAAGTTTAAAAAAGCACAACACTATTTGAAGTCGGGCAAATGATTGCACTGGACATTGGCCAAAGCAACAGATAAAATCAGCTTAAAAAAACCAAAACCAAACAAAAAACCAGGCACTTTTGGTGGATTAATGCAGGAGAAATAAGCCTAAAGCTTTCTAAAGTAAAATAAAAATGATGCTTCAGGTTCTTTAATCCTTCCTTCTCCCCCTGTCCCATTGTGTAGCTGTTTTATCCATTCAGTTTAGGAAAATCCTGCCCTGAATGCTTTTGCCAGTTGCATCACCTCTTAATGTTCTTTCTGTCCATTTGCAGCTACTTTGGAGCTGCAGTTCCTTTTATGTCACTCACTCAATATTTAGAATTTGTAGTTTCCTCAGATAATTGGCCATCTTGACAAGAAGAGTGACACAATCAGCTGTCAGATACTTTTCATTCCTGACTTCCATGCCAAAACTGACATGTGGATATTGGGATAATCATGTGTTATCTTAATTAGGTGTATCTTCATGATACATGCTTTATAACAGATAGAGCATATGAAACTACTGCAATGCCTTGCCAGGATATCTCTGAAATGAGATTCCCTACTTAAGAGTTTTCTTCCTTCTTAAATAAATAAAGAGTAAACGAACAATTGCAGAGTCCAAATCTGAATCCTAGCACTTCCTGTTAAACCTCACAAAATAGTGCAAGAAACATGTTTGGTCTGCTTTCTAAGGCTTGATGATGTGATAGGAAGGATGTTGTATGTAACATCAAAGAATGATGTTGTTATACCTCTGAAGCCTGACTTCTGGAAGTCCAAGTGAAATAATGTATGCTCATTTTTCTCCTGAATATGGCAGTTTTTAATAGGCTTGGATTCTTATCAGAAATGTTCCAACGATTTCCTTCATTGTGTTTGTGTGTGCTTTTTTTTGACTATCCAGATTTCTCTCACACTTTTCAAAGTTCTGTTAAGTGACTCCCTGCTGGGTTTAGTTAAGAGTGGTGCCGAGCAAATTGCAAGTTGCCAAAACCAGCCAACAAACCACTGGTGATGAGTAAATGTTTCTGCTCTTTCAGCTCATGGTGAATGTTTTCTTAATTCCAGCATCATGTTCAAGTGGAAAATGGTGCAGTCTGGACTACAGACAGACCCGAACAGTGTTTTGGACCTCAGCATGTAGAGTCTGGCTGAGGATCAGGCTGGATCATAACTTTCACACTTGCTGTCTATATATGTTAGGATTAAAGTCCTGGGAGTATTCCTGACCCAGTGATCGTTCTTGAAGTAGACTTCTTGGAGCTGTGCATGATGATCTCGTAGCAGAATTTAGATCTGTGTATTTATGTCTCACTTGGAATGATTACAGACCTTTTTTGTGAAAGACTGTAGAATGTGAACCTTTAGAGAGTCCCGCAGAACAAAGTGTGTAATGCACAAAAGGTAATTCATAGGGAATGACTGGATTAGTTTCTTCTCTACATCCTCTGCTGCAGTGAATATATTGTGAGTATATTGTGTTTTCCTCCATTTCCTCCTTCAAGTCTAGTCTGAGTGGAATAGGTCGTGCCCATTGTAGCATGCCTTTTTAATGTATTCTCATCATTGTTCTCAAAACCAAGTCCATTAATTGTCTATGTTACATGTCCATATGCTGGCACGCATGTGGTATGAGGCTTAGGGAAGATCAGTGACTTTTCCAGGAGGGGAGATGTGAGCCCAGGGCAAAGTGTTTTCTCAGCCATTAGCTCTGCTGCAGTGTTACACTCATCTTAATAATGTGGAAGAAGTTTTCTTAAAACCAAAGCCGGTCAAATATTAAATTGAGACAAAGTTTTGATAGTTAGGAAGAATACTCAATTCCTTCTTCGTCCTGTGAACGGGATGTGCGCTAAAGGTGGGAGCAGGTGACAGATTCCTAGTATTTCTGGCTGTGCCTATAATTTCCTTCAGAACTGGTGTTTTTCCACAAGTTATACTCTCACAGGCATATTTATTCATAAAAATCCCATTGAGAATCTTAGATGAGAGACCAAAGCCGTTGAAAAAATGCACACTTCAAGACTACATAATGAAACAACTGACCACTTCAGGAGAAAGGGGACTTCTCTCCAATGTTATCTCAGGGAAGGTGGAGGTGATAGGACAGTTTTTTTCAAATGTGTGTTCCAGGTCTGTACAAAAATGCAGAGGTAGATTCTTACAGAATAACTTTAAATGGTATTTTATAAAAAGGACTTGAACCTAATTCTTCCATACACAGCCCCTAGGACCTTTTGGATCAGGCAGGCATGTTTTCTTGGAATAATAGTCACAGAATCATTAAAATTGCTAAAGAGTTCAATGTAAGTCCTCTGCTGTAGAGTGCTAATAACACCTTGAAGCAGACTAATCTTTCCTGGGAGACATTTATGTTAAAACTAGTAAATCGCTATAACATGTTTTGGTTTGAATCAAGCAATATTTTTGGATACAGAAATATTCAGTTGAAAAATTCCCTGCTTATACTTGGTGTTCCAGTCACAAAAGCCACTTGGTATGTTGTTTCTATTTTTTCTGATGCCCTAATGAAGATAAGGTGTCTGCGCTCCTCTGAGTTCATCAAGTACATAATTTAGCAGTGTGTTGCACAGCTTTGTACTACTGTATTAGCTCCTAGTTGTAATCACAGATTAGGGCTAACACGATGTTAAGTATGTTAGAAACCAAAATGATTTGTGGTGGTCCCCAAGGTGTCTTCTATAAAAATAGAAGTTAAAAGTTGAGAAGTGGATAGTATGGATGGAGCGTGTGTGTGTGTGTGAGTGTAGCAAACAAATACTAAAATAAAAATGGTAATTTTAAGCATATTGCTTGTGAAGTCTTCCTATGTGTAATGCAGAAAGGTAGAAGTCTAAAGAAAGGTTTGAAAATATATAATAATTTATAAAAATATCCATTTTAACATTACTAAGTCAAAAATAATATTAGATGTCTTAATGAACTCGAGTGCAGTACTGTGAGAGAAGGTTTCACTGATGATTTAAAATAGGGCATAATTTTTCGGCAGATCTTATTTTGATGGAGATGTAACTTGAGAAGGATGAGGAAAGCAACAACGGTCTACCTACTTGTATCCAGATAATTGTACTTGCTTATTACAGGTATTTTTTTGGGTGCAAACTAGATAGTGCGTGAGCTGGTCCTGCCAAGGACAAGGTCAAGGAGAGGTCAAGAATGTAGGACAGGTGATGGTTTTTAATCTAATATGCCAAACCTAAATCATAAAACATCTGTGTGATGCTGCTATTGCTGATGGACATTTAGGAAAGTCATATATGTGGTCATTCCACTAATACTTTAGAATCAGAGAATATCTCAAGTAGGAAGGGACCCATAAGGATTACCAAGTCCAACTCCCTGTTCCTCACAGGACTACCTAAAGCTAAACCATATGGCTCAGTGCATCTTCCAGACGCTCTTGAACTCTGCCATGACCACTTCCCTTGGGAGCCTGTTCCAGTGACCAACCACCCTCGCAGTGAAGAACCTTTTCTTAACTCTCCTGACAGCTTCATTCCATTTCCTCATGTCCTACTGCTGGTCACCAGAGAGCAGATCAGCACCTTCTGCTCCACTGCTGTCATTGGGGAAGTTGTAGACTACGATGAGTCCACCCCTCAACCTCCTCTTCTCCAAGCTGAACAAAACAAGCAGCCTCAGGCACTGCTCCTACATCTTGTTCTTGAGGCCTTTTACCATACTGGTTGCCCTCCCCTGGACACACTCTAATAGTTTGGTGTCCTTACATCAAGAACCCAAACCTACACACAGTCCTTATGGTGTCATCATATCTCTTATGCTAAAGCATTGTGTACTTGCTGTTTAAAATTTGCCCATTATAATGACTGTAGTTGTCTGCTCTAACTTTGTTTTAGGGGTGGTGCATGGTGCTGGAGAATGAGCACATCTCTGAACCAGAGACAAATGATGAGTCTTTATCCCCCTCCCATCTTCTCTCCTATGAGAAGGTAACCTCTTTTCTTTCAGTTCTTTCCTTATCTAATAAGCACGCATATTTGGGTGATTTAGGATGAGTACTCCATGAATGAAGAAATTACGTAATATATGTGGTTGAAATAAAGAAGTGATCAGGTGCAATTTAAATTTAAGGATTTACAGAGACCTTACAGGGACAGATCTCATAACCTATAATGCCACTCAGAGTCTGGAAGTTGTGCAAGACTGCTGGTAAAGAAATTCTTTGCTCAGAAAGGCCATTCCAGTCTTCTCTTTCTCAACTTCTATATGGATAACAGAATTGTTATAATATTTAATTCAGTATGGGATAGCACCTCTCTGAATGATGAGTGTTTATAAAAGCTTTCAAACTTGAAAAGCACGTAGCATTCTTCCCTTTGATAGATGACCAAAGGATTTTTAGGAATAGTAAACATTAGGCGTAGTGGAAGAAAATCATGAGTTACTAAGGCAAGACTAGTAATGTAGTTTTAGTAATTTATACAGGCCCAACTGGAAAGTCATCATGTATTACTGGAACTTGGTCTGCACATGGGAATGTGGCTGGCAAAATAATGTTAACAAGGAGCAGGGCAGTTATATATGATGAGGTGCCAGTACACAAATAGATATTCCTATGGAAAATTGTTGAAGTTCAGCTGATGGCTGATACCAGTATTGCTGCATTTTTCTGCACTATGCTATCATATAATTACCACTTAGTGCATGAATTTTAACAGCATGAAAAACTTCACCCCTAAGCCAATACAACTGACATTGTCTTAATAGAGCTACAGTTAGAGTAAAGGAAAAGAAAATTGTAACTAAAGAGTGTTTTAATTTCAATTGCTAATTTAAGTCTTATTGGCAAAAGAATTTTAAAAGTTTGGACAAGTTCTGCTGGTGTAGCTTTGCTAGAGGTCTTTTTGTTAGGAGTCAAACTGGGGATCTTTTAAACCTTGGGTTCTAATGTGCTGCACAGAAGGAAAGAGAAATGAGTTCTTGCCTGTTCCAGATAACAGTGGAGAAGCTGCCCAATCCGTCGCGCCCAACTGTGCTGCTGAATCGCTGCACTACAGATCCCCGGTATCAGCAACTCTTCATCAATCTGGTAAGACTGAAGCCAACTCTAAAAACAAACATTTCCTCCATGAACAATGTGTTTGTTATATTTTCTCATTTGTTTATGATGGCTGTGTCAGCCGCACTGATTTACATAAACACTGCCAATCCTGGGACGTTACATTCTCAACAAAAGTAGCAGAGTACAAACAGCATTCCGAAGTTTTAATTCATATTGTATAAACATAACAGATGTTGATAAAATGAGCCAAAAAGAAAATACAACAAAGGAGACCATTTCAAGGGGGCTTTTGATTAAAATACATTCCAGATTGACAAAATGATACAATGTTAATGGAATAGATCATTTAAATGTCATTATTTGGCTCTTATAGTCCTATAAAGCAAATATAAAGCAACGCTTTTGAGATTTAGACTCCATTACAGTACAGTGCCTATACATCAACTTATAAATAAAACTGTATTTCTTTTCCCTTTCCTTTTTTTTTTTAATCCCCGCTATGACATCGCCACGTTTATTTCCTAAATACTGTACAAAAATACTGGGTCCAAAAGCAATAATAAGTTTGGTATACAGAGTAAGGCCTAAAATAAATATATTATAAACAAAATACATGCAGTTTCTGCCTCAGTGAATTTCCAGCCATTGAAACTGAGTTGGGGACACTGAGAAATCCAGGTCAGAGGCCTAATTCAGTTGGGTTTTCTTTAAAAAGATATAAAATCTGCTCCTGTTTATTATACTTCATTTGAGATCCATCTGGTCTAAATCCCTTGCCTTGAGAATAGCTAGAAGGAGAGAAAATTTACAAACACAACAATGATCCTAATATGCATGATCTAGTTTGGTTTAAGAGTTTGCTTTTAATAGATGGGGAAACTGAGGTGGAGAGAGGACACATGGCTTTCCAAAGTTCAAGAGGAGGTCATACATGGAAGTAGAAGTCAGCTCAAGCTGAGGCCCGGTCTAGCGCTTGTACCACTGGGCCACACAACTTTTTTATTATGGGAAACCTATGGAACTCAATTACATTTCATATTGGTATCTGATGTGACCCCTGAAGCACAAAGATTAGTATCCCTTTCAACAGCTTGCTATTATCGCTCATGAATGCTCTCTTTCTGACAGCCATATAAATATCCATTGTGAATTTCCTGGGTCCAATGATTGCCTGTGGTGGTGAGTTCCACAGCAGAATTACATGTGGTATAGGAAGAGGAAACCTCTCTACCTTTAATTTGTTTTCCTCCTTATGTCTTTGAATGCTTTGTCTGTTCTGTAAAGGAGAGAGGGAGAAGAGATGTGTCTTTCTACGCTGTGCATTTATTTATATTATTTTATCATGTCTTTGTTTCAATCTTCCTCTGTCTGGGGAAGCATACAGTTGAGAAGCCTAATACATCGTCTTTGATGTAATTTGATATATTATTCCTATCCAAGTCACAGGAATAATACTGTGGAATTATAGGGAAAATTAAGTCTTAGTGAACAACTACATGCTGTATAAGGACCAGATTGGTTGACAATAAAATGATCTTTAGATCTGTTCCTATCAAGAAACCATTAAAGCCCTCATAGTTTTCAGTGACCAGAGTTTCGTACTGATAGGCCCTCTTCTCTCACCCATGTGATTGTTCCTCTTCCTTGCAGCTTATGTTTCTATGTGATTTTTATAAGCATGTACTACAAAGTATCATAGAATGTCATAAATGGTTGTGTAATGAAATAGCAGCAAAAAAAGGAAAATTTAAAACTTAATAAACATTAGGGTCACTGACTATTTTCAAGTAAAGTCTTAGACTAGAGAAGTCTTAGACTTAGAAAGTGGACCTCAACTTTGCTTTTCCAGTGTGTGAAATTTGAGTACATTCCAGTCATAATAGTATATTTAGATTAAACCTGACGGTTTATCAAAAAAGAAAGTTGTTCTTTTACTATGGTATTTCCTGATGTTTTAGGTATTGCTGAGGATGGGGAGCAGGGAGAGAAGAATCCATGTTCTTATTGGATCCTGTAGAACCTGCAGAACCAAGTGTTTGGGGTGAGCAGCAGGAAGGACTCGATGCCTTTCCCACTGGAGGAGAAGCTCAGGCTCCAGATGGCACCACAGAGCCCCAGTGCCAGTGAGCAGGCCCTGGATTCAAGGCTATGCACACATTCTTGGGCTTTGCCACTTCTTTTGGAGCCCACGTTCTTCTTCAGGAGCAGCTAATCAGAGCTTTCCCACTTGATTCCTTCCAGAGAAGATATGCTTAAAAGGTGTATCTTGACATGAGGGATTGTAGCCCCAGAGCTGTGTCCCTTCAGCTGCTTGGTGATTGCAAAATTCATAAATTTAAATGCTCGTGAGACGAAATGAGAATTCACATGTTTATGGAAGACATAAAAAAAGATGTGAAAGATGGATGTCAAGAATGCTTTTGTCATGCCGTGTCTATGCCTCTCAAAAAATATCATAACCATCAGCAGCAGCTATGTTGGCAAAGCCTTTCAGTAAAGACTAAATCTTTAGTCTCTGAGTATCTGACTATTAAAAAGGAAAAATGTTTTCGATTTCCTCCTATGATTTTGATGTTTAATTTTGTTCTGTTAAATACCAGAGGGATTCCCACAGATTTGGACATTAAAATCCAACGTGTATGAAGGAATCCACCACTATTAATGTTATAATGAATACCAAGGAAAACTAGTAATAATTTATTAGTTATAAAAACTTGCCAAAATTCCTGAAAGTGAATTTCTGGTATTTGAATCATGCAGCTCTGACTCTCCTATTAATCAAATATTTGTTGGATGTTCTCTAGTTTTCCCTTTAGGAATTTGTCTTTATTATTAATAATGTTGTTTTTGTAGCACCACAGAGAATGCACAGCACTTTAAAACTGAAGTATCCAGTTAATGCATATAACTGGCAGCCCAAAAATGCCCAGAGGTATATGAGACAGGCTCTTTAAATGGTCATTTAAAATATGTCATTTGCAGGATGAGAAATGCTCTGCAAATCATCCATCCAAGAGATATGGACATGGATGTTTATTTAGATCCTGTTACAGTTCATAATCTTTGCTCATTAGTGCACTAGCAGGGTCATTGTCACTACCCAGCTATGCCTCACATACCTGGAAAATGCCAAATTCTTCTTCAAGGAATTAGGGTTTGTGTGATAGCAGAACTAGCTAGAGACCCCCAGTGATTTCCTCCTAAGGCAGAGAGAATCTCTTCTCTCGATAACCAAATCTACTCTTGGGAACATGGTGTGACCCTTGGGGATGGTGCTGTGCAGGGCCAGGAGCTGGACTTGATGATCCTTGTGGGTCCCTTCCAACTCAGCTAATTCTGTGTGACTCTGGGATTCTGAAATCTGAGTAACCTTGCCATGAATTTGCATTTTTGGTTCAAAGCCCATTGCTGATTTCCTTTTCCTTGACTTACTGAGTACACGAAGTATCACCTTTCTAAGACCTGAGTAATGTAATTTTTTTTGCTTACTGTGTCTGTGGCTAAATGACTCAGTACAAATTGTAGGTGGGGTGTAGTTTGCAGAGTATGAGAACTTGAGACAGCCAGGATAACAGTAACTCGTTACACGACTTTGAACTGGTCACTTAAATGCTTGGCGTATCGTTTACTCTGCCTTTAAATTTGGAAGAGTGATAGGAATCCACCACAGGTACCGTGAAGAGTATATGTGCGAAAGATAATAAGAATATTTTGGGCTGTCCAGTCAATGCGGGGATGCCTCCACCCCCCCCCCCCCCCTTCAGTACAAGTGTAATTTCTAAGCAAAGGTTCATACAATTTACATAGAACTTCTTATAACTATGCTGTGAACTGGGTAGGGCATGGTATGCTGCATTTTTCCATACATTATTATGTATCTAGTTTCATTCCTAGACGAGAGATTTTTGCTTGTTTGTTTGTTTTGTTTTGGTTTTTTGGTAATGTACGTGTGTTTGTGAAGACACACAAAAGAGAATTCCTCCCAGGACTGAAAGGAGTGGCTCATTTATATTCTGGACTCCAGTCACAAACTCATCACAAATGATAATAGCCTAATACATAACAGGAAAGTGAAAAGAGATGAAATTGGTAGGAAGCTTTTCATTAATATGTCATTCTCATGATCTTTATATAGAACAGGTCTCTAAGGAATGACAGCAACAAGTACTCATATCATTTGACTCTTAGGCACAAGATACTTTTGTTTTTCTTCTTGTCTGCCTTAGTGTATGGTAAATGTTCTGCTATTTCTTCATATAATTTGAACTAAAGGCTAGACAAAGTAAAGATGCTATTTTTAAGTAAAACACAGTTTATCAATTTTCATAATTTTTAAACAAACCTCAGTGACAAAGGGCTTCACAACAAAATTCAAGTCTTTGGCATTATTTTTGGCTTTTACTACATATTGATACCTCTTTCACCTCACTCTCCATTGTGATGATGGTTTGTTTACACTTCTTTCCCTCTTAAACTGAAACATGTCTTAAAGCACAGGTGGACTGAACTTCAGATCTAGGATTGAAGTATAGTTGTGCAAAATTCCCAATTCAATTAGGAAAATTGTCTTCACATTAGAAACACTAAACAATCTATGCATTATGTACCCCTATGAGTGAACATAAACTGTTGTGAGAAGTTTTTTGCAGCATGCAGCTTTAATGTATGGTTTTACAGGTATCCTGCAATGTCCATTACATAACATTGGTCGTGTTTTTCCTGTCATGTGATACTTACATACTTTAGAGTAAATTGCCCAGTGTTTTTAAACTGCCTGATTTATTGCACTGGAAAACTTTTCAACATTGTTTTACAATTGATTCCTTCTTACATTTTTTAAATGGGATTTTGTCCTTTAATCACAATTTGCTGACTATGAACAGAAAAACCTAGAAGAGGGAAGACAGATGAGGAAATCCTTTGTATCTACTTTATATAAAAATGATGACTTTAAGGATTCAGGGACCTACATTGCTAAAGGTACTGGTAATACGATATGGTCTATCATACCTCTAGGCTCAGATAGCCTTGAGCCAAAAATCTAAATGCTAATGGAAATGTAGCTGTGCTCTGCAAGAGTAGCGCCTGGAAAATCATTGATGAGGAAGTGCTGCAAAATGTTACTGTTGTCTCTGCTGCCCCTTTTCACATAGCTTCAGCTAACAGAGCTGTCAGTGTACCTCTGGTGATCATGAAATCACTTAATGAAATGAAGTGTAACCAGCTCTCTACTAAAATAGTGCTTAATTAAGTGTGACCATCAAGTGATGGGAACCATAGTAGTATACAAGGGATTGCTTGTTCATTCCTGAAAGGCCTATTAAAGTAAGAGGAAATATGTGATCAGCGCAGTTGTCTGAATGTCTAACATGGTATGGCATGAGAATGCCAGCATCAGAGTTCAAACACATGAGGAGTTACTGCTGCTTACTTGAGGTACTGAACAAACCAGAATTATTTACACTATGCGATTGTAATCAATGCCTAGACACTTCTGAGGAGCCAAAGCAATGAAATGGTTCACTAACTTGCAGTATCTCATTAAACTGGCGAATTTTGCTTGTCTGAGATCATAGATCATAGACTTAACATTCTGCCACTGAGGCTACTCCTTATTCCATGACAGCAGAGAAACTCTGAGGAATTAGCAGCTTCTGCATATTTCATTTTGAAGGGTTACTGAGACGAATTTGTATTTTTGTGCAGTTTATATTTGCAAAGAGCTCTGTAGATGTGAAGTCCCACAGCTTCTGCTGCGGTGCTCCTATAATTGCCCTACTATGTATGCTGGAGCTGAGAGGTGGATACGAAGTAGCCTGCTGAGGACTGGAAAGTGAGTCTGTGGCAAAGCTAAAAGAACTTCAGACTCCTGACTTCTTTTCTTCTCAGTATTAATCTCTTTCTTGCAAAGTGAACCCAAACGCTAGCACTAAGAGGAGGCATGGCAAACTGTGTGGCTCCCATGTCCTCTCACATATTGGCAGTGTTGCCACACAGAAGTGTTTCTAGCATGATAGGGCAGTCCCTGGTATACGGAGCCAAGCCACCCATGCAATGGGGAGGACTGTAAGGACTGCCCCTGTGGAGGAGGCACTGTAGTCCTGTATAAATTCTCTCTCTCTCATTGAGAACGCATCCTGGAAGACACACTGGGCCAGCACAGCAAAGGATGGGGCCACTGCTGAGTCACTACAATGCACATGCTTTCTGTGAAAGCATGAGATGTAAAAAAATAAATAAACAAGACTTGATATCTCTGGTATGTGTGTATATGTATAGACGTGAACACGTGCATGTGCGTATATGAAGTTAAAAACCTAACCCTTTTGTAACTATCATTTGTAATTTAGAAGACAGGGCTAAGCATTGGATGAGGATACATATCTCCTTTGAGACAAAAAAAAAAAGGGAGGAGGAAACAAATTACGTGTATCTGGAGCTTCATTAGCCTACAATTATACAGACTACTATATATATAAGAAACCTTTAGAAACCTTTCTAATTCTTAAGGGGTAAGCAATAGGATAGGGATTAGTGTTGGTGCAAGTTAAGGGCTGAGAGCAAGGCACAGAGGTAAAACAGACAGAATCAAGTGCCCAGGACAGCGGTGTCCTGCAGGACATAAAAATAAGAGATATTGCTTTTCTAATATTGTAACCACAGCATAGAATATAAACATTGTTTACAAAAAAGACATGACATTTTTTAATTAGCCTGGGCAGGTTGTATCTCTGACAGGGATCTTTTTTACATCTTGTCTTTAAGGTGAAGAACATCTGAAAACATCAGCTCTTTGAACCCAGAACGCTGAGTTTCACAGAATCACAGAATTTATATTAGAAGGGTCCTCTGGGGGTCATCTAGTCCGTCCCCCTGCTCCATGGAGGTCCAGCTAGATCAGATAGCTCAGGGCCATGCCTAGTCAAGCTCTTTACACCCTCAAAGATTGAAAGCCCACATCCCCTACTCCAGTATTTGACCATCTTTATGGTAAAAAAATTTTCTTATGCTTTATTAGTTTCCTATGCTCCATCTTAAATCCATTGCCTGTCACTGAACACAAGCAAGAGAATCTGTCTCTGCCTTATCTGTAGCCTATGGACAGGTAGTTTCAGCAGTCAGGTCTTCTCTGAGCCTCCTCTTCTCCAAGCTGAATGGACTTATCTCTCTAAGCATCTTCTCACATGCCTGTGCTCCAGCCCTCTGACCAGTCTGGCTGCCTGCTGCTGGATTTCCACCAGTATGTCAATATCTTTGCTGTATTGTGGAGACTTCTCTTCATCCCCAAACTGACTTGCGCAGGCATCATGATAATCTTCTTTATCATTCAAGTTTTAGCACATATGCTGCCAAAACAAAAACATGATTTCTTTAGAAGGTAAGCCAGAACATTCATTTTTTTAAAGGAAGAAACTTGGGAACAATGGAAATTTAAGGTTTTTAACCCATTTCTGCCTTCCCCTCTATTAAGCAATGTGTCCTTATGTTCTGGTCTTTTTCTCAGCCCACAATTTTCAGTGGCTTCCTGTACTGTAAGGAAGTCTTCACAATCCCCTCTCAGAATCCTGAGAGAAGTATTTGCATCAACTTGGGCTCTTGGTTGTGATGTCTTCTCTGCCTCTCAGAGCTCTCCTTTCTGCTTCTGCTGAAGGCTCCTACTCCTTGAGTGTTTCATCACTCCGTCAAGATTTGTTCTGCACTCCAGAAACCTTTTCCCCGAAAAGTTGCTCAACTGCTCTTAGAAAAGCACAATTTCCTCCTCCTTTCCAAAGATGCCCCCTGAGTACAGCCACATTGTTGTCTGCTGTCTCCTGAAAGGAACATAATGTCTATTAGCACAGAGCAGCTCCAAACGAAGAAATTAAGAATTATACACTCAACATGTTAACAGAAACATCCACAACATTGTTATGAAAAGTTATTCATTAGGGTCTGGCTGTGATTTTGGAAATTACTCAGGGTGGTTTTATAACAGTTAAAAACCGTAAGGTGCTGTGTGTGAGGCTTTGGGGTTTGGACATATTTTTCCACGACTCTTTACATTTGTCAGCGAGAACATACAGCTCTTTTGACAGTAGGGCTTGGGTGGGCTGATGGTTGCTAGATGCTGTAATAGGCGGTTGGCAGGACACAGAATGATAAACTTACTTGTCAACAGACTTTCTGGCTTTCTTAGGACAGACTGAGCTTTGTACCTCTGCAACTTGTTTCCCATGTAGTCCCTGGTAATTTTTTTTGGTATGGGTTAATTGATTTTGTATTTTCTTGCTGCTGTTATTTTGTCTGCCCAACATGGAACCCTTCTCAGCCACAGAAGCTCATTTTGTATCTATTATTCCCTGCTTTGTTATGTTGCTCCCCTCAGCCAGAAAGAATTCTTCTTAAATTGTTTGCATATTGGTGGCAAGAGAGATGGAAGACCAAAGAAAATAAAGAAGAGATCCACGGTAAATGTTGAAAATGAGGTCCATCCAGTGTGTGGCATGGAAAATAAGGCTGCAAGCACCACTAGGGAGATCTCCAGCTGGGTGACCGCAGCACTGCAAGCCAGAAGAGTTTACAGAGCACCTCAAGAGGAAGCAGACCTATCTCTCCATCTGCATTCCGTAAGGCCGTTTCTTTGAAAAGCAAGCTACTGGCATAGATGGAAGCCAGATCAAGGGGATATGCAGGGCCCTTTTGGCCCCTGTGTCTGCATTTCCTTCCTATGAGTCCAAACGATTGTGTAGGGTTGGTGGTCACTAAAGTTGCCCATGGCATGGATTTGGGATATTGCTAAGACAGGTGCAGGGCCAGGCTGCTAAAACTGTTCTTGCGTACTACAGGCCAGATGCCTTTAATGTTCATAGTCCATTTGTGGCTCTCTCTTCAGTATTGTGAGCATTTGCTCTTTCTCTCTCATACAGCACCTTTTTATTTCCTATTAGTTGTGTATTAGTTGCAAGGCAGTTGTACTAATAGTGTTTTCCACAGTGAAATTAACTGTGGTATTTTCTCTCCGTATTTCTGCCCCCTTCCCCTTCCCCTTCCCCTTCCCCTTCCCTTTCCATTTTCTTTTCTGCTGGACATTATCTCTTCACCCTTCCTACTGACTGTTTTGCATAAGAATACTTTCGTTTGCAGAAATTCTGGAAATTTTGCTCACTTTACTTCACAGCCAGGATATTGGCATAGAAAATGAATCACTTTTTATCTCCCCTTGTCCTCCCTTGTTCCAAGGTAATTTTTCCAGACTTGTGCAAAGCTTTGAGTGCTCCTGTCTTTCTTTTTAAAACAGAGGGCTCTGAATTTCCATTGCCTGGCACTGCAGGTATGGTCAGTGGTTACCTTTCCTGCCCATTCATTTGGCTCAGAATATATCTCCTTAAGGCTACTCAAGGCAAGCTCGAAATTTGCTGGGGGTGAGATGTACCCCAGCAAATGTCACCTTTTTATTAGAGTTTTGTAGACTTGAAGGAAGCTGAGTAGGGCCACAGAAAAGGTCTCTGCAGAAATAAACAGAGCAGATCAGGGGCTAAGTGCAGTTTTCCCATGTGATTTATGTATTTTAAGATTAGGTCTGGCATTTTGCAAAATGCTGCTTGAAGTTGTTAATTAGGTTTGCCTGAACAGACCAAAACAGACACAGCTAATTGGTTAAGATTATAGCTATAAGATTGTGACCTCTCACTGTGAAATCTCTTAGTGTATGTTCTTGTTTAGGTCTGTTCTTCCATGGTTTTTTCGGAGGAGGCAGATAAAGCATGCACAGTATCACTGAGATAGTGAAGAATACTTTGGGGAGTATCATCCCTATCTCAAATCTGCTGTTGTTAACGGGAGGTTTCTTTACTGAATACCTGTCTTCATTCTACTTGTATTTTTGACAGGAGAAGCACTACCAGGTGACTTTTCAACTTTTTATGAATAAAGCCTAATACGAAGCCTTTTCACAGCATCAGTGCATCAATAAGTACAAAATAATTTCATCAACTGTCATAGTCCATGCAGTTACTGGCAAACCTGATTCATTTTATGAATAATTTTACTTGGATCTTAGTGAGAAAAATGTTCTTATTAACAGTATGAGCAACAAATTTCCAGACAAAAACATGGAGGAGGGAGAGTATGTATAGACACAGTCTGGCGGGGGGGGGGATGTGACTTCATCACACTTCACACGATAAGAGGGTTCACTTCAGGAGCTGGTAACGGGACGGAGACTTGAAAGGCCAGGCTACAGGAAATGGGGATGGTGAGTCAGGAAATGGCAGCCTTCCCTCCGAGTCATCCTTGAACCACTGCCCTGGTGTGCTCAGAGTGGGAATCGAATTAGTAGAGATGCTGTTCCTTCAGAAGAGATTTCAAACTTGGGTCGTGACCATTTGATGTTGTCAAGTGTTACGTGCAGTTTCGCCTTGAGAACTTGGATTTCAGATCCCGCATCTGCTCTGATCCCTAGCGTGGGTGGCTGCCTGTGCTCTGTAGCTGCCCCTCTCTGCAGTGGCAGATATTCCATGCCTCCCTCCTGGCCTACCTCTCTGCCCTGGTGCTGCAAGCCCTGTTTTGCAGCCACCTTGCTTCTTATCACTCACTGCAAGGCTGGTGACCCAGAGATGTCTTGCATGGCCGCTAAATAGCTGTATTTTCCTGTCAGATACACATTACTCTGTAACACTTAACTGGCTTGCCAGGAGCAGAAGAGCTATCTGCTAAGGAGCCAGTGGCAGTATTTGGTGGTTGCAGGGGTCCTCACTAGAAAGGTACGTGGGGTGACTTCGTTTGTCAACATCTGCAAGTATCTAAAGAGAGGGGGGCAAGACGATGGAACTAAACTCTTCTCAGTGGTGCCAAGCAATAGGACAAGAGGTAACGGGCAGCAACTGAGGAACAGGAAGCTCCACCTGCATGTGAGGAAGAACTTTACTGTGCAGTGACCAAGCACTGGAACTGATTGCCCAGAGAGGTTGTAGAGTCTCCCTCACTGAAGATATTTCAGAGCCATCTGGATCTAATTCTGTGCCATGTGTTCTATGATGACCCTGCTTGAACAGGGAGTTTGGACCAGATGTGGCCCCTTCCAAGTTAATCCATTCTGTGATTCTGTGATTCTGTGATTCTGTGATTCTGTGATTCTGTGATTCTGTGATTCTGTGATTCTGTGACTGGGCAGGCGGGCAGCAGCAAGGCTGAGGCCGCCGGTCAGATCACAGCTGGGAGCAGGCACCTCAGCTGGAACGCGCGCCGTGCTCGCACCTCTTAACTCGCCGCTGTTAATTGACAGGACGGGGTTACGCTTCGTGCCGAATTACGGCCCAGAGGAGCCTGACGGCAGCCGGGGCTGGCGGGAGACCCCCGAGCGAAACGCGCCGACGGGGCGGCAAGGCGCCACCTGCTCCCGCCCCCCGTTCCCGGCAGACGCCCGCNTGTTAGGGTTGGAAGGGGCCTCCGGAGAGCATCCAGTAGAAACCTCCTTGCCAAGGCAATGTCCCCTAGAGCGGGTGACACAGGAAGGCGTCCAGGTGGGCTTTGAATGTCTCCAGAGAGGGAGACTCCATGACTTCCCTGGGCAGCCTGTTCCATATCTCCGGCGACCCTAAATGTAAAGAAGTTAACAGAATAACAGAATATGCTGAGTTGGAAGGGACCCAAAAGGACCATTGAGTCCAACCCCTGTCCCTGCACAGCACCATCCCCAAGAGCCACACCATATGCCTGAAAGTGTTGTCCGATCAGTTCTTGAACTCTTGTCAGGCTGGTACTTGTAACCACTTCCCTGAGGAGCCTGTTCCACTGCCCAACCACTCTGTTGCAGTTTATGGTCATTGTTTCTTGTCCTGTTACTGGGCACAATCCTCTTTGCATCTGCGTTTGAGATGTTTATATGCATTAATGAGATCCCCTCTCAGTCTTCTCTGGACTGAACAGACCCAGCTCCCACAGCCTCTCCTGATAAGAGAGATGTTCCAGACCCCTCATCATCTTGGTGAAATGATTCTCCTGGGCTTACAGGCAGGTTGGAGGTGGCTGCTAGTGAGGCTGGGTGAGCCACTAAGTTCAAGCACTCACTACCCTGGCACTGGTCAGGATTCATCAGGCTTCTTCAGGGAGAGCAGAGCCACCCGCACTGGGGTTATCTTACGGTAACAGAGAGATAGGTGCCAGTGACTGAAACCAAGCGCTCTGTTCATTACAGGTGTTCTCAAATGATCTTTCTTAAAGACAAACCAAAACCAAACAGCAAGTAACTTGGATGTTGAATTTCAGTAGCAATTGACTGTGTTGCCCTTTTGAACCTTGTGTGTTTGGGTTTTCCCTCATTGAGCATTCTCCTTAAAAGAACTAATATATTGACTGCATGATTTTTTGGAGCAAAACCATCTGAAAAGCACAGCCCTGTGCTGTAACAGCCGGCTGACTGTGTGCATTCATTGGGGAAAAAGTTGAGAGCAGTTAGACCACATTTCCAGACTGGCTCTCAATGAGGCCAAGGCCACTGAGATTTTGGGATTATTCATATTTCAAAGCCAGTTTGCAATACAAAATTGTTTAGGAGCTAAAGGAATGTAAACAATTGTCACGTGTAGCTGTTGGGGATTTTTTACGGCAGAGGTTTGTATTACTTAAAAATTGCTTACAATTGCTAATTTAGCATCTGCATGGAATGCTGTATTGTCTGGACTGCTGTATTTGCAATCAGAGCAGATAGCAGAAGCACAAGCACTTCCTGCCCAGCTTCTTGGCTGCGACCTGGACTGACCCCACGAACAGCAAGTCAGGGTGAGCAGTATTGGACTTGGATGCTTTCTTCCGTTTTTGCTGGTGTGTTAACCTAGCAAAACTGCTTGGCTTCTCTGCTGAGCTTGCCACGCAGTTCCAGCTATACTGTAAACATCTGTCTGCCAACTGACTGAAGCCCCTGTTTCGTTTTGTGTGGGCTAGTGAACAGCTGTCAGATGGGAATAACTTGGGTTATCCCATGTCTTAACCAACGTTCTAGATTCAAGAGGTTCTGAATGCCTCTATCCTTGCCTGACTTACCTGTTTTTTGACTGGATTTTTCTGAACTATATGTTTTCACTGCCTTAATAGGCCTTTAAATAACCCCCAAGAATGTGCTGGATGTTATTCTCCTGCAGAGCTCAAGTAGATTAGACAGGAGCATTGAGTTCATTGGATCACTATGGATCCACTCAGTTCTTTTATGCATCTCCTAACCAGTACAGTCCCATCTCTAAGAGACTTTGTGATATTAGTTTTGACAGGATGCATTATGCTGTTCAAGCTAATGTCTGAAAAGCATAAAACTACGAAAAGGGGATTTTCAGGATGGCGGTACAAGCAACTGTAGTGGCAGATGAGCTGAGATCTCTCTGAGAATTATGTTCTGTTAGCATAGACATGTGTGTTGCTTTCAAGGTGACAATGAGGTGCGAGTGAGAATACCTGTGCAACAAAATATACTATTGACTTGGAAATGTTTGGTTTGGAAAAAGAGTGCTTTTCACAAAGGTCAGTATACATATGGCACTCACTAGGCCTTCTGAGGTTAAATAAGAATTTCAAAACACTTGATCCTGCAAATCAGGCTTATGTATATGAAGGAGCCTAGGAATGTTCATTCTGAAGTTAGAGAAACAACCTCACTGAAGAGATGCTCATACAGATGGTTAGGCTTCAGGACTTGAAATTTGGGATTTATTTGGCTGAATACCGCAGAAGGCATCAGTAACTTCTCTGTGACTCATTCAGGTTGTCTGAACTTCTCAGGCTGAAGAAAGGAAGCAATGAGCTGGTTAAAATATGACAGAACTTCCTGTCTTGCCTTGAACAGAAGGAGTTTAGAAAGACCTTTTTCATATTCTGCTGATCCAAGTTGAGTTCAGTGACTGGGCAAAAACAGGAGAGAAAATGCTGGTTGTGGGATGCCATTCTTGCCAAACCTTTTTAGCCTCCAAGGAAGGCTTATTTTGGCAGAATCTTAAGCAATGCTTTTTTGACTGCTTTTTATTTGGGAGGCTGATGGGAAAGATGCTCCTCTGCAGGCACTGAACCATAAACATTTGTCTTCTATACAACCAAAATTCCTCTGAGTAGACACGGAATAAGTGACAAAAAAATGAGCTTTTACCAAACCTGTGGAATTAATTTCAACTTTGCCAGGTGTTTGGCTGTAAGACTGTGAGGTCCCATATTTAACAGCTCATATAGTCTGCCAATAATATGTGAAGTGTTTCATTATCTTGTACACTGCAGTTGGCACACATTAGTTTGCAGACAAAGAGCAATGGTTTATGATATTTGTGGATTCCATGTGCAGTTGTAGGCATGAAATGATGTGTGGTGCATGATAAGACAAATATATAAGAATGAAAGAGTTCACATAGCAAATATAAGATAGTTTCAAGTCTCTGATAGCTAAAACCATGAAGTGCTAAGTAACATCAGTACTTTGATTTTTGTCTCCTTTTATAATTGCCCAGAATGAAAAACAAATAAGAGGCATGCCTTCAGTTCATCCGAGGTGTTCAGGGAGTACTTGGGGCAGATGAAAAACTAATTTATTCTGAGACTGCAAAATAATCAGACCTTTTTAGGATATTCATCCTAAAGGCCAGATTTTTCACAATTTAAAGCTTAATTTAGGTGGACAAACTTGTGGGACCAACTGCATGCAACTGCACATTCACACCAATTCCCAGTATCCAGTGAAGTATTTCAATCAGTATTGAAATAATTACTGCAAGATTCTGGTTATGTATAGTTTTATGGATTTTTTTTTTCCCTGTGGTGTTTTCACTGTTTGCTGAGTTTTAATCTTTCAAAAAAAAAAAAAAATCAGAAAGTTTGAAACTTTAACCTACTTCTAAGTAAATCTTTGATTGAGCAAGTCTTTAATGTGTTGTTTCGCAGCATAGCAGTGTATTTAAGTGCGCACTTCTTTATGTATAATAAATGTTGTGCTGAGGTAGGGTCTAGGGATGAAAAGCGACTGCCTACTTACACCAGCAACTCCCCAGGCATGGGAATCTTGTGTGTTGCAAGAGTGGCGACGTTTTCTGTGGCAGTGCTTGCAGCAGCCTGTGTGGTCTGCCCTGCTGGCCTTAGCAGCCCGTCTGGAGAAGCGGTAGGGGCCAGCAGCCCGGGGGACCTCGGTCCCTGGATGAGCCCTCCACAAGCCCACCACGGAGTCACGGGGCTGCTCCCCAGCTGCAGTGAACTGGGCAGCTCAGGGAGATCTGCTCTGTCTCACCAGTTGTAATGCAGAAAAAAACAATTCTGGGTATCCAGAAGAGCAAGGAGGAGAAAGTTTGACTATGAAAGGCAGAACAAGGAACTTCTTGCTTTCATGTATTCTTCAAGGACTTTGGCAGACTGGTGTGTTTTGTGGTGGTTCTGCTGGTGCTTAGGAGCCCTGACAGATGCACTTTTTTTTAAGAGAGCTAGTGAACCTTTGCATGTAAACAAGAAAGCATGTCATTTGTTTGATGCTGAATTTCAATATTTTTAGTATTTCCACCCTTGAAGTGTCTTAGATGTGTAGAAGATGATTTAAATGAAATTTTTATTGTCATTTTTAGGGAATTTTCTGTGCTGTAAACACTGAAGGAAAAACTCAAAGGCAGTCCCATCCCTTGTGAGACTGGAATCTGCTATTAGTCTACTGACCAAGAAATGAGGACAAGATAAGAGTAACGTTATTTATTTGTATCTAAATCAGTAGATTATCAGTAACTCTAAGAGGTTTAACAAAGACAAGTGCCAGATTCTGCACCTGGGAGAGGGCAGCCCTGGATGCACACACAGACTGGGGAATGAGATGCTGGAGAGCAGCACCGTGGAAGGGGACCTGGAGGTCAGTGGAAAGTTGAACATGAGCCAGCAGTGCCCTGGCAGCCAGGAGGGCCAGCCCTGTCCTGGGGGGCATCAGGCACAGCATGGCCAGCCGGGCAAGGGAGGGGATTGTCCTGCTCTGCTCTGCACTGGGGCAGCCTCACCTCGAGTGCTGTGTCCACTTCTGGGTAACACAATATAAGAAAAGATTTAAAGCTATTTGAGATGTCTAGAGGAGTGCTATGAAGATGGTGAAGGGTCTGGAGGGGAAGCCATACAAGGAGCAGCTGAGGTCACTTGGTCTGTTTAGCCTGGAGGAGACTGAGGGGAGACCTCATTGCAGTCTGAAACTTCCTCGTGAGGGGAAGTGGAGGGGCAGGTACCCATCTCTTCACTCTTGTGACCAGCGACAGGAATTGAGGATGTGGCATTAAGCTGAGTCAGGGGTATCTGGAAAAGTTTCTTCACCCAGAGGGGGGATGGGGACTGGAAAGGCTCCCCAGGGAAGTGGTCACAGCACCAGGCCTGACAGAGTTCAAGAAGCATTTGGACAATGCTCTCAGGCACATGGGGTGATTCTTGGGCTTGGCCTGTGCAAGTGCAGGAGTTGGACTTCCATGATCCTTGTGGATCTCTTCCAACTCAGGATATTTTATGATTCTGTGATAACAGCTGCTTAGATGCAGGTGATCACTAAAATTGCATATTTGAAGTTGTCTGAATTCAGTGGTTTCTTATTATTAGAGAAACAGGCAGTTCTAAGACATGCATGTGTTTAAAAGGAGCAAAACACAAAAAACTTCCAAAAAGCCCGAATGTTTTGAGGAAAATTATGGAAATAAAGTTCCACTGAATCTGTCTTATTATGCTGACACTTTTGTGGCTAGTCTCACTTCTAGTGACTCTACAGATATAGTTCATTCATATTCCTGACAGGACAGTTGTGAAGCCCTTTTTCTGGCACTGATGATGTAAGAGAGGACCACAGGATTCTGATTCCTGTGTCAGCTTTCTGGATTTGCTGCTTAACCTCCCTTTTGAGGAAACTACCTTATTTGGAGGAAGTAGTGTACATAGATTGAGATTCAGCAATGTTTTCTGGCTGATATGGAAAACCACAGTTTTTATTCCCCCAGCTTCCACAGGGGAGTTCACTATTTTCTATTTTATCTCACTTGTCTGGACTCTCCCCACAGTGGATGGACAGAAGCTTTCCACAGACATAAAAAATGATTCCCAGTTTGACTGTGGAAATCTGCGTTTAAAACAGGCATGGATTTAGAGAGGACTTAAGAATGCCTTAACTATTAGTCTGTCATCTATTTGTACATGTTGGGCAGAAAATAATTCTGTATTGTCCAGCTTTTAGTAGTAATATATCATGATTAGGATGTTTATGTAGGATAAGGATAGCAGAAAAATTCTGAGAAGGCTTGCTGGTACATTTCTAAGTGGACTAACCCCAAATGTGAATCAGTTGCTGATACTCTGTGAACAAGGTGGGAAAACCAAATCATATCTGTTTGGGCCGTATGCTCTAAATAGCCTTTGAAAACCTGAGCATGAGGTAAATTATGGTTATTATTAGTGAACTGGTATTTTAACTTTGAACTACATCTTAAATGAGAGAAATGTCAGATTATTATTTACTAACAGTAATCACCTATATGAAATTTCATTGAAATACTTGTGAATAATTAACAAAATTAAATCACTGACATTTTATCAAATCTTTGCCTAAGACCTGAAGATCTGGTGAAATACTCAGTTTTCATGAAATGAAATAGGAAAGCCATAGTCCCATCTGCCTAAAACATAAACCTGTTCAATGCAGAGAAGGAAACTACAGTTTAAGATACCAAGAATTTGCGATATAATTTCAATTTGTGTTCATCTTTTTTCGAAGACATCCGTGCATGTAGAAGTAATAAGGCGTGTCCTTATTTCAGTGCACATCGTTTTAGGCCTAGGAGTGCAGAGTGTGAAAATAAATTTTTCTTATGTTGCATTTTAATCAGGATAAAATGACAGTTTTAGAGTCGCAGAGTGCACATAACAAGATAAGCAGTGCTGCTTCAGCACAGCTTGGATGTATTGTTAGAAAGAAGTATGTACTTAGAAAGCAAATGACAGCCCTGAAGTTACGGTGATATTGTGAGGCATTGGTATATACTGGTTATCTTTTATATCATTCTTACAACCTTGGCACACGTGGTTTATGCTCAAGAATTTAATTTCCTTAGTTTTATATTTTTGCAGTCCTTAAAATCTGCCATATATCCAAGAATGAATACAGTCAGTTAAAGAATTTCATAAAATTTAGTTTCTTGACAGCAGAAATTATTAGAAAACTGAACATTTGTATCAACATTTTATTTACAATAATATCCTCTCAATATATTGTCGCAGCTCTCCACTGAGAGAGAATGGGAATTGTATATGCAGAAGTCAAGCAGAATTAAGCTTTCAGGAGCAGATAATTAACAGAAAAATGTATTATCTCTGTGCTCTGTAAATTAGATCTTGTTCTTAAAAAGCAGTTTCAGAAGCCCTGGTTATGTTTGGTTTTTTTTTTTGCTTAGCCAGATTTCATGTTCTTATGTGTTATTTTTTTAAACTGAATTTATAGTTTTTGAAAACACCAGCATGCTTTATGGTGACTGGTGATTTTTGTTTAAACTGATTCTACACATTGCCTTGAAATATTCTTATATGTCAATGTAGCTTGGAAATATGATCCATTTCTTGAAGTGTAGCTAATAATGCTCTGGACTCTTACCATTGTAATGGTGTTAATTCTTCCCAGTCCCTGTTTTGCTGGTCTGGCTTGTGCAAAGAGTTTAAAAAGGCCAGGAACCTAAGACCACCGGCATTGCAGGGAAATAACATCTGAAAACTTCCCAATCCTACAGTCTGCCCTCCTGCTGCTGAAGAGCAATAACAGACTTAATTTGGGTTTATTTGTGGATGCCTATTTTCTAAACAACAACAAATCAAAGAAATAAATCAGTGCAGATCTTATAGGACATTTTATCTGCTTTGTTGGTTGCTGTAACATTACTGATAGAGAAGGAAACACATTTTGCTGCTGGGAACATGTGTAAGGTTATTCTCTTTATTGTGGTACATTTCTGTAATTTTGCTTATATTCTCAACACTTTCTCCCACCTTATTTTACTTTTTTCCCCCCAAATCTGCAGATTTTATCGTCATCAGTTTCTTCTTAGTTTATCTTTCTTTTTTCTTTCACCTTGGGTCAATCTTGCAGTTCCCATTTAGTCTTTACTTTGGAAAAAAGCCTTCGTGACTTCAACAGGTGATCTCCTGAAATCACCTCTTGGGTTTTGCCGGTTTGAGTGTATGCTGTCTTTTAGAGGACTGAAGCTGAAATCACTATGCTTCTTTGTCCAGGTACAACCTGAAATTGTATGCCAAAATCTTTATTGCCAATCAGGACCTCCAGAACTGCTCTTTGAGCTTGCTCTGTTACTGAAGTCTCATTGAACTATGTGCATGATGAGAAAAGCAGTAAAGGGAGACTGTAAAGTCCATGCCCTCCTTTCCGAGCCCAAAGAAGGAGGCATAGGAAGGTAATTTGGGACAGAGTCAAACAAGTCCACTATTGTTTTTTTTCTTGTGTGTTGCTTCAGCAGGTGAAAGGTGCTTTCTTTATTCAAATAACGATGGACTGTGGAGATGTCCTTTTCACATGTACACATAATGCATGTGCTGTAGGGTTGGGGGAAATGGGATCCTGTGTTTGCTTTTATATCCAGAATCTGCTCTGTTAAGTTGCCAGGTTCATTACTAGTTTCCTTGAATCGAGAAACATTTCTGTTTTGCAGGTGTTTTGCTAAAATTAAATGTCATTGTAAAGAACAGGTCTTGTCCTGTTTGTATTTTTAAAATCCTGCATTCACGGGTGTAATCACATTAGCAATTATTAATAGCCAAACGGTTAACAATAAAACAAGATGTTTTTGATTTGGATTTAAGTCATTGAAGAGTCCTTTGCTGAGCCATGCAAAACGCTTCAATTGTGTGATTGTTTTTATCATTGCTAATGAAGTTGACACATCCATGATGTTGTTTTTGGCTTTGATACCTAAAGGACATAGTGAAGCAGCCGGAGGGTTTGGTTGTGTTCCACATCTCACAGCGTCGTGGGACACTGGGACAGTAGTTGCTTCAGGGAAGCAAGAGAAAATCAACAGTGGAATCATCAGTGTTCATCTTCACTCCCACTTTGATTCTGCTCTGGTTTCTTTTAGCTTCTCACTTCTTTTCCTCAATGCAGCAGCAGGAGACCATCATTCAGTCTGTGCAGAGAAAAAAGAAATACTAAAAATGGCTTGATCTCCATTTTTTATGTATCTGAGCAAAAATAGGTGAAACTTTAGGGCTCTTTGGCAAAGTGGTTTTACAAAATCTAAGTACTGGACATTTAAAGCTAATCAGATTTAACCTGGGAATAAACTGAAAAATAAGTTATGCAAGGGTAAGTAGTTAGTGGAAAATTGCTAAGGTGTATAGTAGACCGTCTACAAGGATGTCTTTAAAACAAGATATCTAAAAGATATGAGCTGTAAATCAACCAGAAGTTACAGTCTGTGTGATCAGGAGGCTGGTCCAAATGGAGATGGTGATTTCTGTCGAATTTCTAGGTTGTACCACAGGAAAGCCGTGAGGAAAAAGGGAAGGTACTTCTTTTTAGAGTGACTAATACCTCCTGGCTTTTCTGTCAAATAGGCCAAATATGGGTTGCAACTTGACAAGAATAATAAATGTTTAAACTCTCTGGGTTTTTTTTTGCCGTACTTCTTTCTTAACTGAAGAGTAGTCTCTCTTCAGGAAAAATGGCCATGTTAATGACTTCTAATTATTCAAATGTGCTAGTTAGCACTGTCCAAAGACTTTACTTAGGTTATAATGTAGGAGAGGAAAGCTCCTTCCCTCTCTTTTTTTAAAATTGTCCAGGTCCTGACCTCAGGCCTTGCTGTTCAGAAACCAAAGACATCACCCTTGCTTTGCTTCCACTGTCAGTTCAGGAATAAGAGATCTCCTGAATGATGCCAACAATATTAGTATGGGATTTTGCTCATGAAATTGCCTTCCCTTCCAGATGGGAAGACCTAGCATCATCCTGGGTGGTACCACTGGGATGGCTTCAGGACTAGACCTGAGCTCTCTCACTTTTAGGGAGTGTGGGCAGAGCTGGCCCATTGGCCTTCATCAGCTACAGTGAAGTGCCCTAAATTTATTCAGCCCTCTGGAAGCATCCTGTTAGTGCTGGACATACTTAGAAGCTCAGAAATTATATTAATATACTTATGTCAATAGGTCTAAGGAACAAAAATAGCTATAATATTAGCTTAGAAAATGTACAGGAGCAGCAGAATAGGTTGCTGGTGGCTAAGTGGCTTGATACATAAAAATTCATGTTCAAGCAAACTAAATAAATTAACTGTACCCAAATGTGCCTGCGGTGTAATTTTCAATTTTAAAAAGTATTATAGTGTTGTGGTTACAGTACTGATCACTTGCTTGGACAACTAATAATGAATGTGACATGATAAGAGAGGGTAAAAAAATTACAATAATAATGAAAAACTTTGATTCTGTATAGGGAGTGCAAACATCATATGGATGTATAAGACAGAACTTTTTTTTTTTGTTACACTATGAATGAAATTAGAGTAAATGGCCATAGAAGAAGCAAGAAGAGAAACAGCTTGAAATTTATGTCTGAGTTCCTGTGCCAGACTCGACTCAAAAGGTAATTGTCAAACAGTCAACGCGGTAGTGATTGTCGTGTACTGAAGCTCAACGTTCTTGTGGGAGTGAAAGAGCCATAGAGATGTTAGATAAAACCGAGGAAATCTCTCTGAAAGGAAATTAAAACAGCCAAAATGTTAAATTCCTTGAAATTTCATGAAGTATAAGGGGTGGGTTTAGGGTCTTTTTGAGAGGTAGTGTGGTTTTTTTTGTCTGAAAATTGGCTTGTAAACAGACCTATAAAGATTAAAAGAAATAAAAAGACATAACTGAATATGTGAAAGTCATTACAAATAAGGAATATACAAAGAAGAATTGACTTTCACAAGATATGTGCCAAAACATAGTAAGGTACACCAAAAAGATTTTGAAGAAAATTATGAAACATGAAAAGTAAATAAATTCACTTTCCTATCTCAAACACATTAGAAGTTGAAACTCTACTTCTAAATCTATGGAGTATGATAAAAGTGTGATAGAAGTGTACTGATACTCACTATGGAGGACCTTACAGCTATTGTAACTTTTTTTCGGGAGGGGAAGAAAGAAAATATATTCAAATCGAGGCACAACAGTTTTAGGATAAGTATAGCATAATTTTTATATTATTCTAAGGAAAAGCACTGCTTACAGAGTAGTTTAAATGACACAAATACGAACTTGCCAAATTGTTAACTGCAATATGCATCCTAGCTGTTTGGGGGTGGAAAGTGGCTGCTGTGCTGCCAGTCTAGAGTCTTTGGCTTTGTGGTAGGCAGACTTTTAGAAGCTAAGAAGTAAAGATTAGGTGAGAAGGCACAGGCATAAGCATTATGAAAAATTGACGTTGTGGTTTTGTAGCCCTGCCTTGCTATTCTACCAAGTTTTTTGAAGGAGTTAATGTAGGCTGGTTGGATGCTGTGTGCTGCTCCAAGAAACATGATCCAAAGTCATCACCATTCCTCTTATAAAATTATGGTGTTGTTCAGTAAGTGGGAAAGTTCCCTTCTCAGAATGATGTGAGAAGTAAAAATTTAACTTTGCGGAGTAAAGGGATTTTTCTGCTGAAATCTTACTAGTTTAGTCTGCATACATTGGGCCTATGGCTGTATTTATGAGAGGATGAAGGACAAGGTAGGCCTGTTCAAGAAGCAAGGTCCTTTACAGGTCAGCAGAAAAAAGCTCATAACACTTAAAGACTGAACTATAAAGTGGCAGATGAAATTCTATGTTAATAAATGCAAAATAATCCACTTAGGGTGGAAAGCCAGCTGTGACTGTATGTTATGCAGTGCTAGACTCCACATAAGCTGCTGCTGTTCAGGGAAGTCACCTTGAAATAGTTGCAGGGAAGTCACCTTGAAATAGTTGCAGGCAAGTCTATCCAAATTTTAGCTCACAGCTAGTCAAAAAGCGAAGTAAATTTTAGGAAGAAATACAAAGGGGACAGACAACTAAACAGAAAACAGCCCTGACTTTGCTTAAATACAGGGTAGATTTGTAACAAGGCAAGTAAGTAGATGTGTACTTTCACTATACGGTTAAGTATTGACTCATTTCACAGGAAGCCAATCCAATTTAAAAACAGCAGACCCAAAGAATGACAAAAGTGTCAAAATGTCTAAATAAAACTTTCCCCCCTCAAAAATGAAGTTTTTTGAAGTCACATTGCAAGTTGCTTCTCCAAGCCCTTGCAGCTGTGGGATTCACAACCTCCTACTTAAAAAGAATTGTTATTGATGTGTCATATCATAACTAAGAAACATCAAGCTTTTGGGAAAAGAGTCTAGTGAGCAGCCGACAATCCTTACAGAGCCATTTCAGTATTTCTCAGCATGTAAAATTGTCTGTGATCTACCAAACAGGCAAACATCCCTAGATTTTTTGAGATGTAATGGTATGGAGGGATGTTTAATAATGGTTTATGTTACAGGTTACAAGCTAAATTTAAAAGTTGATTTGTGGCAAATGACACTTTATCTGCAAATCTTTAGTTTAAAGACAGTGAATTTCAGAGTTAATTTTTATTAGGGATGAAAGATAAAGAAGATGCAAGGTGAAAAACAGCAGTAAGGTTTTCTTGTGAGGGAACAGAGGCATATAGTCATGCAAATGTCATGCATATTAGCCAGAATTTTATCAACAGTTACCTTAGCTTTGTTTTCTCATTCCCATGCTTTTGGGGATTTGAAGAGGAAGGGTCATATCTCCCCCTTCCTTCCTATGCAATAAATAGTTAAGAACATGGACATTTTCAGTGCCCTGGGGGCAGTCCTTTGAGTTAACAATTAACATAGGAGGGACACCATGTCAATTACTGTTTCAGCATCTCCTTCTGCAGACTCACAAAAGTGTCCTGGATGCTATTTGGCAGTTTCAGACTTGGAGGATTTGAATAAGCCAGAAGGATTAGATTATTATTACCACTTCCTTAGTGTCAGCATAGATTCCATTGGCTCTGGCAGAAATGATAAGGACAATTGGCCTACCCCGGTGCTTCAGCTGACTGTTACACAAATTTAGGAGTATCCATCAGTTAAATTAAATAAATATATATATCTATATATGCATATAAAAATAATGAGATCTGTATCTCTTGTTTGTTAACCCTGGACTAAAAAAAATTTGGAAACACATAATGATGTCTGTTGCTTTAGCAGAAGTTGCAGTAACTATTTACTTAGCATTACTTTTTTGGATGGCTATATTGACTGCTCTAAGTGACATCAAACTCAGGCAGAAAGTTTCCAAACTGAGACAAGCTCTGCCAAAACAGAAAGAATTCTGTTATTGTTGAACTCTAGGTGCCTAACATGCAACTCTCAAACAGCAGTGCTGTGTTTTGGGAAATACTGATCAACTGGGACCCAGAAACAGGCAACAGAAAGACTTTGCTGGTTCCAAATGGCAAATTCCCTTCTCTGAAAGGGCAAAATGAAAGGAGGTAGGGGATGTTTACAGACAGTGCTTGTTATTCCTTCTTCCTTACGCACTTCTAAATATGCAGTTTCCTATTTGGAAAGATTTCTTAGCTAGGTACGACTTACATTTCTAGCAAGTGTTTAAAATAGAGGAAAAAAAAGAAGAGAGGATGAAATCAGTGGGGCTAGTGAGAATGAGAGGGATTCTAGAACATAGCAGCCAGCTTTAATTATATTTTGCAATTTACTGTAAATACCCTTATGGTATTTTCATCTGTTGGGGGAAATTCTCCAAGCTTTTGTTCACCTAACTTCCATGGGAATTAATGTGAATAATGACCTAGAGATTCATGATATGGAAATAATTATTGTTGTACTGGATAGCTTGTCAGCCTGTCTAGTACTACCACAGATTTTTGCATGTGCTAAGGTAGTCCAAGCCTTGAGAAATGAAGCTACATCAAGGTGCTTTGCTTTTCCTCCATCCTAAGCACTGTATACTTCTAGAAAGCACAAAATTCTTGCCTAGACCTGGGAATGGCCAAATCACTCACCTTTCTTCTTCTTCTTTTCCCCTCTTCTTTATGTGATTAACATCCTAGGTGCGTTGTTCATTAGTGCTTCTTGGCACCTGCTGATGTCACTTCTTGGGATAAAAATCTATGAAGAAAAATACCTCCCTGCTTGATAATTTTTCCAGTCAGTGCTCATTTTCTCCCTTTGCCCACTTCTATTTATTTAAGGAATTACCAAGGTGCTGTAAAGGATAATTCATAATTGGCAGTCTGGAGACGTACAACATGGCATGACAACATCGTCCACTCTGAGATACGAACCATGTAGACTTTGCTGCTGGCACTGTGCTAGTTGGGAGGGCTGTGCTTCTCCCAGTGGGAGTACGAGCAAGGCCAGCAAATGGAAGAGGACAGGTGCTGAGCACAGCAGTTCTGGTATCAGCAAGGTTTGCAGGGCATCTGTGCTCACAGTCTTGCTTTCAAGGGCTTAAAATTCACATGTAGCTAGTCAAGAAACAGATATGTATCAAATCAAATAAAGCCAGAGTGTAATTAAATAATAAAACATGACAAACAGTGCATTTCTAGGGAATTACAGCATGCCTTGGGTGGAGTTACAAGGCATGAGGCCAAAGGTTGGATGGCTTTAATCATCCAAGAGGCACAGAAAGCCCCTGATGCTGGCAGTGCTAGAGAAAGGAAGAGCGGGATCATGTGGGCAGTCTTTCTGCATACAGTTTAGAAACCAAGCTTTGATATTATCCTGTTTGGGTATGGAACTGTCTGTACCTCCTGCAAGCCTTTTCTGGCCTCAGCTGGTTAACCTACTAAGACTCCAGAATGATGCTGGGACATCCAACCAGCTAGTTCAGCACCTGAGTACATCTAATGAGTGGAGCAGAAAGTCTTACCCTGGATCAAGGCAGTTATTTCCAGCCCCTGTGCCTGGGCTGGGATTTCCGTGAGAAGTGCTCAAGTGCAATGAGAGCAGCTGCTAACTCTGGTATGGAGAACCAGGAACTGAGAGAATGAGAGGATCCCTGGGGTGCTGTAAGCTGGACTGCTGAGGTGGTCTGTGCTGAGGCTGGGGCTGGGGAGCCTTGAGGTGGTGTATCTGGGGTAACAGACATTCTGTGACCACGGGCTTGGCCAGAGTGGCCCAGAGGATGAGTTGGAAGCCAGAGTTGCATTTTCCAGTGAGGCGGAACAAATGATGAGCGAGACCATTTCCGTGCTTTTCAATATGGATGATTAAAATATAATTGTGATACTGCCCTGTGTCCTGATGGCTACTGCTGTACTTCTGTACAGGGGGCTGTGAGATTTCAAGGAGCTGTGGGTGGAGTGGCCAGCTTCTTCCTCTTCATGCTCATCTTTTCCAAGTGAGCTTTCAAGGATCTGAAGCTTTACCCAAGAGGAAGGTACGAGGAGATGCTTGCAGGTGCAGTGTTTCTGTCTTACCCTGTGCTCTTCCTGTTATCTTCTGGCGTTTGGCTGGAGAGAGCTCTAGCAGACTTCAGCAGAGACATAAGACTTGTGCTGAGAACCACAGCTGGCAGCGGGATGTTGTCTCTCAGTGAGGGGCAGAAGCCAAACCCAGTGCTCTTGCTGCAGTGGCAGCTCCCAGGAGGGTGGAGAGTAACAGGCTCTTGGAGGAGAGGTCTTGTGAGGTGGGAGCCTTTGTGTCATGCTGGTAATAAAGTCTTCAGAGACAGAACACGCTGATTCACAGAAATTGAGACTGTTTGTGGGAAAGGGTTGGCTTTCACAAATATCTTGACTTGAAGACTCTTGTGGAAATAAAATTTTGGAACTGTCAGAATGTTTTGGTAGTTTCTAACTGAGTGGCTTTCTCATTTAAAAATACTTTTTGTTTTGAAAATCAAACCTAGTAACATATTTAAGAAGTTGCATTAAAAGGTATGTTTTGAAATTGTCAAAACAAAATGCTGACCTTGAACTCCAGGGGTTTTTTCCTTTGCTCTAGGTCTTTAGCTTTGAAAATTGTAATAATTTACAACTTTCCTCCCACTTTGAAGTGGGATATTGATATGCAGAAAACTGTTTACAGGGAAATTGTTTCTCTCTCTTAGCTCAACATAATGGACTATGCCACTTTAACATGAACTAGCCCCATTTAAAACCAACAAATTTCTAATAAATTCACTTTAAAAAGAAATAAATCAATTCTATTGCTACAAAGACACCTTTTACTGTCACAATTATTCTCCCACAAGTACAAGCAGGTTTTCTGATTCTAGGCTTAAAATGTTTACTGATGATTGTAATGCACTCAAAAGAAACCAAATACAGATGGTTAAGTTTGAACAATATTTTTCTCACACAGTGTTTAACGCTCAAGAAAGTCATAAAACAAAGAAGTCCCAATTCAGTACTGTGCAGCATGTCTTGCTGATGTGTTTATTTCCGTTGCCTGGATTTTAATCACTGGGATGTGCTCACTTCAAACGTGATGCTAAACATTGCCTGTTATTATAATGCATTTCCCAGGAAAGTACATTCTGACTAGCATGCAAAGTGCAGAAGAAAAACTTAGGGGGATTACTATTTTTTTTTTTAACATGGCCTTAAGAAAAACAATGGTTCATTCTTTCAAGCCCTGTACTCTGAGTCCTATTTATACTGTTACCAGTTTGGCAAAGGGAAGGGGCCTTCCAAGTGAGTGTGAATTATGGTGGTACCTACAGGCTCGCAGTGCCAGGGGGCCATACTCTGGATTCAGCTCCTCACAACTCACTGTCATCCTTTCTGACCCCACTGTGCCAGGAAGCTTTGTGTCATGGCTCACAGCCTTACCCGTGTGCTCAGTCAACTTTGCAGGGCCCAACACCCAGTCCCCATCTGCTCTGTGCTGACATTAAAGATTCCACTGTGCTCTTTCCTAGGAGTAGTTGCAGAGTTCTTGGCTATAATTATGTCCCACGGTAACCATGGTGCAGCGAGATTGGAATCAGTCCTTGGCTTCCAGTCTGACAGTGGTTGTGTTTTGGTGGTGATGGAGACTTCTGGGGCACTAGGTGAGTTATACAGTGAAGCCCAGACACTGATGTCATTAGGGCTCACTGGTTCAGCTTGTGTGATAGAAATGCTTCCCATCACAGTGATGTGGAGGTGACACAGCAGGATGTATAGAACAGATATGATTGCTGGGTTTGGTGTGCTTTTTAAAATTTTATTTAGTTTGTTAGATTCTTGGCAGCTTTATATATATAATATATATTTATATATAATTTATAAATTCAATATATTGCATTAAAATGGTGGTGGATGGTGAGGGTGGGTGAAAGGTAAAGAAGAATAGCTATGGTGCAAAGGTATCAGCTTTCCAGTTTGTCTGTAGTATTAAAACNGAGCTCTAGCAGACTTCAGCAGAGACATAAGACTTGTGCTGAGAACCACAGCTGGCAGCGGGATGTTGTCTCTCAGTGAGGGGCAGAAGCCAAACCCAGTGCTCTTGCTGCAGTGGCAGCTCCCAGGAGGGTGGAGAGTAACAGGCTCTTGGAGGAGAGGTCTTGTGAGGTGGGAGCCTTTGTGTCATGCTGGTAATAAAGTCTTCAGAGACAGAACACGCTGATTCACAGAAATTGAGACTGTTTGTGGGAAAGGGTTGGCTTTCACAAATATCTTGACTTGAAGACTCTTGTGGAAATAAAATTTTGGAACTGTCAGAATGTTTTGGTAGTTTCTAACTGAGTGGCTTTCTCATTTAAAAATACTTTTTGTTTTGAAAATCAAACCTAGTAACATATTTAAGAAGTTGCATTAAAAGGTATGTTTTGAAATTGTCAAAACAAAATGCTGACCTTGAACTCCAGGGGTTTTTTCCTTTGCTCTAGGTCTTTAGCTTTGAAAATTGTAATAATTTACAACTTTCCTCCCACTTTGAAGTGGGATATTGATATGCAGAAAACTGTTTACAGGGAAATTGTTTCTCTCTCTTAGCTCAACATAATGGACTATGCCACTTTAACATGAACTAGCCCCATTTAAAACCAACAAATTTCTAATAAATTCACTTTAAAAAGAAATAAATCAATTCTATTGCTACAAAGACACCTTTTACTGTCACAATTATTCTCCCACAAGTACAAGCAGGTTTTCTGATTCTAGGCTTAAAATGTTTACTGATGATTGTAATGCACTCAAAAGAAACCAAATACAGATGGTTAAGTTTGAACAATATTTTTCTCACACAGTGTTTAACGCTCAAGAAAGTCATAAAACAAAGAAGTCCCAATTCAGTACTGTGCAGCATGTCTTGCTGATGTGTTTATTTCCGTTGCCTGGATTTTAATCACTGGGATGTGCTCACTTCAAACGTGATGCTAAACATTGCCTGTTATTATAATGCATTTCCCAGGAAAGTACATTCTGACTAGCATGCAAAGTGCAGAAGAAAAACTTAGGGGGATTACTATTTTTTTTTTTAACATGGCCTTAAGAAAAACAATGGTTCATTCTTTCAAGCCCTGTACTCTGAGTCCTATTTATACTGTTACCAGTTTGGCAAAGGGAAGGGGCCTTCCAAGTGAGTGTGAATTATGGTGGTACCTACAGGCTCGCAGTGCCAGGGGGCCATACTCTGGATTCAGCTCCTCACAACTCACTGTCATCCTTTCTGACCCCACTGTGCCAGGAAGCTTTGTGTCATGGCTCACAGCCTTACCCGTGTGCTCAGTCAACTTTGCAGGGCCCAACACCCAGTCCCCATCTGCTCTGTGCTGACATTAAAGATTCCACTGTGCTCTTTCCTAGGAGTAGTTGCAGAGTTCTTGGCTATAATTATGTCCCACGGTAACCATGGTGCAGCGAGATTGGAATCAGTCCTTGGCTTCCAGTCTGACAGTGGTTGTGTTTTGGTGGTGATGGAGACTTCTGGGGCACTAGGTGAGTTATACAGTGAAGCCCAGACACTGATGTCATTAGGGCTCACTGGTTCAGCTTGTGTGATAGAAATGCTTCCCATCACAGTGATGTGGAGGTGACACAGCAGGATGTATAGAACAGATATGATTGCTGGGTTTGGTGTGCTTTTTAAAATTTTATTTAGTTTGTTAGATTCTTGGCAGCTTTATATATATAATATATATTTATATATAATTTATAAATTCAATATATTGCATTAAAATGGTGGTGGATGGTGAGGGTGGGTGAAAGGTAAAGAAGAATAGCTATGGTGCAAAGGTATCAGCTTTCCAGTTTGTCTGTAGTATTAAAACCAGGACAAAATATTTTTTTTTCACTAGGACTGACTGGAACCTTGGTATCAGCTCTGACTCAGGCAAGCATGAAAACTGTTCATCCTGCTTTTAGGGCCCTTCAAGTATTTTCTACCTGGGAAACTTTATGACAGCAATATCTTGCAACATAAAACATTATTGTCCTACATTGTGTGCTTGGGACCTACCATTATAGCAGAACACCAAAAGCAGCAGGATGGCAGATTGGCTGTGGAGCTGCTTGGGTGCTCCATGTCCTTAGTCCCTGTTTCATGTGTTGCTGAAGCCCAGCACTCACTGCTAAGTGTCGAGGTACAGAGACAGAACAGAAGTGCTGTTGGCAGCCATCACCAGCTAGTTGTTTTTGTCTGTGATTTCATGATGTTTAAGACACAGCAGAGCTTTTTTCTCATTAGTAAGGGTCAGTATGCAGAAAACAGATCTCTTGAAGTCCTGGTGTACTGTGTCACCCTGTTCCATCTTCATTTCAACATCACCCACTCCCACCTTGCCTGAAAAGTCACACACTCTGCAGGATGCCTTGGGAAGACAGATTGTTTTCATTTGCAGGGAAGTTTGCAGCAGAGCACTTTTAAAATGACATTGTAAGAAATTGCTACAGTGCAAGACCTGCTCTGACTTTTATTTATATAAAAGAGATCAGGGTTAGGATTTCTAGTTGGAAGAAACCCACGATTTTACTGGGACAGGGAGGCTCATTCTTCTCTCTTGGCATACCATGCTCTCTGCAATCTATTTGAGAGGCAATAAAGGAGGTAATAAAGTGGCAATCAAAAACAATGCTTCAGTAGTCCTGAGCCACGGTTTGTGGGATTTCATTTGGAACTTATTTACCTAACCCACTCCCACACATCTATCTGTCTTGGGCACCTACAGGAGTCGTCTCTTTGGAAGGCTTGAGGCTGTCAGAAGGTTAAATTTAGCTCTTAGAGCAGTCTGGAAGACTTTATTGATGGGAAGGGGAAGTACTGAGAGGTAAGGGTATATGGGCACTGCAGATATGGAGTACAGAGACAGCAATTATGACTCAGTATCCAGGAGCAATGTATTTCCATCACTGCCACATTGTACCAGATTAACTGATCCTCCTAAGAAGAATCCGGCATTTCTCAGGGATGTGCTGGGACTGGGAGCTTTCTTGCTACCAGATCTGAGTGAGAACTTTTACATGTCTCTGCATCACACTGTGCTGTACTGCAGCCAAGTGGTGTCCAGGGCAGACAGAGCTGTGAGTGTTTTGGGTGCTGTGATGTACAAAGCAGGTATGCCCGAGTGACTTACCTCACAGCAGTTGATTGTACCTTCTGAGGTCCCTTCCAGCCTCAATTACTGTGTGATCCTAGGATCCTACATTCCACAACCGCAGAGCTGTTGCTGCAGCCCTAGGCAATCCATTCCTTCACCCCATGGCTGAGGTTAGCTGGCTGCACCCACAGTAGGACACTGCTGATACTGACAGTGGTGCTGCCCACGTGCTCACCTGCTCCTACATCTGAGCAAATAGTTCAGAGCAAAGTTGATGCATTATCTTTTATTGGCAGGCATATAATAAAAACAAGACATGCATGAGCTGATCATATTTGTGTCACATTCATTATTTCACATATTTTAAAAAGCTGTCTTTCACAGATCTTTTCTCTATACGTTTGATTATGAACCATTCTGTAAGCATCACCAGGCTTCTTGATTACTTATTTGCAGCTAGGTATGAGGCCTGTCAAGATTATGCTTCTGATTGAGTTGGGACAAGTTCACAGCATGGCTGGCTTCCATAATCCTGTGTGGATAGGTTGGGTGCTTTCTCTTATTCCTCAGAATGCCAAGAATGATATATACTTTCTGCAGGTTTTCATGCCAGTAGATACTGATCTGGATGTGGCAGAAAAGGCTGAAGAGAGACATGAATGGTCTTACAATTCAAAATGATATGAACAGAAGAGGCTTCTTTCCCAATTTTCTCTATTTTACAGCACTTCTCTGGAAGTCTTTTCCTTTTCCTTTCTCTGTATTTTTGCACATATCTTCTGTAGGGCAGGTACATGCACATGTTTAAAGGGTAGAGCTGAACAGCTAGCAATAGAAATCCTTCAGGTTTTTTATATGCAGAGGTAGTCTTCTCTCTCTGGAGACTGATAGATTTAAAGTCCTAGGCCAATTGTTATATACACAACTGTTGGAAAATTAGGACACAGTTGGCCATGACTATGAACTTATGCAAAGCATTTACTTCAATTTTCACTCTTCCAGAATAAGGGTGGAATTCTGTGTTCCTTGCTGTAGTAAAGTCCTGCTGTTCAGCTGAGTCAATGTAATGGACAGTTGCCTGAATGCATTTAGAAATAGAGGGCCAAGCAGATTTTCTCCTTTTTATTAGCTTTCTTCCTTGCTGTGGGATTTCAGCACATCCCAATCTTGAATACATTTCTCTTTGTAACATACTTTTGGATGGAGGAAAATGTTATCTTCCCAAGTCTGCCTGTAGGGACTTGACATGGGGAGAAGTGAAAAAGTTTAAAGCATTCATGTTTCCAGTGGTACAGGTGGGCCTTTACTCATGTAGTTAGACATTTTTAAAAATGCCCCTAGAGATGTCTTTCTGAAAATGAGCAACGTGGCAGAGCAGGCACTGAACCCGCCCTGGTGTCCCAGATGCTTTAGCTGGTGCTGCAAATGCTGGCTTACCCTTCCTGTCCTAACGCTGTACTTAGTCCTGTCACTGCTGCCTTTGATTTAGAAGGGCCGCTCTGAATAGAAAGACTGTACTCAGGGTGAGTAATGGTGGTGAAATCTGTCTTTTTAGTAGTTGATTTTTAAGCCTGAAAAATCTGGCATATTCACAAACTGTGAATCAGTGCATCCAGCTACAGATGTTATCCTCTGGAAACTGAGGATCCTGTACCCAGCCGTACTGCTGTCGAACTACACAAATGCTCTCAGAATGTAATTCCTGTTTCTACGACATCCAGAAGATAGTTGCTTTCTCTTTGTAGAAGCAAAAGATCAGAGGAGGTAAAAAGCAAACTAGAGTAACACAAAAGAAGGGGAAAAAAAATGTGTTCAAAAGACCTCTGTCTCTCCCCAGCTTCCTGCTCCCTCCCCCTGCCCCCTGCCTCCTCTTCCTTCTGTCTCTAAGGGTTAAATATGCAGAGGGAAAAAATTGCTAGACTTTATGTCTGTGCTTGGTGGGAACTATTAAATTACAGCTGGATGTTTTTAATTATGCCACACATAAATGCCTGAACACAACAGCGTTTTAATCCAAATGTGAGCCTCATTTATGTGTGTTCTGTGTTTGCTCTGAAATGCACTGGCTGGCACTTGTTTGTGGTGGCCCCTTTGTGGCATTGTAACAGTGTGTGGGGTTTTTACCCCCCCCCCCAACTTTTTTTTTTCCCAAGTGCGAGGATGGGAGCTAGTGCTGGCGAGGGGGAAAGGAAATGGGTAATAAAACAGAGAGCTAAGCGGCTCACTGGAGCCAGCGATGCTGGGATCTGGTTAATTGCTCCGAAATGAAAAAGATTCGGGGGTTTTCATGAAATCCCATAGGTGCATTTGCCAAGCCTCAAATATTAGATTGAATTACAGTTTCTAATTCCTCCCCCCCCTTTACCCACAGCCATGTGTCTTATTTCTTCCTAAAGCTTGTCCACTTTTCAGAGCAATGAATGTAAGAAGGAAGCTGAGTAAGGCCTGCCTGCCTGCTTGTTTTACACCTTCCCCACCTACGTCTTTTCCTAATCCTACCGTTTATTAAAAAACAAGAAATCTGTCTCTCTCTCCTCCAGTGTATCCTGATCTGTTTGTGGATTTGAGGTTGAAATGTTGCCTATATATTTTGCCTCGCAAGGGGCTGCCTCGCGGGGAGGGCGTACTGAGGAACACTGTCTCTGTCCCTTGTTCTCCACACCCACGCACTAGCTAAGCATAATATAATCCTTTTCTGCATAGCCACCAAGACTTGTTTTTTTAAAGGGGCTTTGACCTGTCCCTCTCATTTTCAGAAATAATTTTACATTGGCAGCTAGTTGTGCCAACATTTTTACTATCCCACAAAGGGATTTCAGCACCTGATTTGTGGGTGTAAGGGGACTTCACTGGGAAATGACGTCAGTGGCGTGGCTTGGAGGAGTAGCTGTCTCCAAGATCAAATCCTTAAATGGTAGGATTGGCACCAACAAAACTGAAGCTAGAGCTGAGGCTCTCCTGTGTATAAATTATATCCACAAATCAAGATGCAAACCCCTTTTCTGACAGTTATTGTGTTTTGTTAACCAGTGAACGATGTATATTTTCTTAGTCTGGACATTTTGAGATGAAAAGTGCACCTTGGTTATTAGGCTGGTATCTGATCCAAGTGTTGTTTCTCCTCTTGTGAGGAACTGGAAATCTTTCCTCTTTCTTCAACCCTGGAGCTGGGAAGGCTCTCTGAGTCACCTAGTTCTGTCCCAGCCTTGGAACAGGCCTTTCTGCTGGAAATTTCTCTGCCATGTTTTCCTGACCTGATCCCGCCAGTGCTCTCAGCATCCCCCCATAGGCAGATAATTCTGACATTCTTTTTACTCGGGAACCTTTTTTTTTTTTTTTGCCTTCTGCTTTTGTTTAAACTTTCTTTTCGTGTTTTGTGTAAAGGTGATCTGGCATGCCAGCCTCAATCAGCTGGCTCATTCCCTCTGTCCTCCTGGAAGTTGTTTCCTACATTCCTGAATTATTTCTCACCTTCCTCCTTGGTGGAAGCTCTGCTGGAAAGGAGTGTGTGAAATGTTCCTTCCAAATTATGCATGCACATTAGCAATTAAATGTAAGTTCCTACTATCAGTCTGCTGTGATTATTTTATATAATTTAAAATTAATTTTATATAATTAAAATTAAGTGCCATTTCCCACTCAAAGGCAAGAAGGATTTAGGCCACCATTTAACTGGCAGTGTTTATCCAGCTCCTCATGCAGCCTCTGCTGTTAGGCACTAGTCTGGGCTGCCCAGCTTAAGAGAGCAGAGCAACTAAGGGCATGCTCGAGTAAAGCATGCTTTGATACTTCTGCTGTTTCCTTGTACGTGATCTCACGATGTATTGCTGTGGGGAGATCTAACTGTTCTGCCAACTTGTTTTCAAGAACTGTTTTCAAAGGGAATGGTTTTAAATTGCTCACTTGGGGGGTCATTTTTTGTTTTTTTTTTTTTTTTTTTAGTGCTGGGTCCTCAGGCATTTGAGGGTGAAATCTCTATTGTTCACCCCACCTCCAGAATGATCAGAAACCATGGATTTTTACTTAGCCACCCACTGTCTTTTGACCTGAATACTTCAATTTTTCTTTCCCACCCAGTCCCTTCCTAATGTTAGCCACAGTCTTCCCATCTTGCTCTCACCCTGTAGGGTAAGGAAATGTGGTTTCATCCATGAATGACATTAATGCCATTGTGTGAATCATTAGTGGATCCAGCATCACAAGCCCTAGGGGATCAAATACTTGCAAACCACTAGAGAGAAATTCTAATATCAAATACGTGGCAGGAATCATCCTAGCTCGAAGCAAAACAAAACAACCCTGTTTAATACCCAGAGAAGGTCATGGTGCTTAGAGAGAGCAGAGGAGCTTGTGTAATAGCCTCGAGGGGCCCAGAGGCAACCATCCTGCTTCTCTCTCCTGTCTGTGTTCCCTCTTGCCTCCCTTCCTCCCAGGCGGCTCCCTCTCCAACCCACTAACCAGATCCTTCCCAGTTGTGGCATATAAAGGCAGTATTTGAAGCCCTGACTAGGCTGTTGCCTTCTTCTTCCTCAAAACAAACAAACACAAAGTCAAGATGAAGCATGACTAACTCAAAAAAAGAAAAAATTAATAAAGACAGAAATTGAGCTTTTGTGGTGGGGTGGGAGAAGAAAAGCTGAACACCTGCTGTTCTGCTATGGTGCCATCCCAATTGCCCTGGGGGCTGCTGCTAGTTCTGCCTTTACAGGTCTTTGTGCCACTGTTTATGCTTTGCCTTAGCACTTGGTAGAAGACAGCACAAGAGCATGGGGTTGTCTCACAGCCCAAGGAGGAGTGTAAGATGTAACGTGATTGCCTGCTGGCACCTCTGATGATCCCAAAACTTCAGTAGGTGTTCAAAAGCTGATTATTTTTTGTTGTTGCGTGTAATGGCAGGTGCTCACATTTTAAAATTTTGTCCAAACATCCTCTGGGATGTAAACATACAAGGCATGTTTGGCTGGTGGCTCCTGCAGTATGCATTACCTGTGTAAGAACAGGAATACTGTGCAAAAGCAGAGAAAGCAGATGGGAGTGCTCTGTTACGCATAACACAGATTTGCCTTCATGACCTCATCCTGCTAGCCTTGAGGAGAAAATTCAAAGGTACTGCAAACCCTTTCTCTGTGGAAACACTTAGTCCCAGCTATCAGGCATCAATATGTGACATTCCCTACAAAAATTAGGTGGTTAAGAAATTTAGACAGTCTATCTAAGTAACTGGCATAGCTAGGTCATTCATGCTGCATGTGGCCAACCTAGACATGTGTAGAACATCTTAAAATAACTGTTGAAATATTTGTGTGAAGTTATATTTTTCATTTCTCTTCTTTTGTGAACTATGAATCAAAGTATTAGAACGTGAGAATCTCCAGTCCCAGAGGGTGGTGGTGGGACCAGAACTGAAGAGAGAGTTAATATTATCAGGTCTACAGAGCAATTTTGAAACAGTTTAAAATCAGACAGGTTGGTTTTAACTGTGTTTGGATCTGAAACTCTTCACAAATTAAACCTGATCATTTGAATAGGAGCTCTTACACTCTGTTTCAAGAGCTAATAGAGATGACAAAGCAATGGAGAATGGAAATGTTAAAATTGATATTCTGAGAAATATCAGGTAACACTGGATTTTCAAACTCTTCAATACTGACATCTGTAAGCAGAGATTTGGTAACTTACTTTTTGAAGCTCATTACTGTAGTGAACTTGCTAGTTCTCTGGCAGCTGTGAAGGTTTAGCCAGCAATGATGTCAGAATTAAAAGTATGTGTGGAACAGATAAGATAAAAGGTGCCTTTTTTGTTCTTTGAAGATGGAGAGTTTTCTGGTTATAGTTTCTTGAACTTGTTGAAGTTAATACAAGATAACACAAACTATTTTGGGATGGGGAGAAAAATCCTTTAGGCACAACAACAAAAAAAAAGAAAACAAAGAGGGAAGCTCCTCCTATCCAGACCCTAAGTATATAGAAGATTGATTTTCTGTGTGTGTGATTAAATGTCTTAATTTATTAAGTAAAAGACTTACTGAAAAAAAGGAAAATGATGTTTAATCCATGCATACAGCTACTACAGGGTCTTTTTGAATAATGGATCTTTTCCTGCACATCAGTGTTATTACAAAGCTGGAGAAGCATCAAAGGAATATTCTGCTTGCTGTATGAGCCTTAGGAAGTTAAGTGCTGAGAGGAGACTAGGTTATACTCTCCCAAACTGTGAAACAGATAAAAATGGGACTAAAGATGGCTGTAGAAGATGATATATAGGTACAAAGCCCTCTCAGGTTGAATTTCTGATCAGGATTAACAATGTTCCATTATTTATAAAGAATGAGGAAACACAATGGTATTTTGAAAATTGGATTAGATACTGTTCCTAACTGGAGATCTCTTCTAAATATTGCATCTTTTGCTATTTCTGAAGGAACTTATATGAACTGTTATATAAGTAGTGAAAATGTAAACAGTAGCCAAGACATTTTTAAGTGATAGCTTCTATTAACAAGGTACAACATAAACAGACTTCAAGGTATGTAAGCACTCCTTATCAAGCAGAAGTTTATATGATAGCTGAATAGTTTCATGATTTCTAAAAAGCTATTTAAATCAGTGGACTTGTCAAAGTTAGAGGGAATTTTACCAGTGGAAACAGAATTAAGCCCTAAAGAGATCATTTTTTCAGCACCTTTGCAACTTTTCATCTGCCAGCATTGGAGCCAGTGGAAAGGGTTTCATTGACTTTGGCACACAAAGGGATGTTAGCTGTGTAACCCAAGATATCTTGTGAGTGCCAAAGAATAAACGAAATTTAGAACGAGACCAGCTTTGCTGTAATGGTGATGATATAATTCTCAAGAGCAAACAACTAATAACCTCTTCTTAAAACAAGAATCCATCATGAATGCTCCAAGACCAAAGGGAAAATTTGCCTCTGGCCTCTGGGATTCCCTGCTGGGCAATGAAAAGAGGAGCTATATCATGCAGAAAACTATGAGGAAAGAGTAAAACCCCTCAGGAGAAAAAAGCCTGTTTCTTTTCCCCTCCTCATCTTCTGGCATACTTATCTTTACTGCTTGTGTACAATTCCATTGAGAAAAACCAGTTCATGATAGAACAAACTGAGAAAGTGCTAGTTCAGGCAGCCTCTTCTTTTCTTTCATGGATTAATGGCAACTGAAAATGAAAGGATTATTTAAGGCCACTTGGGCAATATTAAGTACTGCCTATTGTGTTAGTCTAGGATCACATGTAGCCTGGAAACCAAAGACAGCAAACCACATTAGGTTAGTGTAGGTGGACACCTAGCTTATGAAACAGGCAGTTCTTGGATTTGCTTGTCAGTAGTTAGAGAATTGCCAGTTCTGAAGAAATAAATTTTTAAAAATGGTGGTTTGCAGTCAGCCTTTCTGAATTTCCCAGAGGAATAGCCATGTTACTCAACTCTAGAAAACAGAGTCTTAGTGACCATTCTCAGTGATCATTTATTATTTGGACTTGTGCTGAAGATACAAGAAGTCAAAGTTAAATCAAGTTCACTGTTCATGTGTGTACTGATATAGGGCTGAGCTGGAAATGGTAATTTTTGGAAAGTTGTAGCCTGTCCTTGTCAACCCATTTCAGAACAAGGGGAAAGCTTTCTTCATCAAATCCATTCTGCTGTGTTTTCCTGTGAGTCAAATGTAAACAGTTTTCAAACCTTTGCTGGGAAATGCAGTTCACAGTCTGGCAGGACCTGGGAAAATAAGAACTTAAGTGAGTGTACTGTGGAGTGTATCCATCTCTCTCTGTGCTGGGACAGAAGCTGCGTTTTGAGCTTGGCCTTTGCTTCTCTCTGTATCGGCTAAAGGTTCCGACTGCTCTGCTTCTCCATTTCTGGAATGGTAGAGGTGTGCTGGCAAAAATTTGCTTGGAACTAGATCTGGAAATCTCCTTGCCCTGGATGGCGTGTTGTATGGACTGACATTTGTTTGGAGGAATTGAGTGAGAGGATTTCCTGTAAATGTGAGAACTTCCAATTTCAACAAACATGAATTTTGGGGGGTGTGCTAGTGCATCCACTTGTTTGTAACAGGAGACTACAGGTCTTGTAGTACCCTGCAGAGGAAGAAGCTTCAGTGATATTGTCTGGAGAATGACTAAAGGAAATTAAACACAGAAATAATCAGCAGAAAAGTACTACTTTTTGTTTGTTCTCCAGCAAGTGTGTTGGTAAGTGGCCTTTGTCCCAAATTGTGCTAAATCTGCAGTCCATGTATCCCTGTGCTTCAGGAACTTGGTTGCCAGTGACCTAAGAGCTTTCATGGGGGATGGACATCACACAATATTGGTGTCATATGGGACTTGTGACTCTCTTCTTGCACAGATTAGGTATTCATTACTGGTGTAAGGGCCAAATCACAGATTGTTCCCAAATGAACTGGCTGCATTACACTGTGTGTTCTCCATTCACAGCTCTGGGTTCTTGAGAATTTAGAACTGATCTTGTAAAAGGTGCACAGAAATTATTTAGATCAACAATGAGGAGTGGGAAGTGTACTTCTGCACAGAATATTTGTGCCTTCCCACCTACTTCTTTGTAACTGGGAAACTCTTACTGCTTCTTTCTTCCTTGTTTGTTATAGTTTTGGATGTTTTGCTGTATTGATATTTCCTGTTCTGGATATTTTGAGTCTTGTTAAGGACTGAAGAAATGGTGGAATGATAATTTCTATTATTTTCCTGTATAGATGTTGATGGAGGTTTCCTGATAGTTAGATAATAGTTATTAAAAAACCCTCTGAATGCCAGGCTAAGGTTTTCAAATGGGCCCACGCTTACTTTAGTCTTTTATCTAACCTTTATTCTTTCAGACTAGAAGACATTCTTTCCTATGTGTTAAGGAGTGATTTGTTTTCTTCCAAGTCTGGATCTACAGCAATCTCCTGAGTTATTTTGTCTAAGGTCCTTGTAAAGAGAAGCAGGAATTTTTGTTCCCCGTCTCTCACACAGAAATGAGGGCCTAGTTCTTGTTGTCTTTGCTTTGAGCAGTGGGGAGGAAGAATTCCTTCCTGACAGTTGAAAGGACAAACAATTTAGAAATAAAAACATTAAAGGAGGGCAGGGGGTGGCATTCTTACACACTGGTGTAAATCAGCAGCAGGGCCAAAGGAATATACGTCACATCACTTAACGGGAAATCTACTTGCCTCCATGCCCATCTTTTCTCACGGGATTCTGAACCAGTTATGTCCCAAATTCTCATTGGATGGGTCTTCTCATGCCAGAGTATTCACTGGGAGAAAACCTGGGCCAAAGTGAAGCAGCAGGTCATGTTTCAGCAGGTTGCACAACCAGCAGGAGACAGAGAAGAGAGACAAATGCTGTGGAGAGCCCTACCCCAAGGTTTGACTACAGGGAACAAGGCTGTGTCTTTACAAACGGGTGTATTGGAAAAGGGATAACCATTCAACTGGCAACGCCTAACATTATACAACTAGCACTATCTATAATATACCCTGAAAACTCCAAAACCAAATTTTGACTGGATTTATGAGTTGTAGGACAGGAGCCAAGTTAGCTCTTACTCAGCCTTGATGTGTTTGGAACGATCTCATTTTTATATGTCTGGAACTTTGTTTTTCTGACTTGGTTTCTTCATATCTCCAATAGTTTTTATCAAACTGTAACAATGACATTCTTTCTCTAATTTAGCGTAGGGTCAGAAAAGGGGCTCTTAAACATACACATTTTGTTTAATGGGCTTTTCTTTTAATTTCTTATTCAATTAACAGAGCTTCTCCAGTCTTTAAAATTTTCAATTACCCTTTGCCTGCCTACTCAGGAAGTACTTGGCTTCCATTTTTCAGAGCAATTGTAACTTTTCCATTAATTTGGTAGCTGTGATAGCACTTGTCATCGGCCATGACACACACAAGCACTCACCTGCCCACCCATCAACCCATCCACTCACATACAATGGGATCTTTAAAGGGGCCCATAGCATGTTCATAGAGGTAAATCTGATAAACCACGTCCAACAGAGGCCACCTAACCTCTCGTGTAAGTCACAGCTCTCAGTATTTTTGTCACTTTGTCCATTCCCCTTGTAGAAAACTTCTGTCTGTGTCAAGTTGACTTTTACACATGGAAAGTTTCAGTGAAGTTGGTTTAACCCTCATCAAGAAGAGGGCAGAGGGTAATAATCAGTAATTTTGACCTATGGCAGTATTATTTCCTCTCGCTTTGTTTCTTTCTCTTTGTCTGTTTTTCTGTCTCTGTGTCTCTAACCAATTCTTTTCCTGAGAGATCTTACATTTCCCTGTCCTGTAAAAGTCTACACAAATCTGACTTATGAGCAAATTGTCTTTATACCTGCTCCTTGGATCACATCAAACATCTGCTGCTAATGTTCCTGAATGTTCTTCATACAGATCATGCAGCTGACCATGGATCAGCTTAAGTTTACAACATTAACTTGATGCCTTTTGGTGGCCACCTAAAAAAAACAAAGAATAGGCAGGAATAAGGGAATAAAAGTAGGTATTTATTTGAAGGGCCTTCAAAAGTACACCCTGGGCAGGCCAAAGGCTATACCCAAGATGAACTCTGAGTCACGGGTTCTTCACACTTTTATAAGTTTGGTTCATTTGCATATCAGGGTTAATTGTCCAATTATAACCTCAATTCATGATGTAATTACTCCAAGTTTGCCCCCCCCCTAGGCTTTAGTTTACACATTTTGGGGCCTGGTGTCCTTGAAGAGCAAACCTAGAGAGGTTTGTTGTGTCTAACCAGCATGAGAGAACAGCAGCTAACAGGCCACACGAAACTTCAGAGTTACACACTAGGCAGTATGGGATTTGAAAAATGTAAAATTTAAAACTTGAGGCATCATTCCCCCCCTACAGAGGCTTGACAAGGCCTCTACCTTGTTGAGACTCTATTCTAAATATTCTAAATATCTACTAATATGTGTCTAACAGCAGTATACATCTAACAATATTATATATAAACAAGAATTATAATTACAACTACTATGAACAACTTTTAAATTGTGATACATCTTTGGATTTACTGGAGAGTTCATATCTGATAGGTGTCAAAGTGACCCTATGGCATATAGGGAAGGTTACGTATAATTTCTTTAGATTTAAACCTCATTAAAACGTTGTTTCTATGAGATGTGTGAATATTTCTGCCACACTTAATAATGGTTTTAGTTTTTAATTTTAGTTATTAGCAAATTCTTCACTAAAAGCAATGACTATGCCCTATGATAAGATTATTATGCACGCACCTTCTCCATGTTTTTCTTGGGCATTTTGCTCTATGTTGGCTGATAAAAAATTAATGACACTTTTTAAAGATACATGGTAATTTTACACTTTCAGGTATGAATTAAAGACATAAGTAAGGTTTAGATGCTCAGAAGATGTGTATCCTCACTGAAATGACATGGATCTGTTGGAGTGAGTCCAGAGGAGGGCCAGGAAGATGATCAGAGGGCTGAAGCACCTTTCCTATGAGGAAAGGATGAAAGAATTGGGGTTGAAAAGCCTGAAGAGAAGGCTCTGGGGAGATCTTATTGCGGTCTTTCAGTACCTAAAGGAGCCTTGCAAGTGAGCTGGAGAGGGACATTTTACAAGTGATACAAGGATCAGTTTAGACTGGATATTAAGAAAAAATTCTTCACTGTGAGGGTGAATTTCCAACTCTGGAACAGGTTGCCCAGAAAAGCTGTGGATGCCTCATCCCTGGGAATGTTCAAGGCCAGGCTGGATGGGGCTTTGAGCAACCTGGTCTAGTGGAAGGTGTCCCTGCCTGTGGCAGGGGGCTTGGAACAAGATGGTTTTTAAGGTCCCTCCCAACCCAAACCATTCTATGATTCTATGAAATGATACCTTTTTTTATCGTATTATTCATTATATGTCTTAAGTAATTATAATGACAAGTAATTTGGTTCAGCATGAGTGTTCATTTCTGGGTTTTGTTTTCTGGAGCAAATTTTATACTAAGCAATGATCCACGTTTTCTATTGTAACACCTTATAACTGCAAATGTTTTCTTTTTTTTTTTTTTGGGTAAATATAAGTGCCCACAACTGTATCTGTGGAGAATGCATGCATATCCAACAAAAGCCACACCGGACCAAAATGTGTCATGTAAATATGTACGTACATAGCACATGTATATGATATACATGTGATTCGTTCTAGTGTGTAGCTCTGTGTATTGTACCTGGGCAAGGAGGCAAAAGATCCTGGTAATTCCAGGGCCTGATTCACCATTGCACTGTGATTGCTTTGGTCATGCAAAGTAATTGTAAACCTGGCTTTACTGGGCAGTTAAAGTGGATTTACAGCTGTCTTGTGTCAGGCGGCTGAATGAAGCAGCCAATGAATTCAGCACAGAACTCCTGCTGTTCCGGTGTGGTGGAAGCTGCTCCCCAGGCATCCTTTCCAGCGCGCATCTCGCTGAGAATGGAGCTGGGTGATAGTTGGAACAATTTGTGTTTTCACAGCACAAAACACAGATCCTTTGAGACCTTCAGTGGACCTCAGCATGTTCAAATTTGATTGTAGGAGAAGTCCTGCTTGCTTACAAGTCTACTCCTACTCAGAGGGAGCAAGTATCTCTCTACCACACTGTCTCTCTCTGCTCTGCGCAGAGCAGCAAGGGCTGTGGCAGGGTTGCGCGCTTCACTGCTGGGGTGGCTGAAATGCCATGGCACCTCCTGAAGTATCTGCATCATACTTACAGTACAGAATAGGGCTGTGGACTCTCTGACAGTGAGAGAGAACAAACCAAGTAGAAATACCCCTGCCCACATTGTTTTTCAGATCTCCTCCTAAAGAGCAGTTTTTCCTTCTGAAGGGTAGTGCTGGAGGGCAATCAGTGCTTTTGTGCCTGAACTCTTCCTTCATCCTGTTCAGCTATTCCTCCATCAATGCTGCCAAATAAAGGCTGAACTGTATTACAACTCAGCCTGGGGTGTCCAAGCACTCCAGTGCTGTGAAAGTTATTTTTTTTTTTTTTTTTTTTTTTTTTTTTTTTTTTTGTGTGTGTGTTGGCCTTTTTTTGGTGGTTTTTTTTTGGTTTGTTTGGGTTTTTTTAAGAAATAAAATAGGGGGAAAAATTACATAAAATACAATAAATAGATGCAAAATAAAAATACACACAGAAGACACTATGCACACAATAGCTGGAAAGTGGAGTGCAGCCATGTTTTCCTCTGTCAGTGGAGTGGGTCAGTGTGTTCTGAAAGCACTTCCATCCTGTCGAGTCCCTGGTTGGTCTCCACCTGCTAGCCGGCTCACTCCAGAGGCAGGGCTGACCTGGCCTCTCCCTCATTTCGCTGGCGCCAGCGGCTTGATGGGCCTTGCACTTTGATTATTTGTGTTAACAGTTAATTTAGCACCATGGACACGTGTGCCAAAGCTGCCTCTACTTCCTGCAGCCTTCCAACAAATGGGACTTTTATGAGATGCCTTTCACAGCTCCCCTGCCTCCTCCAGCGCAACTCATTTGCCTCTTTTCTCCCCCACCCCTCCCCTGCCTTCCCTCCCCACCCCACCGTCTCAATCTCAGCTGTAATCTTTTCTACATCTTGCAGGAAAAGAGCTATTTCTGGCAGCTCTGTCTCTAACACTCGCCCCACTCAAACTGATTTAATGGAGATTTATAGACGCGAGGCTATGCAGCTCTGAGGCGCTTTCCTGAAAAGTTTTTCTGTGCTTGCGTTACGTATGGAATTTATTTATTTAATGTTTGGTGTTGCAGCTACACTGTCAACTGTTTGCATGACATATTCCACATACTTTTTTTTCACAAGAATTCCAGTGAAATCCTGTTACACAGCACATTTCTGGTCCAATTCATCCCAGCTGCTAACTTTACCAAGCTAAAATCTGACACCCAGGTCCAATTTCATTAAACCCCAGCCGGCATGGTTCTTTGTGATAATACTGACTCTCGTCTAAGGCAATATGTATTTTGGCTCACAGCTACAAATAAATCCTGTCATAAGTACCTTCTTCCTAGTATGCAGCACACTGAAATGGTCCAAAAAAAAAAGCAGCTTCTGTAAGAGGTTGTGGAGAAGAGAGACTTTTGCAATCATTTATCATGATTTTCCAAGCAGGCTCTCTGCTATCTTAAGAAATTATGTTCTCTAAAAATAAATGAGAACTTTAGTTGCATATAACATCAAAACTGCTGTTTCTGTTGTCATTCCAGCTTTGATTGATGCAGAAAGACCCAACCTGGTATGTAAGGGACTCTATATTTACAGCCCAATACACACAACATATTTATGCTGTGTTACCCTTTTCCAAGTGCCCAAGTACTAAAATTAGCATTAAATATTCAAAACACAGCCAGATAAACAAAAAGAAATGTATTGCTAAACTCCCATTTCATCTTCATTATTGGAGGGTGCTTTGTGTTAGTGCTCAAGAGGGTATGTGCTGGTGTTGGGATTCCTATTGGACTCCTCCAGCAGGCACACATCACATCCAGTCCCACTTAGCCTCCACATGAGACCTGGCTTTTGTGTGGACTTTCAGCCTGAGGGTTTATTTCACTTGACCCCTTTCCCATCCCTGAATGGTGACACACATGGATGGTCCCCTGTCTGCTTACAGGAGCAGGAACTGGGGCGTCCCCATCCTGCCACGCGCTCCAGGTGGCTGCATCTCTGATGGCTTCAGGTGCAGGAGTCTCCTGATCTGAGCTGCTTACAGGAGCTGGGGCATAAAGCTGTTTCTCAGTGTCTCCCCTGAGTGAAAATTCTTTTCCTTTTTTAAATGAAATTGAATGAGCTAAGTGTAACCTGTCGGGGACAAATCCTGTACTCTTCTCATCTTCCAAACAAGCACTGTGTAAGCCCTGATTCTGCCAGCCCTCCTGCCTCCTGCTTGTTTAACAAACGGTATTTTGAAATAATGCCATAGTGTATTTTTAAGTATCAAATTTTGCTGTGTTTTGAAATTGCAGATTCCCTTTGGTCAAGAAGGTTTTATCCCTGTGTTTAACATTTTGTTATTATGGCCTCTGCTAAGCTCCAGGACAGCACATTTTGGAGGTCACTGGTGAATATCCTTTGCTTAGGCTGAGGCAGGTACTTTCCTGATGGATTTTTTTGGTGACACCAAGGGAAAAGTTAACAAGTTGGAGGAATACAGATATTACCATTTCAGATGAGACCAGTTGTGCCTTGAGACCACTATTTTGCTGTGAGAGTAGCTAATCCTGGATTGCAGGTTTTTCACAAATTAAACACACTTTGAGAATGATTATCCTGTGTAAGGGTAGCAGCACTGGAAATTAAATGGGTTTTCCAGTCCGTCTATTGTGCAGCACATAGCTTTAGACTTTTTGGGAATTTGCATTTGTTCTGGCCAGTCAGGAGGTTTTACAAAAGACCTAGGAAGTGTTGAAATTGCAAGTTCACGTTGGACCAAGTGTTGCAGAAACATGGTGTTTCAACACAGTGTACGTCATGAACCTGTAATTTCAACACTTTCTAAGAGTCACCAGAGTCTCTCAGGCTGAACTATAACATAACTAAGCGTTCTTCCCTGAACACTCAACTATCTTTTTTTTTTTTCCTTCTGGAAAATATAATTTGAAACACCATTTGGCTGACATTAAAGAGTTTTAAATTGTTTTATTAATAGTGAAGGAAAGTCAAAGTAAAGGATTACTGCAAATAGAGAAACTTGCTGACTCAAGTGGTAGAGGGGATGAGTCCTGCTGGATACAGTGGACTAGGGTTGCAGTTTTAATTATGGATTCACTTGTGAGGGACAAAGTGGAATTTTTACAAGCTGTCTGTGGTTATGCTTCTGCCTTATGTCATTGTACACTGGTTCTGATAGCAAGTGTTAAACTTCTGCAAATGAATCTGCTATTGCTTCTGCCTCTGGGCTGTATCTCCCTTAGGCTCAGCCAGAGTGGGGAAGAGAGATGCAGCACAGCTTTGAATGCAATTTTAAGCAATTTCTACCTGCCCTGCCTAGTCCACAGCAACAGAGCTGAGACTTATGCATTGTGGTGTGTGCTCTCCTTCACCAGTCTCCCTCCTCAAATCATACATAATAAGCATCCAGGATGCAACCTCCCTTTTAAAGACATTTCCAAACACTGGAGAAGATAGGGCTGCCACAGCTGCAATAGTGAGAAGGGACAAGGCCACTTTGCCCTGTAAGACATCGTGGCTTTGTTTCCTCAACTGGCAGCCTGTCTGTTGGGTGACCTGATACTCCCATTCAGTGAAAAAATTCCTTGTTCCTAACACAACACTTTTTGTGCACTGACTCAAAGCATTTTGCAAAGGTTGAGCAACATCCCTTTATTAGATTGAGGAAATGAGGTACAGACAGACCAGAGCGATTGCTGGAAGTCCCCAGTGAGGGCAGCAGAGGACGGAGCCCCAGTAGCCAAGTTCTTATTCAGTAGCCTATTCACTTGTAGACACTCTCTCCATTCACTCAGCTTCCCACCATCCCGTGATGGCAGGCGGGCAGGCAAGTATAAGAGTTCTTGATGCAAAATCTTTGCTTTGCACTTTTCCTTATGCGTTTGCCCGACTTCAGTAACCTTTCAGAAGCATGCTCCTCCCTTTCATGTCCCTTGATATTCCCTCAGGATCTCAATGACCAATATTTTCTTCAAGTGTAACATTTTTCTCTCTTTGCATTTATGAGATGAATTGGGAAACTTCCTGTACCATCCCTGAGAAACTGGACAGGAACTCCTGCATTAACATAGCTTGTATTAAATGTGCACTGGTGTGACTGTATCTGAGGGTGGGAGACAGAGAACTACTGGGAATAGCCAGGATTTCTCCCTGTTGCAGGCAATGCTGCTGAGAAAGCACAAACCAGCCACAGTGGTGAAGTCATGCAAATGCAATGCTACCAAAGGCCACAGGAATTGTGGAAAGATTTGTGTAAATATCTCATGCATTCTTGTGCTCTAAGGTTTATGGAAACAAAAACCACAGTCACAGAGCCCATGCCACATTTACTTGTCCCTTCCCCCTTCTGTTTCTTCTCTACAGAAAGGTTGTAGAACAGTTTATGAGCAGCCAAGAAACTGATTTTTTTTCCTTTTTGTTTTTACTAGTAATGTTAAAAAAAAAAAAAGTGGAAAAGATGGTAAGCATAAACAAGGTTAAGCAGGCTGCAAGGGGAAGGATGGCTGATTTGTGAGTATCATGTGAATTTCTTTGTTGTAAGCATGCCTGGAAAAATACATGGCACACTCATGTTTCCCAAGCCATTTCAGACAACACATTGTCTCTATCACCCACCAACTGGACACCCTTTCCCTGCACCATTTAACTCAGTAGACTGTCCATGCAATTTGCTTACCCTCAAAGGGAAGATACAGTATGTTTACTGTCCTGCTTAATTTTTGAGGTTTTATCATGTTCTCTTGAGAGGCTGACAATACCTGAGTCTAGACAAAACCAGCTCTGCTTATTCATGTCCTGGTGTCCATTCCTCTCTGTTATTGACTGCACCAAGGACATTCTCCCCTTCTTCAGAAGCTTTGTATCATTTTAGATAGTGGTATCACACTAGAGAGGGACAGCCTCCATGAGGGCTGTTATGAGTAAATAGCGCAGGGGAATAATGCACCTGCTGTTGGGGAATATATGGCTCAGTCCTACTGCTGCTGCTGGATTGTGAGCTCCTAGGAGCTGATGAATGACTATACCACACTGCTGGGAGAGGGAGAGCACTCTGTCAGGTGCCCTTTTTTTTCAGGTCTTAGCTACTTGCAATCCCATACTGACAATAGTGAGGATGGGGAAAACACGAAAGGAGCTGGTTAAAAGATATGTCCTTAGTCTGTTTAAATTAACCACCTCCTTTCAAGTCTAAGGTAGCTTTGCTATCTTTTGAGTGGATCCATGGACCAGAGTGCAGGGAGCATGGGAGTGAAGGACTCCAGCAGAGGCTGGAAGCTGTGGAATTACTGAGAAAGAAAAAGAACAACTTGTATTGTCTCAGGGTAATAACCAGCCTGGCTGCTGGCACAGAGACTGCTGTGACCCAAAGGCGATAATCTTTCTCACGTCACAAACCCCAAACCTTTGCTGCCTTCCCACAGTGCCACAGTACCACAGCACCCAGTGTGTTCCACCCTCTCCAGTCCCCTTCATGCGTTGCGGTGCATTTTTTTTTTGTTTTCAAGAGGAGATTTTTGCATGTAGGAAATTGGGCAGGATGAGCTGGTGCTAATACTAGGCTGACTACAATGGCCCTGGAGCCAGGCCTTCCTTGGCCTCTTGGAGGGACATTGGCTGTGGCTCTGAGCAGCCCCGGTGCTTCAGCAGGTGGCACTGTGAGTCCTGTTCACCCACTGTGGGGCTTTTCTGCTTCAAGAGGTATTTTTCTCTTGGATGTGGAATAAAGCTGAGGTTCTGACCACTTGTGGTCTTTCAAAATGCCAAGGTATTTTTCAAAATACAGGGGTGCTGGCCTAGGCATCCCAGCCAAACTGTAGGTTGGGTAATATCCTGCCAGTTCAGAACTACACCAGTGATTCCACTGGGATATGATTTATTTCTTCACTTCCTGTCCCAAAGGAACACCCACAAAGTTGTGAAAGTTGTGCACAGAGTACACAGTGCAAAGGAGGCTGCACTGATTGCTAGGTGAGGGCTAGCTTAGTAATTCCTGGTGTTTCTGGACTGGTTCTTAAGAGCAGAAGTGAGCAGGAAAGAAATAGCTAAGCAGCTCCTAGTCAAGGGTGTTGCTGATACACAAATACAAATAAAAAGGGGGATAAAATGCTCCAACGTGTCAATTGTGGAACATTTATTAAGTTAACAAGTCTACGAGGACCAATAACACCATCCTTACTGTCTGTTCCTGCAGCCACTTATGAGCATAGGCTGTAGTCTTGCTTTAACAGAAGCATGAGGAAGTTGGTGCTGGTTATCCTACTCTGGTCTTTTCCTATCACCCAACTGGCAAAACTCAGTAGCGGTGATTTATTTGCTTCTATCACTTGCTTCAGCTATGGGCTCAAAAGACAATTATTTGATTGTGTAATAGAATCAGGGTTTTGTTTGGATAGATGATTTTATGTTTTATAGTCTAGTGGACAGTGTCATCAGCCTTTTTTTTCATGAGGGAGTCCCTTGCTCACAGCACAAGATTTGGAAGGTTCCAGAGAGAGCACTTTCCTACCTGCTTCCAGATTCCCTCCCGATTTTCTGTCCTCTTCCCTTCTGTGAGTGCTGCATGGGGGGTGCAGTGCTCCTGACCCTTGCAGAGTGCTATTTGCTTGTTTTATCTCTGAAAACAAAACAAATTTCTCTGTGTTTTGTTCTATTTCCTACATGATAGAATCTTTTGTTTTCACTTGCAACCTTTGCAGCTTCCAAGAATTTTTACTCCTTGTGGTTTGCTGAGATGCGCGGAGTTCAATAGTCTGCCACCAGGCCCTGGCCCAAGGTCGAGGATTCCCTCCTTTTCCTTCCCAGTATTGTCCTGCATCCTGCAAGGCCCTTCTCCTTACATTGCTGTGGCTGTCGTGACAAAGGGGACTGGCACCAGGCACACTGCTGCTGCCACGGTGACAGCTGCTGAGCACTCGCCAAGCTCTAATGACAATAGCATGACCTCAGATACTTTATTAAGAAAGAAAAACTTGAAAGGGAGGGTACACTTAAAAACAGACAATAACACCTCGTCTCAATCCAGTGCATTGTGTTTGAAAGCCCAGGATAGAAATGCTTTAATATAATCTTGGCTTATTCTCTCCCAGCCTCCTTCCCCATTTTATGTGCAGGTTCATCCTCATCCCTGGTGGACTCGAGTTCTCAACAGTTCTCAACAGCCTCTGTGTGACTCAAAATATGCAAACAGATGTTATGGACTACTGGGCTCAGTATGAAGCCAGGCATCGCATTGGCCAGGCTACAGTTTTAATGCTGCTGTGACACTGGTTATTTCTCTGTGCTTCACTTTCTCTGGGGTGATAAAGGAGTAAAATGGGGGTGATGGTACTTTAGTCCCCACAACAAAGCCTCCTGAGCTACACGGGTCTGCATGGAGCTGTGCTATGGATGGAGAGGGAGGCTGGGAGCTGTGCTGCTGCATGGAGCTTTTCTCCCACAGGGACATGGAAGGGGAGCATCCCGGTGGGCAAGAGCTTGTGTTCAGCTGTGCCTGAACTCTGCAGCCAGGATGGCCGTGGCAGAAAACTTTTGCCTGAAGCCACACAGAAAGTCTGAGAATGAGTAAATAGACTTGGCAGAAGGGGAAGCAGAGCTGGTCAGAAAAATTCTGACTAAACAAGTTTTCATTGGAATTTACCGATTCATCAACATCAAAGCACTTTGTGGAGAGGGTCCAATTTTGACAAAGTTGTTTCCAAAACCAGGCAGGGCTTGAAAACTGCCTGCAAGGCACATTTTGGAAACCTGGCTAGTTTTATGCTGATTTATGCTGTTGGTTCCTCAGCAGTTCACCAAATCTTTCCAGGTGTAAGTCTGAAGTGACTGTCTCCAAGCAAGGAATCCCGTGGTGGTCAGTGTCTGTGACCGTGTTCCTATTGCTTGTAAGACCCCTGGCTCAGGGACATTGGTTCTGCAGACTGCTATCAACTTTTATCAGACACTCCTTTTTAAAAAACAAAAAAAATCAACTGACGTAAGAGTTGCTGCTTTCAGTTCTGGGACCTTTTAATTTGACTCTAGAAGCAAAATGTCTGCGTTCCATTTCTTTTTTATACATGTTAAAATAACTCCATTGATTGACACAGAATTACTACTCAGCTGAATTTGTGTAAATTGGAGAACTTCAGTGAATTGCTACATAACCTTTGGAACATAATGAAGCCCACAAAAATACCTAGATATTTATCCTTTCCAGTTGGACTGGAATTCTTCTTTTGCTTCTCATGGATGATACTGGTGGTAAACCTTAAAAACAAAAGGAAAGGAAGAAGAGGAAGAAAAAAAATACTTGCTGGACCTGGTTCTTCTCAATGTGGAATTCCTCCTCTTTTATCCTTTGCAGCTGGGTTTGTGTGTGTGTGAGACAGGGGGAGACAAAGAGGAAGGGGTATTTCACATTTCCCATGATATGTTTTGTTTGGGGTTGTGATAGCAGGATTCATTGTGCATAATCTATAAGGCTTTACAGAGCAGTTCTTGAGCTTGTGACGGTGGGAGGAAAAACTGTTGGTGTTTTTTGTTTTTTGGTTTTTTTTGTTTTTTTTTTTCCCCACAGAGGACTTTTCCAGTGTCTAGTGTGAACATACAGTACTGGAGAAGCACAGAAATATGCCATTGCTTTCAAGCTTGCCCATGTCCAGATGTGCATCCCAAGATGTGCTAGCTTTGGGGAAACATAAAGCAAACTGAAAGAAACAGGATTTTACTGAAACAAACAGGATTCTACAAAAAGAAACAGACCAATAAAATCTGTGCAGAGAACATTTTTTTTCATAGTACCTACAATTATGCAATTGTGCTAATGCACTGTACTTCAAAATATGCCTGAATTTTGCAGCAGACTCTTTGCTAATTTTTTTTTTTTTTCAATTGGACACAGGATAATCTTTTAAGTAATGTGTTTATTTTAGCTTTGTTTTTCCCACTCCCCAAGGTCTGCTAGGGTTTCTCTCATATCTTTTTTATGTGCCAGTGACATTGGTTGTTACGAGGTCAGGATCAGGATTCATTGTGGGGGGCAACAGTGCTATAAGGGCTTGACATGAGATCAGAAGTAATGCTGCAGTGAATAAAAAAAAAAAAAAGAGTAGGAAAAAAAAGTAGCAAGGCTCATGGTGCCGAAAGATCTGGGTTTCCCATCCAGACACCATCTGTGAAGCACTTGGGGACAGTGCCTAATGTCTGAGTCATCATGTTTGGCAGTCCTTTACCCAGTGGTCTGTTTCCCTGGGGGGAATATTCACTGGGGGAGAAAAGACATGGTAGAAGGACGGAAGATAAACTGCCCTTTAGCCCCATGATTTATATTTGGTCAGAGTACCCCAGTTCTATTTTCTTTTACTTGGAATGTATCTTGGACATGTTGTTTCAATATGAGACAATCAGCTGGGCTCTCAGAGGAATGTCCCTGGAGACTCAAAACAGCCTCCCAGTAGGGTAATATGTTCAGCAGAATTCTAAGATGTATTCTCCAACATCTGCAGCCTATTTGTGCCTCCAGAATATTTCCCATCAGCATTTGGGGAATCAAAAGGCACTTTGAGAGATGGTCACCAATTCTCTACACTGCATGATAACTTGTAAAATGTTACTTCTTTAAACTTCTACTGAGCTGGTGGTTGTTTCTTTCTTTCCTTTTTTTTTTTTTTTAGGAAACTAACAACAGAAGGACATGAAAATACACTTTAAGTTATTTTTTCATATAAATGGCTTCTGAATGTAGCAGTAACCTCCTGGGAAACAAGAAGGCTTAAGAAGTTATCATGGACAATGCAGTAAATGTCTCTTCTGGGTGTGTGACAGAAAAAAGAACTTTTTAGACTGAACATTAGAAGTAAGTAGACAATCAAACAGAGAATGTTGCATCTAAGATGCCATGTCCTCATTTTCATTCTTTCATTTGGTTTTAGTAACCCCATGCCAATTAAAAAAAGGCAGATGCAGAAGTAGAAACATCCTCCAGTCAGGTAGCGAAAATAGCAGAGAACTACAGAGAACATCTTCCTTGTAGGAAGAAATGGAAAAGATTAATATTATTTATGCAGGAAAGTAAAAAGAACAAGACAACATACAGCATGTGTCATGCAAGGAATAATAGATAGTATGCAGAAAGCCAATTTAAACCTCCTTTTCAATCTTCTCAGTGATATAGGAATTAGGAATGTTCAGAAACAAAAGGAAATATTAACTGACACAATGTGCAATCAATCTGTGGGCGTTGATTTTGCAGGGTATCATTTGTACAAACAGCAGAAAGTTGCCTGAAAGACTGAGAAAAATATTGTGTACAAATATTAAATGAAAATGTCATCTAGGCAAGAAAAAACCAAATCCATCTAGCTTTATTCAGGAGGGCATATAAAGGTAAGAAGAGAGATGAGCATATTACCACAATGATGGGAGCACAAGGGAGTGCGTGTTCTTCTGGCAGGCAGTCTCTCAGTCACCTGTCAGTGTTCATGGGAAGCTGTCCATATCCATGACACCAATTGCTATTTGATTTCAGTGACTGGGAGCATTTAATAATTAAGAAGTGGATTAAATTCTTTCCCATTGTTACACTTCCTCACGAGCTGTAAGATTTCACGTGGTTGAGAGGGGACATTTGTCCGTGAAACGATGACAGTGAGGAATTACAGGCAGCGCTGTCCTAGCACTGCTCTTATTGGCTGTGTGTGCAGACAAACTATCAAACTCAGTGGACCAGAAACAGGTATATTATGGCAATCTCCTACCACAAGGCAAACGAAGCAAGCTGTGGCACTGCACACAAAGCATGTGAACTCACACCAAACAATAAAGAAAACATGTAAGGTTTTAAGGTTTTGATTTCATTAATCTTTTCTTTTCTTTTCTTTTCTTTTCTTTTCTTTTCTTTTCTTTTCTTTTCTTTTCTTTTCTTTTCTTTTCTTTTCTTTTCTTTTCTTTTCTTTTCTTTTCTTTTCTTTTCTTTTCTTTTCTTTTCTTTTCTTTTCTTTTCTTTTCTTTTCTTTTTTCCTGAGATCCTTTCTCTGTTTCTGTTCTGTGAAAGCCAAATAAAAGCAACAAATAACCGAAGAATCCCTAAACAAACAGTTGGGACTTTGACTTGCGAAACTGTATTTGCATGTTTGTTCTGAAGAGGTTCCCATAGCCCGGCTCTGACTTTTATCTATCCCCACAGGATGTACTCCTACACTTTTTCTTCCAGGGTCCCATGCTTCCTGTGGGTGTTCTCACAGCTGCCAATTCAGACAGCTCGGGTCTGGAATAGACTTTGCACAATCCTGAAGATGCTATTCTCTCACTAAGTCAAGTGATTCCACACAAAAATATGGCAGATGTTTAGCATCAGGAATCAAAACAGCATTTTCACACCACACAGCACATTCTTCTCTTCCAGATACCTTTCATTTCCTCTCTACAGGATATGGAGCAATTTTCCTCTTTTGCTGCTGTTCATGTGAACTCAGGAATCTGTGAATTATACCAGGACATTTGAATTCCCGTGTAACCTTTTCTGAGAGGTAACGGGGCTTGGTTCACTGGTGTCTCATGCTTCATTTTTTCCTGCCTAGAAGATAAATACAGAGGTAATAACACTGGATTACTTCTTGTCCTTGGTTTTCAACACCTGAGAAACAAGACCTCCTGAATGCAATCTGTACTTCAGAGTAAGAGTAACCATGAGCCAGAATTACCTAAATGGGTATTAATTGTTTCTGCAGAGGGGCCTGCAGCTAAAGAGAGCCAGATTCACTGCTGCTGGAGTTGAATATTCCTAATGATATCAGTGGGTATATTCCTGCTGAGATTCCAGCCATCTGTGGCCTTGCATTAGCTTGTGGTATTTTCTTATGGTGATCTAGCTTCTTCTTTTGAGGTCTCATTGAGCTGTGCATGTGGCCCTCTTCACCAGACTTTTCACTGGCTCAGAGAAAGGCACTTGAGTGTTGTGCTGAGCCCAGCTCACACCATTCCCCACCTTGTTTCTGGAGTTCCTCAGTACTGTTCAGTGCAAGGTTGCTGTGGTACCGTACTGCCCACTGGAAAATGTCTTAAGCATACTTATGTAGCTCAGGGTGAAACAAACTTGGAAAAAGCTGTGCCTACCAGTCCCGATTCCAAGCAGCAAAGAGGAATTAATTAATTTGCAGTCTGATCTTCTGTCACAGAGTCCCTGGGCTTTCCACACATTCTGAGTTTAGCACTGTGACACACTGTGTTAAAGCTTTAGACAAAAAAAAAATGAACACATTGCCTAACAGAAGATAAAAGAACTGCATGGCTGTCACATAAATTATTTAAGCCAGTAATTAAATTACTTTCTTTGCCCCCCATTCACTAAATTACTTCATCAAGAAATTACAAGCTCTTTCTCTTCTCATGATGAGTCTGAGACCAAAATAAATAAGAGGTACATTACAAACCCATCACTATGTGCAATGCTTTTACTAATCATCATTTTTACTAAGAATTTACACCATGCTGCCTGTGTTAGACAAATCCTTAAAGGAATCTACAACCATTTGGAAGGTGCAGAATTCATGCAGAATTATCCTTTCTACTTTTTAGTGTAGCTTGGTGATTAGGATTATCTGAAAACTTTTAAACTCATCATTTTTAACAATGTAACATTCTCCCAGAAAAAATGCCCGCTCTCTCTGCAAATGTTCAACTTTGCTTTGGAAGATTTAATGTCTTCTGTAGACTATAGGATTTTAAAAGCTTTACAGAAATATTTGGTCTTTTGCCCATTTTTGAAAAGGAGAGGATGGGACATTTTCAGACAGCTATGCAAAATAAGCCCCGTTTACACCAAACTCTTAACATAAACATATCATGCATAAGCTTAGCAGCTGTATAGAACTCAGCAGAGAGAGTGCAAAGGCTTTTGAACTCATATTTCCACACTGGACAGATCTGCAGTGTTAGTACTGGTGGCGGATGAGGGATAGACAAGACCAAGCATACTTCTGAGGTTTGTAACTCTGTCTTGTATGGCTTCCCTTCCAACATCTGGAGCTGGGGGAGAGGTGCTACACAAACCTGTATGACAGATTTCCTACCCAAGGCTTCCCATATGTGATGGGCAGCCTAAATGGTCTTTGTTGGTTTAGTGGTGGACTAGGCAGTGCTGGGTTAGTGGTTGGACTCAATGATCTTAAAGGTCATTTCAAATCTAAATTGGTCTATGATTTTATGATTCTATTCTTTAACCATACAGAGAAGAATGACTACAATTTTTATGAACCAAACTAAATAAAGGGCAGCAATGTTGCAGGAAGGAAATGTTCAGTGCTTGGCCTGAATCTTGCAGAGATCCCTGCATATTTTACCAGACACTTACTGTGTTCTTTCAGGCTTCTCAGGAATGGCTCTGGCAGCAATACCGTAGGCAATGTGTCATCCAGTGTGAGCATCCTGGAGGAAAATGCAGGTCCTGCTCTGTACGGCTTCCTCCCCATAGACAGCTGTTTCTTTACTTTTTCTGCTCAAGGGTAAAAGAAGGACTGAGCATCAGTATTACATTCATTCTGTAAATTTTCTTTAGTCTGCAAGATTTCTAAGAAAGTTTTCACACTTTTGAAAATCCAATACACACTAGAGAGATAATAGTTCTACTCTGGTTTACTCTATCCACACACTATGCTTTTGTATTTCAGATCCTTCTATGAGTCTACTAGAGGCAGTAAGAGGAAAGGACCTTTCTCAGAGGCAGAGATTGTAGATGACCTCATGCTGAGGAGACACGATGCAAAGCACAAAGCTTCTGAGGTACCCACAGGGCACCACGTGGAATTTGGCAGGTTTGTGACACTTCTGTTTTGATTTTCAGTATAGAAGGTCTACATTCCTGGAGTTTCCTGGCAAAATAAACATTTTAAAGCACATATTATTACAGACATGTTCTGGAGTCAGTAAAAATTAGGTGTGTGTATTTCAAATCAGTTTTTCTTTCAGTACAGACTCTCCAGGGTGCGAAGACATATAACTATATTCTTAAATTTTCACTATTCTCTATGAGATGATTTCTCAATAGTCAGTAGGCAACAAAATTTTCTCTTACTGAAAGTGTAGCCGCCTAAGTTGAATTATTGAATGTCCTTCAGGACACTCATCCATTTTAATACATATGTTGAGAAAAAGCATTCACAATCCATTCTACATTTGGGATTAGGCGAATAGCAACTTCAGTCTTCTTTCTGATGTAAATACAGCAGTTGGATCTTTCCTGCTCTTCTCTGAAGAAAGTCAGTAACTTGTTGACAAATTGGTGCTTTAGCTAGTGCTCATAGTTCTTGCCAAGTGGACATACGGACGAGAACTGAACTTCATCTGGCCTAGACCATGTCACAGCTACAATAATGCCTAGTTTTAGTAGATAGTAATATTACAAATAGGTCCTTAGGATTAAACTGGTTATTTGCTGAACAGAAGTGTTATACTGGCTGCTAATTACAATCCTGTGTTTGATATAGTGCAAAGTACATATTCTTAGTATTAGCCCAGAAGGCACTAGTTTCCAAAAGATAAAAGCTCTTCCAGTAAATTCAGTTGTGAGACTGCTGCCTGAGACTAATGGCACCAGACAGAAGCTTTAAAAAGCTGAGGTTCCTCCTCCTTAATCATTTGGATATCTTTTTCCTTAGATAAATTAGGGGTTATTGACTAACATACTTGGGAACACAAAGTTTGTGAACTACTCATTGGGTTTGAGTTGATCTATGTGGGGATCAGTCACGAACTAGCAAGACAGCAGCGTCATACATTTTACAAGATGGGAAAAGAAGTAAATATTACTAAATAGATATAGATGCCATGGAAAGGGCAAAAGGTTATGAAAAGTATTGGCTTGAGGAAGGAGTCATGTATACAGAGGAATGGAAACACTTGGCTAATAAGTGTGTGGCATTCCATGGCTGTGATATCAGAATTCCCAATACCAGGCGACTTCCCTTTTCTGAAATCTTCAGCAAATGCCTAAATTTCCCACAGATAAGGAAGAAAATCAAATAGGAAAGATAACTCCCTGTAAGGAGGAAAAGTTTTTGTACTAGAGAGCAGCACCACTACTCAGTTGCATGGACACAGCCTCCTCAGTGCAGGTTAATATTTAAGGACCCCAAAGAAGACCCCTGTTTTTTCTTTGGATATTTTTTCTTTGTTATATGGGCTGGACCAATTAAAAAGGCCTATGGCGCTTTAACATAAAGGAATGAAACCTTGGTGACTAATTTCTGTCCTGTTTACTGCCATCTACGAGTTTATTGTGTATTTTAAACCACCAAGTTCCTTAATACTCTCTATTTTAAGGAAAAGATACTGTGGCTTTATTTTGTAGATATACTCTGGCTGGGTATGTATCTGCTAGGATTAGTTGTGAGGCCTATTTCATACATCAGTATACTGTAAAATATGCCGCTGATGTGCAACCCTAAAAGGAGACCTTGCACATAGCAGTCCCCTTTGTGCCTCTTGCCTCTTCTAAAAGCCTTGTGGAGAGTTGCCCTATTTACTAGATAGAAACAAGGGATTTTGCAAATTGTGTTTTTTCTTGGTTATAGTATATTTGTTTTAATTAATTTTTCTTGGATAGTATTGTTGCATGGAGATGGGACTACAGAAAGTGCTTTACCTACTATAAGCCTTCCATATAATGTGAAAAGATTGTAGGTAGAAGGGCCTCAAAGAGGTAGCTTTTGATGTCCCCACTACCAAAGTAAATTCAAGCCTCTCCCCATTTAAGCTTGGACAGAGAGAAGCATCTAAAAATATTAAAAGTGTTTTTTAATTCAGTGCATTGATGTGGATGGGAAATTATGCTCTGTTAGCTTGGATGGACATGCTGTGTCTCTATTTCCCATCTAAGAAGAAGAAGTTTCACCTTATGGTCATTTATCGTGTTTACTTAATGCCACTTCTCAATATTCCACTCACTCATTTTGGAATTCCTCAGGCACCGACTGTTCCTCTGAAATGCCAGTGAGCCTCGACAAAAGAAAAACCCACAAATGAGTAGCAGTTTTACAAAGCTTTATATCTGAGAATCACCGGTCCAGGTTTCAGCCACCTGCTGCCTGGCGTGGCACTGAGAACAACTACCTCACCCTCAGCCCCCGCGTGTTCTTGGTTCAGGCAGCTGCAGTGAGAATTCTTCTTCTGGCAGTCCAGCAGTGCAGGCTGCCAAGGTTCATCTCCTGTGTGCTAACCTACAGGGCCTCTGCGTGTGAGAAACATGAAAGGATGACCCCTTTCCAATGGATGATCTAAGGAAAATTACATAAATGAAAATACAGCAGAGTCCGGTCATCTGTAGTTATAAATAACTTCTGTTGTTTGGTCAGCTGGAATCACACAAACATGCTATTGTTAGGGACTGCAAGTGTATGCATACAGATTTTGAAATGGGAATAATGTAGAAAATGAAAGGAGTAATTAACCAGATAAATGCTTGGTGTCTGTCTTACTCTGGCAATCTAATGGATGTGTGTATGAAGACCTGCAGTGCTATTGATAACTTGACCCTAGGCCTTCACCCCATGCCCAGCTCTGCCAGTGTGGAGAGCTGCTTTGTTTGACTGACTTCCTAGAGAAGAGCATCAAGCCAGGACTTCTGCAAAAGACAAGCACAGTTCTTCTCCTGTCTTTAGGGGCAGGAGTTGGATTGGAATGGGGGAGTGGAGTGGGGAAGAGTGGGAACAGCAGAAATCATCCTTACAGGAGAAGGAGGAAACTAAAAGACCCTTGCATTTCAGGTCAGCTTTTCTCTGTTTCCCCCACCCTTCTTGTGAACAGTAAGTCCATTTGCTATCTCTTTTTCCTTCCTTCCCCTTCCCTCTCTGCAATACTTGGCCAGGCAACAGAGTGAAGGGGGTTATTTGTAGTAGTACCCACAGCAAGCAAGAGGGTGGAGGCCCTTTGTAGCCTTGGCCAGGGAAGGGCTTGGAGGAGGCTGCTTACAGCCACCAGCTTTCTAGTCTGGGAGGAATGGAGTGAGGAGTATCTCTGATACACAGCAAAATAGAAAAACAGTTAAACAAGCACTGCAAAGCCAAGGGAGTGCGTCAGGGCTGTGTGATGGGCCAAGCTGGTATCTTTGTGAGGGAATTGCTAGACTGTGTGCTGGACAGGCCTCAGGTGCAGGCTCTGCAACAACTGCGTATCAGATTGGGATCAACTTTTGCTCTGGGTAGATGTCACCTAATGCAAGAATTTAAAATGTTGCAATAGTATGTTCAAGGCTTCTCAGATGTGCTGCAGTGTGGTGCCATATATTTGAACAAAACATGCTGCCTGTACCTCACCTTAATGCAGCCTTTTGTGCCTAAAAGCAAAGAAGACACTCCTCATTGCTCCCTAAGAACGGAGAGAGACAAAGCTGGATGCTCTGGGAAGCTTAACAAGAACCTGAGGAGATGCAAAGGCTGCCTTTTTGGAAAGGAGCAAGCTAGAGATAATAAGTAGATTTAGCCCCAGGCAATTTGTATTTGTTCCTCTTCCCTTCTGCCATGTGCAAATATTACTCTGCTCTCTTAATTTTGGTGTTTCTGCCCTTGCCTTGCAGACCTATGGTGTGGGAAGTCAAGCAGGCAGCCCAAAGGCATCACAGCCAGAAGAGAAACAGAAGGAGGATGTGGAAATAATTGGAAATCCCTGGGTTCCAGAAAGTCAGCAGAGAACATGCCAGTGCCCTTAAGCTAAGGAGGGACCTGGGAGAGGGTGCAGTTTGCATGTTTGGAAGGAGAGAGGGAAGTGCGTGTTAATAAGGCAGTGTGAAGGTCTGTGAACTGCAGGAGAGGCATTCGAGGTGGGAGCCGCACCCTGTCTCTAATTCCCTCATCTAATCTGGCTGCAGCAGGAGCCCACACAGAAAAACTCTTTCAATCCCCTTACTGTCAGCTGTCTCCACACCGCTTTTGGGCTCTACAAACAGCTAAAATGAGAAGCATGGGTGGTGTGTGTGTGTGTGCTGCGTTTTGTGTCAGGTTATAAAGCTTTGAAGTTGAAAACTTGTTTTTAAAATAAATTTCCTCATGTTGTGAAGAACAAAGCAGCAAATTTGCTACCTGAAACAGCCCCTGTATCAGTTAAATTATCAAATGCAGATGGCTTATTGGAGTAATTCAGGAAAAAACCAAAACGACCTCTTAAGAAACAGGCTATACATTTAAAAGATTTATATTCTTCTCACTCAAGAACAGTGCACAAGCAATATGGATGCTCCCAGCTCTGTTGGCTGCCATGGTTTTTATCACACTCTGACAGTGTCAAAGAGATCTCCTATAGGCTGAACTGAAGAGTTCTAGCTTGTTCTGCAGGACATTTGGCTGAAGCAAAGAAACTCCTCCATAGCGCGAGACTTCAGCAGGTTCTTTCATATGTCAGTTCAGCCAGTGCAGAAAGAGTGAAAAATCACCCTCAAACGCCCCTTCTTGGAAAGTCCTCTAGAAGGCAGGGGAACTTCCCAACTTCAGACTACTGCCAGAACATCCTATTTCTGCAGACTCTTCCAGAAGAAATGCTTTGTAAGACTGTGTGCATTTCCTTGGGACACTCATCTGGGAAAAATTAGGATAATTTCTTTAATCAGGCATTGTGGCTGGGGCAGGGAGAACTGGGGAGCCACATGACCTCTCTCTCATATGCCTGTCCTTTGTGGCTCTGTAGGACGGCGTGGGGAACCCATCCTCTACTAATGTGCCACTGCAGGCTTAGACAGCCCAATGAACCATTCTGCTTGCCCTCAGGCTCCTTCAACTTGAAATCAAGCAATAGAGCCACTTTCCTGCATGGAAGCTGCTCAGCAGGAGAAACAGGGAAGAGGTAGCAGCTGCTTAGAGCTCTCTCTTTTTGCATCCAAGCTGCTTGCTGGCCCTGAGGTGCAGGGAGGGGGAAAGGGTGATGGGAGGCAGCTGGGGAATGCGATGCCCTCTGTATCCTTCCTGTAGTGACAAGCCTTATTCAAACACTTCAGTTTAAAAAGCTCAGAGTGCAGCTCCAGGAGAATGCTTTCAATTCATAATCAAATATGGGGCAATAACAGATGGATAAAACAAACAAATGTGGGGGAGGATGAGGTACATACTCAAACACTCTGGAGTGTGCTCTGGGAAGAAGACACCCACTTTCTACATGTTATTTCTCATTCAGGGAAATCTATGGGTGAGTGAACTTTGGGACCTTCCTCACTGTGCTCAGAAAAACTGCTGGAAGATGCACCTCTGGTTTTTTTTCTAGTGTGGAAAGAGTTTTCATGTCCTTGCAGGCTTTGAAGTTCTTCCTATACCAGCTGTATTACTCCTCTCCTTCTTACATGAGGAAAATGAGCAAGTAGCTTGTCTTTCTGATCAGCACTAATCCTACCCTGTCACTTTGCCAGGAGATGCAGCCTGTTGAGTGGAGACCTGGCACAGCAACCTCTACGTGCATTAGTGCTCCACAGGCCTCATTGTGTTACATTCCTCATGATCCCTGCTCCACAAGCTCTGCAAGGGGCTCTTCTCTCCACTGGTGCACTGGGTTACCACTGCATGTGCAGCCAACTCCATTGTTCTGTTGGTGATGATAACACATAGGTTTTTGCAGCAAAGAAAGCCTCCATGCAAGCTGGGGGGCTTCTCAAGGCACAGCGGGTTGGTCACCAGACAAACAGCAGAATGCTTGAGGAGTCTATAATGATTTATCATCTTAATGTGCTTGAGTTCCTATGGCTCGGGACTGCACATGAGACTTAAAGCCTGCAGCAGACATGGGGACGTTGGTAGTAAATGAAGGACCTGACAAAAATGTGTAAGGTGAACTTTCTCAGTTCAATCTTTTTAATCAGTATGGGGTTAGTAAGCAGAGAGGGAGGATCTCTGCAGCTGGCAGGCCTGTGTGATAGTAGCTGTAAGTGAAGCACGTCATCGTCTTGGAAATCAAGTTTTAACTTCATGGGGAAATGGCACATAGATGATAATAGCAGAATTTCCCTTCTACTGTCTGTGCAGTCAGAGATCTCTGACCTTTAATTTGTTTTCAAATGTGATCAGTTTCTGCCACCTGTCAGCCAGCCACAGATGCAATATCATACAAGTAGTGAGGTAAAGGACAGAACAAAGTGTAGTCAGTTTGAGGAAATGATAATATACATTTCAAATCAGCAGGAGTAGTTTAATTCTAGAAAGAGCGACAAAATGCTTTTTATTTTTCCCCTGAGTTCAGTTTTGGAGCCTTGTTTTGAAAACAGAACACTTTCTTGGCATGCCTGTACTGATTTCTTAAATGTGCCAGTGGAGGAAACATCATGCTCCTGTGTCTTCAGCTTCTTTGTAATAAGATCCAGTTAAACAACTAAAGACATTGAAAATTCATTAGAGCATTTCAATGGTGTAGTCAATGAGACCTGTTGTTTATCAAAGCATTTCCAGCCAAATAAAATGTCTTTTTTTTTTTTTAATGCATATAGTGGAAGACATTTGTTCAGAGTGCTTTGTATAAAATTGATTTTATATTTATATGTAAATCATTTTACACTTGTCTAATGAAGCAGTAGGCAAAGTTAGGTAATAGGGCAGGTCTGTGAGAACATCTGAGCTTCAACTGCCAAATTCCCCTTTAGGTCAAACAGCACAGGTGAATTACATCACAGTACTGGGGTGGTACTCAGCAATAAAAAGAGTTAATTGCAAATTCTTCATTATTATCTTCCTCATGAAGCATTTTTAGTGTACCAAAATGTTTGCAAGTGAAAATGTGGTGAGCCAAATTCTGCTCTGATTTCCTAATGGTGTCTCAGAGAGAAGAACTTGGGTGATCCATATGAACTATCAGCCCCCAAATTATTGTTATGCTTACTTCTGACACTACTGCAAACATAGGGACTTTGGACAAATCAAAATTGTATTGTTGAGACAAATGTGCCACAAGAAAATAACTTGTCAAGTCTCATTTTGAGAACACTAAATTGTGTTCTATATAGATTTCTGGAGCAGCATCAGGTTAACTGATACTTAATTTATGTTCAGCTGCATCGAATGTGACCAAATCAAGAGCCAAATTAGCTGATGCAGTTTCTTATCACCCAGAAACTTGCACAAGTTCTTCAAGAGCTGTTATCATGGAAACAGCTCTGTTCAATGTGACTTCAGTTCTACCTCTCAGTGTGGTTACTGGGAATGCTAGCTGGGAATCTGAAGTTAACCACACTGTCCCAGTACAATAAAATTGAGCCAGTGAATTAGATCTGCGTGACCTTTCACAGGAATCTAGACTGGAGGAGACAGCAAACTTGACAATTGAGTTAAGACTCATGTTGGTGAGGAAAAATTGTATGAGGCTTGCTGCAGTTCCCATCAATCTAAACACAGTGGGGTCTACTATTTTTGTTTGAAGGACTGTGTTATTCTTCTAAACCTATTTGAAAGGGTAATGGACACTTATACTTGGAACACTAGGGACCTATTTGAATTTATGAGACTTTAGTATTTTAAGCTTTAAATTAGTGTTCAAAATGTATACTTATCTTACGATATAAAATCTATGGTTAAGCTTAGAACATAATGTTTCTCCAGATGTTTACATACATGAGCCAAACTGAGAAAAAGATTGTCAAATAATTTGATAGCAAGCTTGGGAGAAAAAATTGGTTGAAATCTTCTCTGAGCTGTGAATCTTTAAAAAGAGTGATCTTAAGTGCGCAATATTTTTCAATGGAAGTCTGAGAAGGCCTTGTAGTCTTACAAGGACATACTTTATATGCACACATTAAATATGTACTCTTAAGCCTCTAAAGAAAGATATATAAAGAGTACTACTTTCAATAGTGTGATTTATCACCAACAGAACATGCTCAATTCTATGCATTTTCCCCTTGCATTTAGAAATTTATTCTTGTCAGAAGTACAGAAGCTTCCAAAGCTTCCTTTTCTTGTACAGATGTGCCTGACCTTATCTTCTATAAAAAGCTCTATTTTGGCTAACACTCTATTTACATAGGAATGCAAGCATAATTAAATGCTGACAGCAAGAGGTCTGTTTGGGTGAAATCTGAATGAATATCTTATAGCGATGCGGTTCACAAACCTTATAAAAATAATAAAGAGAAGCTGCACCCTCACACACTGGGCAGTGTTAGCAGAGGGTGTCCTGGAGCGGAGGTATGTAAACAACGAGGTGGCAGTGTTGGGTTTGTGGTGTTGACAGCAGCATAAACAGCATAAAGAAGCCTTCTAAACAAAATCTCCAGCTGATCAGTGGAGCCGACCCACCACAGGCCTCCAGAGCTGCTGAGAAGGAGAGATGCCTGTGTGTGGGGAAGGCAGGGAAGACGTGCCGTGAGGTACTGTCCAGCCATGGGGCTGTGATCAGGTGTGACCCCAGAGGCAGAGTGGACCTGGAAGCTGTAGAGCGCTGCACATCAAAGGGCTTTAGCAGCACCAGGTCTTCTGCTGCCCCAAATTCCAGAAAAGAAAGAAGTAGCCCCACTAAAAGTTAATTTAGCAAAACACCAGACTTTCTCTGTCAGGAAAAAACAGAGCAAGTGAGATTCTGACAACCTTAAATCCATAAGGATGTTACAGCTGATTTCAGAGAGTGGTAGAATATTAACCTACCCCTCTTGCTAAGTCTCTCTAGCCCAAGGTGCATGTGTGGTATTTGAGGGCACAGAAAGGGATCAGTACTCTGTCCATCTTTCTCCTTTTCTAAATTCCCCCCTTGCCTGTTCTGTTGGAGTAAAAAACCAGTATGTGTTGTTGAAATCACCCACGGATGCTTAGGAGCAGTGCTGCATGAAGGAAATACTGATTTGTGCAGTGTTGTGGATCTTCCTAAGAATGGAGAATGAGCTCAGGTACCTTCATGTTTAGTCACAAGCCACAAAAAGTAGTGCTAAGTGAGATATGAACTGCCCTGAACAGATGCAGCTGGTGTGTTTGACTGTGATAAGTGGTGGAAAAGCATGCCATATCTTCCCTTAGGAATGTGTTTATTGGTTGAAATGTTACATCCGAACATACCATTTTTTACTGGTAACTTTATATATACTTGCAGCAAATACTTAAATAGATTGTTATATTTGGTTTTACTCTTGTTAATGCAGTTATTCACTGTTGCCAATGTTTTAAAATCTATCTGTATAAACTTGGGCATTTAGATCCATATTTCAGTTTACAAAGAAGTGGTCTCATTTTCCAAAATCCGGAGAGACTAAGAGACTTCTTGAAAAATAATTGTATGAGCATCAAGTGAGGTGTTGACATGATTCTATATAGATAGATGTGATCACAGTTGTTCATATAGAAACCAGATCCATCCCAGATTCCATTCCAGAAGATTTATAGGTGCATTAATTCAGTGCTAATGTGCTGTGTCTCAGCAGCAATAGCTTGTTAGTAAGTGACATCTGGGTTAAAAACAGAAGAAGAAACTGTTTTTGGAAGATTCCTAGGTTATGGTATTTCAAAATTCTTTGTAGCTGCAATTATACCTGCTAAATAGCAAAGTATTTAATAGCATATACCACCTTTATTTGGATTGTAGTGCAGTTGATTAAATTCAGAAGACTATACAAGTTTGTCCTTTCTTTTTAGTTGACTGATAGAAGTAATTTGTCACTGTTTCCATTGCAGGCCACATGATTAAGATCAAGTCAAGAACACAACTGTGCAGATCTCAACTACTGGGACCATTTCTCTGCACTGAGATAACCAAAAAAGGTAGAGACTGAAAGAAGACTGTGTGATTTGAAATTAATCAAGATGTAACAACTCCCTTCTGTAGGCTGTGGTTGGGAATTCTCAGCTGAGCTCAGTGTGCCAATGGCTGATTCACAACTGCTGGCCTGTTCCTTCTCTGACCTAACGCTGTGCTCTTCTCACAGCTGCTGAGTTGCTGATAAATTCTCTGAAGCCTAAAACCTTGGGTTGCCTGAGGTTAAGGGAGCCCTGACAGTCTGCACCATTTGAAGATCAGTCCCTGAGTGTCTGAACCCTATGGGGGGAGATTTTTTTCAATGAGCAAGATGTTTGAGGGAAGTGCAGGGACTGTGATCTGAGAATACTGGGGGAAAGCAACAGCCAAGACCCAAATGTTAGTTCCTTTGGTAGCAGCTAACACATTTCCTGACTGCAGTGTTGTCCATGTAACTTGAAAAGAATTCTGAATGAGTCTGTGGCAGAATAAACTAGTTAATGAGATCATGGGAGAGGGCTTTTTTTTCCTTGATGACCAACTGTTGTCTTGTCTGGTGGTAATAAATACACGACAACCACAAGTAATGGAAGAGCTTATAATTGCCAACAGTGCTGGATCTCAGGCTTTCTATTCCATGGGCCAGTGAAGTGCACGGGCCACACTGCAGTTCAGAGGAAGAACAGAGAGGCTGAAAGCAAAACAGTTTCTCCCTTTCTCCCAGTGTGGCTTTTGCAGTGCTTCTGAAAAAAAATTTAAACTCTGTAGAGTATTCCAGTTAATCTTTAGAGACCAGTAATAAAAATCTAGGAAAAATATGGAAAGGAGAAGATAGGATGCTTTCCATCAGGTTGGCTGTGCTTGGTAGGAAGATCTGCTTCTGATTAACATGCCAAGAAAGTACTTAGGTTGAAAGAGATTTTTACTAGACACTTTTAAAGGAAACTGTTTAGAAAAATGCCATATACTGACCTCTGAGAAAGATGTCCAGAATCAGTGTTTCCTTCCAGTTCACTCTGAGGTTTCTACCTTTCTTTTCTGTCATGCACTCACTAGCAATAGTAATAATACCAATACTTTCTGTGCTGCAACACTCTCTACTTCAAAGCACTTCACAAACATTGGACTTGATTCAGTCTGGTCTTCTACGGATGTAAACTTTCAGTTGAAACCCTGGCTCTGTTATAGTGAATGGCAAATTTCCCACTGCCTTCAGTGGGGTTGAGATTTCACTCACTCCTTGTCAAAGAACTTGGGCAAAGCAAACCTTCTGAAAGAGGTGAACGTGATAGCTGAAAGGAGATGAAACCTCTCTTCATTGCAGGGAACACATAAATTCTCAAAATGGAGGACAGGCACATCCAGACTCTTAGGGGAATGACAGATGGAAGAAAGCCTAACCAATTATTCATCTCTAAAGTGTCTCTTTTCTCCTAAGTCAAGCATTAGGACAATTCTCTGGTTTTGTTGTTTGCTCAAACTTGTAAGTCTCTGGCATTTATATAAATATGACTATGGATAAACAGCTGCTTGGCTTACTAGCTTGGTTATAGCTTACTGACTTCTTGATAACCTTAGTTTTTCAGTACTTTTGCTTTTTAGCATTGTTACTTGCAGTTGGTCATATCAGAACAGAACTTTATGCCCCTTTACACAGGGGCAGGTCAGTCAGGAGTCAGACCCTCGCTCACATGCATGCTCAAATGTGTTTTACTTTTTAGCACTTAAAACACTGCCAGTATCTTGAATATTTTTAGTCCTTTTTATCACATTGCTCAGTGAAGACAGCCTTTAAAGCCTTTTTGGGCTGAAAAAGGTATTGTATATTTTCAGAAGTATATTTAGAGGTTGCAAAATGTTAAGTGTTTACTTTGTATGAATAAATATTGCTTTTATAGTTTTGTGATTCCAAAGAAATTACTAACCATATACAAGGCTGAAGGAGAGGCATAGCACTAAATATCAAAACTGAGAAGTAAGGAACATACTAAGAAATAAAAATGCTTTAAAAATTAGTTGAAACATTGAGTGATGTCAGCCAAGCTGTATTTGCTCCTTCAGATTAGGGCTCTGTACCTGAAATCCTTATTCAGGGTAGAATCTGTATGATGTTGCCATCTGCCTTTGCTTTTGAAAGCTCCTACAGAGCATTTCTACCCTCCTGGGGTATATAAACCCCATCTGTCCAACAGTGTCTGTTACCTGAGCTGCTTTCATTTTCAGCTTTCAGTTGGTACATCCTGAATATGCCAAAGAGCAGTCCTGACATCTTGGCCTTGTTTTTCTTTCTGGTCTTCCATGTGTGTATCTGATTACATGGAAGTATGCTGAGAGGTAGTTTGCCTTGTAAAAATGTGATGAAAATTGAAGGAGGACTTCAGATTTTGGCCACAGTTCTTCTACATTTCTTTTTCCATGTATAAGTCTTTACAGCAGAGCCAGAAAAGAACGTGGAAACAGCTGAAAAGTAAGTTGCTCTTCTCCTCCTTAGGTCTAAAGTCATCATTTCTCTGTGTATTTTGGAAAAGCTGCTTTCCAAATATGAGCTTCACAGAGTTACTAAGGCCTTGTATTTGCATTCTGTGCCTCATCACTAGGAGCAGCTGAACTAGTTTAAATTCTCAAAAGCAATGAGAAATTCACTAGAGACAATAAATCATAGACATCATGAACTTCTGACTAGTGTGAAGTCATTCAGAAATATATTTCCCACCAGATCTCTGCAGTCTGTGGTATTCCCATCAGGTGATTAATCCTCTGTCAGGGTGCAAAAGGAGACAAGGAAATACAGCAGATAAGGAATAAAACATTGCTTATGCTTCCAGACTCTGGGTGATAGAAACAGATTGCAATCAGTTGCAATGCCTTGCATTGCACGCCTTTTAAAAATTCTAAATTATGACTGAAGTGATAAAGTGCTCTGAAGTATAGAAGTGTGAATGCATATAGGGGTCTGTAGGTGTAAAGAATAAAAAATAAAACTACTGCATTAGCTTTTCTGAGCAGCTTAAAAGACATAATTTTTGAGAGTTTTAAGTTTTTATGTTTTTCCCTTTGGGCTGGGAAAGCAGTCCCTGTAGTGTAAGAGGAACACACAATATTTGAAATTGTCTGTTGTATAGTGATTACTGTCACTATTGGCTCCTGAGCGTGCTTGGTCTGATAGGAAAACTCAGCAGCATTGGATGTTACCAGATGCTCAAAGATTGAGTAAAAGTGGAGAGGATCACAGGTGTATAAAGCCAGTGGAAAGAACAACTCAGTGAACAGGAATTATGATTAAATACAAAAAAGAAGAGTGGGTTGGTGGTGTTTGGGTGAAAGATGCAATTTTTCTACTGCAGAGCTTGAAGAGATTTTGACCGAAATCAGGGATCTAAAAGAAAAGTGTGGATCCCCTTAAACACTCTTTCCCTGGATGTTGTGGTGATTGCTGTTTGACCTGACTGGCACTGTCTGAATGGGAAGGGGGTGGGAATGATGTTTGGAGCTGTTGATAAGGATGCTGATTGAAATACCATATGCCTCAAAGAAGCAAGGACTGGAAGGTGAGCAGCTTTTTGCTGAAGTCCTTAACCCTTCTTGGGTGGTTAAAAGGAAGATAGTGCCATGGAATCAGAACTGAAATTCCATTAAAGGCATGGAACAGATTGTGTGGCTCTCAATTACACCTGCAGAAATTTGGATTTGGTCCATGAAGCCCAGCTACATACACACTGGTAGAACTGAGCCTGGTGTCTTATGCATGGTCCCTGAGTCTGGCAGCAGTGGCAGGCGAGCTGCTATCAGGAAATGGGGCATGTGTTTCTGTCCTTAGATCTGTGTGCTAAGTGCTAGGCCTGGCCTGACAGATGTTAAAGTGCCTCTGAGTAAGCAGGGAAATTATATACAAAAGTTTCCTATTACGGCTGGAATAAACAATTTCTTAACTTTTGTGTATGCTTGTCTTTCAGAGAGGCACAGTGCTCTCACTATGTAAGAGCGCTGATTAATTGCCACTGTTCCTCTGGATCCCAGTGCCTCTGGAACCTGTGAGAAACTCCTTTCCATACTACTACACTGACTTCTCAAAAAAAAGTTTAAGTGCTTCATAAGCATAAATTAATTCAGCCAAACAGCATTTCTGTGATGTGGGAAAACCTGTGATGCCTACCTGACACCACTTACTTGACTTGCTTAATATTACAAACTGAATCAGTGATGTAGATAAGAACCAAACTCGGGATCCCTATTTCTGACCTCCTTGCTTCATACAGTGAATGCAGACATGGCAAACTCGCAATAACAAAACTCACAAAAAGCAAACTTGTGAAAACAAGTGGCTGGATTGTGAGTAGTGCACCTTTTTGTGATAGTGCAAAAGCAATTCCTTTTATGAATTCCTCCTCCCACTTCAAGAACTAGCTTTAGTGAGAGGAAAATGCTCTAAAAAACTCACTCTTACAAATGTAGCACCAAACTTTTTGTGCTCTTAATTTTTTACCTCCCTATAACTGTGAGTGGCTTTATTTAACGTTCATGATCCAGTTTCTGGCTTAGGTGGCTGCGTTAGCTGACTGGCCTTTAGATTTGGTTCCCTCTGGAGTCAACAGAGAGGTGTGTATCTAGGCGGTTCTTCCAGAGGATAATTCAGAGCAAAAGTCCAAGTCAGGTGGTCAGATTTCAACTGAGTGCCCAGAGCCTTGACAAACTCTTGTTCCCGATTGCAATAGGTGGAATAAAAGAAGCGAAATATGTCTGACAGAAGAGGTGATTATGCCTATGCTATGTTTGTGCATCTATGAGGGCTCTAAGCAATAGGAATAAATATACAGTGGAGACATCTATGTTACAGGCAGCTGCCTAGCTCGATTTGCAGCACTGAGCACAACTCAGTAACTACACATTAGTTTTTGAAGGCTGATTAAAATTGCCAGTTTTGCATTAATAATGGGACAACCTGTTGTCATCTGCCCTCTCACTTACATAAAAACTTCTGCCAGACATTAATTTTCCAGTCAGGGAAGCTAAGTGCATGTGAACATTATCTGAGGTATCTTGAATATCTTTTCTAAAGACAAGACAATGACATTTCTCTGTACAAGTTCAAACATGACTCTCCCATGTTGCAAAGAACTGTCAAATTGAATAACAGGTACAGTGAAAGCACTTCTTTCCCAAACTATTCAAATGAGCATCACCTTAAATAAACAGAACCTGGCTAAGGGTTACATGAAAGATTTGTCATAGCAAGAAGTAATATTTGAATGATAATATCTCTTAATTTATTCATTATTTAAAGTTACTCTTTTAAATAGACCTAGAGCAGTCTTTCCCAGGTAACCCCTGAGATAAAGTTATCAGTCTCTGTCTCTCATCTTCACTGCATCCTGCTGTAAATAATGCCTTTGCACATGGTATCTCCTACCAGTGGTGATTGCAGTAACTCTTTGGCTCCCAGCAGAAGTAGCTGGGGGTGTGGTTAAGCCAGGATGCAGCGAACATGATTCATACAAAAAACCTCAGACCTTGGACTGGTTGTAAGGGATTCCCACGTTTATTATGTGGGAAAGTGTTGAACATATTGTATAAATTATACAATGGAGCTGAAAGATTGGGATTTCCCTGTATTAGTCAGTTAGTTACTACACTAGATTTAGACTGTCATTAAAGAAGAAAATAAGAATTTTTCTTATTATAGACAGCAAGACAATATTCAGGATACTTTTTAATTAAGAGAATCCCAGAGAAATTAGAAAGTGATGCAGAAACTGGAGCAACAACTGATTTGATTTTGCAAATAACCACAATCTTTACAATGAAATGGCTTGATACTTCTTTTTTGTCTTGAAAGCAGAGTCTCTCTAGCAATCCAGTTATACTGACAGAAGACATGACCTTTCTGTGGTATTCAGGGCATTTACATTGTCTGACTGATTCTACTTTAGTCATCTGTTAGAGTGCAGTTTGGAAGAATGCAAGTTCCTCATACTGCCCGTGTAGAGGACGCAGGCATGATTCAGAGAAGCCAGGCTAAATGCCTAAAGAAATTTGAAGGGGATGGTGTGAATACCACCTGTGCTTCTACCATGAACCTCATTTTTCAGTGACTTGTAGTTTTACTGTAAAATTTCTCTTGGAGCTCAAACTTTGCACACATGAAGTCAGAGACTTGTAACAGCCACCAATTTGTAACAGCTGAGGATCTGGCCCAGGGTCTGTAATTTTGTTTTTAATAGCTATTTGGAAGAGATTATTTTACAACTTGTTCTAATATGTACATTCCCAGTAGACTTCTCAGGTAATTACTTGGGCTGTAGTTCAACTATTCCACAGTTTGAAATATACTTGCAGAAAAATCTATTTTTCTGTGTACAGAGGTATAGAACAGTCACTTCTTTGGCATGTGTAGCTATTCCTTTGCAAATAAATCCAAAGTTGTAGGTGTACAAATGAATGAACATGCAAATATTTTCAGTTTGTATTTAAGGATATATTTGGAAATGTGTACCTTTACACAGCAAAAATTTGTTACCTGGCAACACACAAGGTTACACAGAATAAAGAAAAAATGAAGAAATGATCATGAAAAAGCAGTTTGACATTGAAGAAAAGTCTTATTTGCTATCTTGAGTGCTGCTGACTTTCTCATTGACTTATATGAAAGATATTTTCTACTTATAAATTTCTCTTATGTTCACAGGTCAGTAGGGCTTAGTTTAAACTGCTGTGCTAAAGTTATGTATATATTTATATTATGCATCTCCATAATTAATAAGAAGTTAAAGATCTCTAAGCCACAACAAATTAAGGTGATATTTCAAACAACGTGTTCAAGGCTGATAATTCAGTGCTTTAAAGATCCTCCCTGCATAAATGTGAAATTATTCTGAACTGGGCACACTGGATGCACAGGACAGCTTCTTAAGTTAATTTTCCCAGGTTACAGCCTTGACAAACTGCCTGTGTTTGTATTGTGAAATGTATTTCTCAGCCCTGCTCCTGATTTCCCAGGGAACCCTGCCCTTTATATTAGAAGTGAATAATTAGATCACTGGGTTTAATGTTATTATGCAGCTTGCCAAGGTTGGGTACACTATCACTTGCTAGAAGGTGTTCTCGGTCACTCTAATGATTGTAAGGCAGGACCGAATCTTTACTTTCCCTTGGGAATCAACCTCAGGGTGGCGTCACTCAGTCAATGCATGACTTTTCTTTCAGGGTTTAACAAGCCTCACCAAAGACTAAATGGTGTATTGTAAAACCAGACCTGCAAAGTCTCACACACCTAACAAATGAGTCCCACTCCTTTTTGCTTAAGGAAAAATTAAAACAAAGGGGAAAAAAAAAAAAGGGTCTTGCCTAAAGGGATTTCTCAGTGCTATTAGGAAAAAAAAAAAATCAAGTCAAACAAATCATCTTTCTCATACCTAGAGACTCAGTGACATTATCTTTTGCATGACACCATAACTGTGCTTTGGTAGTAGTGATTAAATGCTGTTCAGCAGGCTAAGCCCTGTCTGAGAAGTTCTGTTTAAGAAAAAGGACTTTGTGTAGAATGGGTTATTTGGCTTTCTAGCAGTTTCAAAAAGAAGTGAGTAGCAAGAAGTTGGATAAGATTTTGAGTAAGATTTTTTATTACGTGAGAAATAACTTCAAGAGAGTGTTAAAATAAATTTTTCTTTAATCCAGGAATCAAAATGCTTCACATTGAAACATTTTTAAACATTTAAATGGGTAAATGGTATTGATAATTGAAATGTTCTAAAATATATCCTTATCTTCCCCCTACACAAAATAATTGGGTAAAATAGCTGTATGTTACTCAGCACACTTCAACACCTCTATTCTGAAAAAGGACCATAGCTGAAAAGTTTGTATAGTTCAGTCAAAAATGACCTGAATTTAATACTGTCTCAGAAGACAAACCAGGAACAGATTTTTTTTTTTAGCACATTGTGTGCTTTTACATGCTATAGGGCACACGTGGGTACTCTAAGGGGAGGATGAAACTGGCACTAAAGAAATTCACCCTGATACCAAGAGCATCTTTGAAGCAAAAGCCTGCTGCAAGTTACAGTATCAGTGCTCTGTCTTTATTCCACTTGCACATTCATTTAATCTAAATATAATGTAATGGATACCCTCCTATGTGAAATATTTAACCTCTAAGAACCCTTTGTAGATATAGCTTTACCTTTTCATTTCACACACCTAAACCTTCACTCATATTCAGCCATCCCTCCCCTAACCCCACACAACCTGCATGGGGCATCCACTTTTAAATAATAAGACACATAATTAGCCATTAATACACTAGAGGTTAATGAGTAGGTATAATCTCATTAACGTAATGGGAGTTACAGGTGTAACTTGTAAGCAGCCCTAGGCTGCCAAAGAGTGCAAAGGAGTTGTTGCTATCTTTAAATAAAAGTTAAATAAACATGATTCATATCTAAATTTTCTTCATGTACCTTGGCATTCCAGAAAGTTTTATGATTTTAGCCAAGATGGTTAGCTGCTGCAAGCAAAAGGCTAGGAGGTTTGTCCTAGCTGAAATTCCTACCCAAACTGATGCTGTTGACAGACTTTTCCAATGGGACTCAGACATTATGTTTTCCTGTATACACTGCAACTTTTTGCTGTTGTTTTCTAGTAATTTAACTGGAAAATAAAATCTGGCAAAATATCTTTACATGTCTAATTCAAGATCACAGGAAAAATTCCTGCTGTGTTGTAGTCCACTAGAAAATTTAGGCAAATGGGACTTCCTGTGAAATGTTGTGTATGGCTGGTGCTATCAACATATACATTGTGTATATATGGTACTTTGCTGCTGTGATCTCAGGAACCACTTGTCTAAAGCCTGGTTTGGTTTGGAGCCAGCAAGGCAGCTATTTACCTCCACAAATATGACTATTAATGAAAACCTTTTCATTTGTTATTGCAATGAACTAGTGAGCTTCTAAATGACAGTGACCTCAGATACGAACACTACATACCAGCTACTATTATTCTTCATTTTTAGATGTAATTTTGTAATAGATAACTTTTCATGCTTGCTTAAAGAAAAAAAAATTCCATACTGTTCCTTAACTAATTTGATTGCATTCATCAACCAGAATATTTCCCTGTGATAGCCAAAGGCACAGTATGTTTAAATGTTCATTAAGTTCCACTAATTAATTACATAAATTTTGTTAACATATTATTGAGTGAGGGGTTTGCATTATATTAAAAAAAGAATCCTTTGTCCTATATGTCTTTTCTTAGAATGCCTCAGAGCTTTATTTAAAATTATTAAACACCACTTCAGTGGCAATTACGATTTTTATCATGAAAATGCAGTACATTTACTAGATTTTTCAATAGCATCTTACTTTTTTTTTTTGAAGAAGCACTGCAAAATGTAGCATGCTAGACCTTTGATGTCTCTGGAAAATGAATAGTGACTGCAGGGCAACTCCATCTAGCTATGGGTTGCTCAGGTCTCGTGGGAGAAAAGTGAGGTCCTGTTCCGTCTGCTACCAGCTGGGAACCTGCTGCTTCCCTCTGTCTGCCTTTCCGAGTGTTCCACCTGCTCCCTTGCCAATCCCAGTCTCTTCACACAGGCTGTGGAGCAGCAGATGGGAGGTGGGGCAGCATGGCAGTAAGTGGAGCGGGAGGTTTGCTGGCAGAGCTCCCTGAACTGCTCCAAGTACTGAAGCTGGCAAGGGTGAGGGTGAAGCAGGTGAAAGGGCGTAGTCACTTAAAAAAAAGGATGGGTGGAAAAAAGGAGTGGGAAAAGGGATTAAGACAGTTAATTTATCAGAGATGGTTAGAGAGATGGTATCCACAAATATATTCTTTTTTCCTCCGAGCATTATTGCTTAGTGATAAAGATATCTACCCTTGATTTCCTTAGAGCTGTCTGAGAGGCCGAACTACAGATTGCCAGAGATTTCTCTCCAGTCAATGACTGCGAGGGCTGGCTCCTCTTTCACAAACATCCTCTGCTATGTATTTTGTTTTGAGTTCAAATGGCACCGTGTCTAGGCACAGTGAAGAGGCATGGCATTCTTCTGTCTGTCCCTATCACTCTTTTTTTTTTGCAAATGTACATATAAAGGCTTCGCCTAGTGTAGTACACAAGTGGCATACCTATTTCATGACTAAAGAACCAGAAGGGTTTAAGGCTGAGAGATTATTTCCAAATCTGACCTCAGTATCTGAAGAGACAGATTTCCAGTCAAATTCAGGACAAATTCAGCTCTCATCTACAATGACGTCAGTGGGTGTTTTCCAATTAATACGGGAATATGAGACTGGAGAGACCTCTGGGGCAACAGTCCTCTGCTGTCACAGACAATCACAGGGCACTTTCATGAACCAATATGGCTTCATCTAAAATTTATGTTAAAATTTTTGCTTTCCTATCAGAAGATTGTACCACAACTTTCCTCCTTTACTATTTAGAAGCTTTCCTATATTTATCACATTGTATTTATCTCAGGGGGATCGTGGCTTTTCTTCTAGGTTAACATCTTCAGAGGTGATGTGCACCTTGCAGCTTCCACTGATGACCTTTCCAGCAGGCTTGTTCCCAAAGCTGAGAAAATCAGATGCAAATCCCGCCATGTTCATTATCAGTAGTTTGAACTAAAAAGTTTTCAAGTCAGGAATGAACCCACATTAGAAATTGTATCATATCACTGATGTCTCCTTTGCCTCGATACAAATTCAAATCCCTTAAGATTATTATAGTCTTGAAATTGAGAGGCATCATGCATATGTAATTTTGACCAGTAAGAACCTATGCTATTGACATTATCATTCAGTAAAATGTGCTGACTTGAGGGACATGAATGCATTGTGCAATGCCTGAGAATTATCTCTTACTAATTAATCCCTCTTTGTAATCTCATGGGAAATATTTTTTTCCTGTATGGCTGGAAGGAACATATGGATGAATCCTTAAGGTGGCCTTAGTATTTTATCTCGTTTTTTTTTTTTTTTTGTTTGTTTGTTTGTTTGTTTTTTTCCAGTAGAAGGCCTTAAAACAAATTCACCATGTACATATATATTTTTTTTTTTGGGGGGGGGGTCTGTAATCTTAAATCATTGTAACCTAAAACCAAGGTGAATTTAAACAGAAATTCCCTTCTAGCTAAAAACAGGGCTAATTAACTTCCATAGTTAGAGGCTTAGTTTGCCTCCCTTTCATGGATGCACTGAGTACTGATTTTGCAGTATCAGCAGATTTATGTACTGCCTCAGGTTTAGACTTTTTCTAACTTCTTTTTTTTTCTTAGGCTTGTCATTTTCTATTAAAGGCTGTATAAACAAGCCAATATTGGGTTCTGATAATGAAAATAACTTGATGCAGATATGTAATTTCTATGTGTTAGTGTTTTCAGAGTCAGATCTCTGCAATCATTAAATTAATCAGAAAAGAGAATAGCCATTAATTTCTTACAATTCAAAGGCTTGGTTCTCATTTTCCTTGAAGGACATCTGCATATTCTTCATCAAGGTATAAAGAAAAATAAAATCTTCAGTGCATCATGCTACTGCTTTATTACTACTACTGTAATAAAGATTAAATGTAAAATTATTCTTGTGTGCAAGCTTCAATTGAAAGCAACTTGATCAACACTCCTTTTCTACAAGAACTTTTCTTAACTGTCACCTTATAATTATTTTTATTCTTAACTGTCACCTGAAACATTTTCTCAAAGGTAGGATTTGGCATAGCAGGTTCCTTCTTATCTGACAGGAGCTGGGTATTCTCAGTACTTTCCTGGAGACAGACACCTCTTCAAGGAGCTGGTCCACAAGCAGAATGGTTGTCTCAGGAACTGGTATGTAATCACCAAAATGAACATCACTTAGTGCTATTTTCTTGTCAGACGAGCCAGTGGAAGTTAGCCATAGTTTTCCCACAAGAAAATTACTAGTTTTCTCCTCAGTCTTTATTTGATTTCATTGCAGATGCAAAAGAACATAGTGTCAAACAGCTGACTTTTTTTTTAATTACCAAAACTGACAGTGGTTAGATGAGATGGAACTGATTAATAAGAAGAATTCTGAAAAAGATAATTTAGTTGAGCAATATTCAAAACAATAAAAAATATTTTAACATTATTTCAGTGGTTATAGATCTGTTTTTCTCGAAGGCTGTCAAAGCTGTTAATCGGAGTGTCTCAACATCTCTATGAGATATGAATTCACTTTTACTATCATGAATACTGAAAGGAAAGCAAGCCCTTTATTTTCAAAACAGCCTCTGATTTTGGTTCATACCATTTCAGTTCACTGGTTTCAGACACACAAACCTTGATTACCAGTACTACTAAATAAAGCCTGCCTAAAATAGGGGAAAGAAGAGGGGAAAATACAAAACTTTGCAACATAGTTTTTTCTGTTCTTTGCTGCAAAATATAAATCATCTAAACTGGCATGTGAATTACCATTTCTCCTCTTTCCATATCTCCCACAATATCAAAGCAGGTATTTTGACATATTAAGATTAGTATAGTATGTTTCAGTCTTCCTAATTTAAAAAATTTCCTGTTGAATATTTCTTACACTGATTTTGGGAAACTTGGCTATGGACTCTTCTTTGCTGTCCAAAACAATCGTTTGCAACAAATCTTTCCTCTAGTGCAATGTGTATAGTATTTTGGGGGAACATAAGCAGTTTCTCTCTGAACAATAGGAAGACTGTGTCTTAGAAAGCTCTGGAAAGGATTTAGAGGTCAAAGAAGACAAGTCACTCAACATGAGTTCCCAGTGAGATGTTCTGGGAAAAGACTGATGTGGTCCTTTGATATATAAGAAGGGGAGTTGTGAGTAGCATAAGGAGGTGTTTTTACCTCTATCTGACACTGGGGAGATTAACACTGAAAACACTGCATACTATTCCTGTCTCTTAGCAATGTTGTTGTAACTGCAGTGGTCTAAGGATATGAGAAAGATTTGTAGCAAGGGATGCATTTTTGTTTATTGGACCAGCTCAGATGTTTGGAAAAATACAGAAAAACAGTCGGGCATATGGGCCCATCTTCATATTCTGATGTCTGTAATAGGAAAAATTTGCAAGACTACAGAAAAGAGATATAAAAATTGTTCCAACCTGTGAAAAAACCCCAATAGAATAAGAAAGAGAAGTAACACAAGATGTTCATCATATTAAAAAGAATACGGAGTGCATTAATGTTTTCAGTTCAGAGCAAATTATGGGTGCTAAGGGGCACTATGATTTGGAGATGAAAGTAGTACTGAGGAGGAAAAGAAAAACATAATGAGGAAGAGAGCAACAAACAATTTAAAAGAAGTAAGACACAATTATTTAGAAAAAAATGCAAGTAATGATGCCATGTGTATTTGTGCATGCATGTATTTGTGCAGGTGCCTCCAGTAACTTTTGAACATGTTTCTCTGCAGTCACTCTTAGTGGGGGGAGGTCTGAAAAGCAATTATGTTTCTACAGCTTTCATGAAAGTATTTGGTCAAGAATAGGTGAAACCTCTCTGCGAGCAATCCTGACAGAGAGCTCTATGGGATCTGAAGTACCGTCAGGGCCATAATGTGAGTTGTCACATTAGTAACACACAGAGGATCCACAAGGAGTTGGGATGTTCTGTATATGGGAAGAAACTTTAATCAGAGCTCACAGCTTGTTAGGCATCGAAGTCAATCAACCATGAAACACGAATCCATAGGGGACTAAGCTTTATTAGTCCCAAGCCTATATTAGTTGTGTAATACTTAGGGTGATTAGCTGTAGGGATAAACTTCCAAGGGAGAAGTGGGTTTGCCATCTTTTGAAGTCTTTGGATGTCTTTTTTGGAAGACAGTGAAACACAAGTAATTGGGTTAACAACAGGAGTGAGTGAGTGCAATTGTATGGCCCTTATAACAGAGAAGGAGAGCTTGATAACCAAATGATCTTTTCTAGCCATAAAAATCTAGGAATCCATGAATTATAAATACAGAACATCTCAGATGAGTCTTGTGAGGAATTGGCACACTGGCATCCAGCTAATTAACTCTAGAGCTACTGCCAAACGTAGGCCCAGGTGAAAGCACCCCAGCCTGGCTGCGGGGTTAACGCGCTGTGCTCTAACATCTCTCATTGTTGTCCGTGGAATGTTAATAGATGATGGCAGCACAACAGGGGTGAGGACGGACAACTGGGAAAAGTTTAAGATAATGTCATCAGAACTGAGTGCTGTCACAGTATAATGGTCTCCTGCTGGTACCTAAATGCAGAGGAACTCACGGAAAATTAAACATCAAGGCATGTTCATTTGCAAAGCTGGAGATACGGATCCTGTGGCAATCTCCTGTTACAATGGGCTTATTTCTCCCTTACTAAATGGATGTGGAATCAGTGGACCAATATTTGTAGGGTTTTTTCTACATGGCCAGAAGCCAGGTGTACTTCATTTAGATTACAGAGCATTTATCTACTAAATTAAAGATTTAAAAGTATAGATTCAGAATGGATTCGGATTCTGCTGTTAATTCTGCTGTGATCGTGCTCTCCTTTAGCTCCTGAGTCAGGAGAATTCTTGATGTCAGAACAGTCAGTTCAGTACAGGCACTTTAATTCAAAAGTACCTCACAGTTTGGACATGGTAAGAGCACTCCCCCAGCCAGTTACTATTACTTACTTGATATATAATAGCTTATTAAGATGCAATATCTTGATCAGTTTGGGTTGTGTCTCCTCATGTAAGATCTATTGCAGTCCAGGCCCAGGTAATATGCCAAAAGTTTAATGAAAATACACCTAGAATTCCTCTGCGGACTATAAGGGAAGTAAGACAAGGCTCCGAATTTCCCTCTCTGTACACACAAGATGTAGTACTTTATTGTGAGAATTTGTTAGGACATGCTAAAATAATACATACAGAAAGGTGAGATTTGTATATAATCATATGACTCCAGGAACTAGTACTTCAAGAAAAATACCGATTATTGTAAGAGCTGAGCACAGAACAGCCATGAGAGTTGGCAAGGATGATCCACAATTAATAATGTATGACAGGTCCAGTAACTAGCAACAGCTACTTGTTATTCTTTTGCTAGCTATGAAACCATGTTACATTTGGATTTGGTTTCCATAAATATCTATGTGAGTATCTGGATCTAGAATTTTGGCTCATATTCAATTATAATTTGAATGTTATCTGACTAGCTGAGTCCTTGTTGATCTGTATCCTTTAATACAGGGCAGCCACCTAGCATAAATACTGCTGTGTGACTGCTGGCATTTCAGTAAAGTATTTTTAATCCCTAAATATTTTTAAAGATTTGCTTATACTCATCTTTTAATAGGTTAACTTTAAACCAGCAATCTCAACAATTATTTAAAGGGATTTTCTGAGGAAACCATGTTTCTCTTCTAATAGGTATTAAACTTTCTTTTAGTCAACAATGGATGATTTGACAAAGTTGTCACATGCATGGTCACCTTTGAGAATTAATGCAGGATTAATTTCTCCCATGTATAATACTTCCGCCTTTCTGTAAATTTTAGCAGACTTACTGCATTGATGAGAATGCTACACTGGTGAGAGTAATACTCTTTTGTTTTCATATTTTCAAGGTATTTTTGATAGGGTTTTTTTTTTCCTCACTGTGTTTTCCAGCACTATGTACTGCTGAAAGTGGAAAAGTTTGATGGAACAGTAGTCTTTCAGCGTGACACATCATATGTAATCTTTCACTAGTGTCCTTTGTCCTGCAACAGCCTGGACAGAGTACCTGCACAGCAAATGATGTTTTCCAGACACAGTGAAAGCCTGATGTTACTTCTTAAGAATGCAGCAGCTACACTACAAACTGGAATGACACCACTCTAAAGCTAATTCCTCTACTAGTTTCCCACCTGCCTTGCTGCAGAAACACTTGCCCTTGCTGGCTGCAACGAAGATCCTTTAAAATCAGCTACTAATAGCTGTAGCTCCTCCACTTGCATGAACGCTGAGAATTAAAATGCAGTCCTCAAAATGCAGAGGTATAATTTAGGAGAATGCCAGGCTGATAGTGCTAATTACATGTGCAGAAAGATCAGAGTGCTGGAGGTGAGCCTGATTCTGCCAAGGTGTGCTCATTCATAAACATGAGAGCCACCTTTCACACTGTGCATGTTGTATTTCGTACTGGAGCTAGTGGGAATCATTCTGGTATCTTATCCTGTCAGATCTAGCACACGATTGAACAGGAACAGGACTGGCTTGGTATCAGAGGCAGAGGGTTCCTGGAAAACACTTAAATATTGCAAGAAATGCTTTCAGTAATAACCTCTGAAATTTGAGAGGTGAATTTATCAGATTTTGTGTACTTCCTCCTTTTCTCGTTATCCTAGGAATATATATTACTGTCATGCTAGATCAAGATATAGACATCACAATGAAGTCATCTTTATGTCTGTACTAGCCCTCCTGAGCTGGTATTGAAGGAGTGATAAAGCTTAAAATGGTACCGTTAGAGCTTCAGGACTGTGGAGAAATATTGTACTGAACTCTTGAGTGTGTATTTCTTTAAGTATAGGGATATTAATCCTCTCTTTCTTAGCAGAACTCCTCTTTGAATAATTGTATTTGCCCACCTAAAATCTACCCTGTCACTTCATTTGAAAACAGAATCTCATTTAACTTTCCCCCCGATACACTACATACTTATTTTATCCAATAAAGTAAGAAAGAACATTTTGGTGATGGTGGAATAATAAATCCTAAGGCAGAAATATTCTGTAAGTTGCAGCTGCAGGAAAGCAGTTTGGGTTTTTTTCACTGAAAGGGTAATCAAACACTGCAGGCCTGCTTCCCAGGCTGCCCAGGGAAGTTATGGGATCACCATCCCTGGAAGTATTCAAAAACATGTGGATGTGGCACTTGGGGACATGTTTTAGTGGTGAACACAATGGTGCTGAGTTAATGGTTGGACTTAGTCTTGGAGGTCTTTTCCACCCCTGATGATTCTATGATTATATTTTGAGGTTTATTCTTATAAAAGCTCCCGTCCCCTATTTTCATTCTGTACTTAAGCACCTTTGATTTCAGAAGGGTGTGAGAACATACCTAAAGCTAAAATGTGTTAACTGCTCTCCTGAGTATTGATGTGTTCCTAATGCAGGACCTAAGGTTATAAATTGCACTGGTATTCTTAGAGATGAAAGAATTGTTCATGTTTCATTGTATCTTCTCCTTTAGGATAACAGCCACGCTACTGAATAGTAAATGATAATAATAATAATAATAATACAGAAATCTATTAATTTATGTTGGCATGTTAGGACATATTAGCTCCAACGAAAACAAGAAGATTGATGGAAATTTGGAAATGACGTGGAAAACATGTCAGAGATAAGTTTGTATCATGTATAAATTGTCTGCCATGCTGAGAAAATTTCATATATTTAACAAGTGCTATATTTAACAAACCTATATTTTCAAAGTGCCTATTTAAATCAACCTCTAAAAAAAGTAAAAAAACCCAAAATCTTTCAAGCAAAAGCTTTGAAATCGGACAAATCATTCTCACCGCCCCCATCACCAAAGCAGTGCTCTGGCTGTGCTTGAAGCAGACAAAGTGCAGGAAGTTTAGAGCGGGAGCTGTGAGCGAAGGCCCGGTGACACGAGGAGGTGTTGCAGCTGATGCCTATCAGGCACCGCAGCGAAGCCAGCGCCTTCAAGTCCTATGCAAGCGCCCAGCTGGGTGGGGGGCAAGCTGCAAACGGAGATTTGTCCCGTGCCCAGGCTTTTTGGCTTTCTGCAGCTCTTAAGGTCACGGCTTTACCAGTGGACAGCAAGGGAGCTTCTCACCAGTTCGACCCCAGGTTTTCCATGGCAAAGTCTAAGACGTATAGTTCCATAAAGTCATTTATTCATGCCGCAGCAACTGAGAAACAGCTCGAGCTGGTGCCTCCGAGGAGGGTGTCTCCAACAGAGACTCCTGTGAGTCGTCAGACTGGGAAGTTTCCTTAACAATAAAATGGAAAAAAAGAGAGCACTTGGTGTGCCCCGTTTGAAGCGCTGGAGAGGAAGCCCCAGGGCCGGGTTCTTCCCTCGCACACACGGGGACTGCTGGAGCCGGCGGTCTTACGGCTGATTTAGAGGCGGTGCGAGACCAAACGCGGCCTTTAATGCGACTGGACAGGATAAAATGAAATGAGGATTAAATGAACCTCGGGTGCAGCCGCAGGGATTGGAGGGGGTTTAGGCTGGGGATCCCCGCAGGCGTGCGGGCAGCGCGGGGTGCGGGCGGGATGGGGCGCGCTGGCCGGAGCGCTGGCCGGAGCGCTGGCCAGAGCTTTGGCCGGAGCGCTGGCCGGGCAGCGCCGGCGCGGCGCAGTTGGGCTGGATCATTCCTGACACGGGGAGCGCGGGAGCAGCCGCGGCTCCAGCCTGTCGGCCGCTCGGCAGGTTGATGGATGTGCTGGCCTGCGAGCGCTCGCCACCCCGGCCACTCCAGCCCATCCACAATGAGTTACAGTTTCCCGGTCTCCCGGCACCTCCTCCCCCTCTTCCTCCCCGCTGCCGCCCGCCTGCGAAGGGCTGTCCTCGCACGGCAGTGCCCGCTGGAACCGGGCTGCCCCGTCTGGTGCCCCGCTGCACGGCCCTGCCCCGCGCCTGGGCCAGGGCAGCGCCACGGGCCGTGCCTCAGCTTTCCCAGTGGGAGGCATTCTCCTCTCCGGCCGGGAGGGATGGAGGCTTGACTGGAGGGCGGATGGTGCCCTTGCGTCGCCCGGGCCCCGGCCGGGGAGCTGGCCCGTTCCCACCCCGCCCCTGGCCCCGGCGGCTCCCCGCTCCTCCCGGGAACGTGTCCGCAGGGGAGACCTCCGCCCGCGGGGCGTCCCGAGGAAGTGCGCGGCACGGCCGTCTCCCAGGGAAAATGCGTTCCAGCCCTGCCGTGTTCCCACCAGCTTCTCTTTTCCTCTCCACGCATCTGTTTTCGTTTTCTTCACATTTATACTTTAAAGATGATGTTCGCCCCTCCACATCCCTTCCCTTTCCACCACCACCAGCCCTCCCTCCCCCCAGGAAGATGAATTTCATCTGGGCCTTGAAACAGGGCAAGGAACAATAAATATTTATGGGCACCAGGGGAAGGTTGAACTGTAAACCACCACTTATCCCTATGTCTCTTATGAAAGGAATTAGCATTGCAAAATTTACATTAGGAAAAAAAAGAGGAGAGAGAAGCATTTCTATGATGTGAAAATGCTATGCCTCGTACCTATTTCAACTGGAGCAAAATACGTCTTCACAGGGCCAAATCTGGGGCATGGCCTTTAAACTGTAATGGCCAAATTAAAACAAATGGCCAAAATTAAACACTTCACCCCTCACTGAATGTGAAAGTTCAAGTGATGTGGAAATATGTGTGTAGCAGATCACTTTTCCACACTTCTATTTGAACGAAGTCTTAGGGAGTTTTTTTGAAACAGTTTTAAGCGTATTCGGAGATACTGAACAGATAAAGATACATAAGAACATAAAAATACCAATGCACGCAGCCAAGCACAAACAGCTTATATACCTCTAAATCCAGAAGGGGCCATAATAACAGTGTTCAGTGTGGGTTGTTAGAAGCAACAGGCAAAGATAAAACTTCAATAAAAAGTATGTTCTTTTATGTTCAATGTTAGAAGAGAGGCAATGTAAAGTAAGGATTTATGTTTGTGGGGGCAGGCAGAGGAATACAGGCTCTTTAATAACCTGGTGCTGCAGGAGAGGGAGCAAGCTCCAGCAAGGGTTCAAGAGATATCTCTGGCAGTGGAAAGGGCCTGAAGGGAACCTGGGTCTTTTGGAGCAAGGCTGAAGGCTTGGAGCTGGGCAAGGAGTACAGGGGTGTTTGGCAGATTGCCTGCTTCCTGGTAGAGTACCTGGGCTTAAAGATCTACTTTTTTCATTATTCCTCATTCCTATCAAAATAAGTTTTGGAGTATGCTTCTGGTGACTTTTCTTTGAGCAGGAGTGATTCCCAAAGTGTCTTCACAGCAAAATCAGGTTACTGATGCCGTCAGTACAAGTAAGATCATGTTTTAAAATGGCCTGTTCAGGTGTTACTGTAGGCCTGTAATAGCTGGTTGAAACGGTTGTGAGTACTTAGCTGGTGCAAGGAGAGTAAACAAGGCTTTGTCTTTTCTGTCTTGGTATCCCCAGTGGAGTAATACGTAGCTGCTGGTGATGGACCATTTGCTATTATGACGGCCTTGGGCTGCTGGTTCCTAACACATAACTGAGACTGAAACCGGTTTCCTCTGACTGAGGATGAAAAGTCTCTGCTGATTCCTCAGAAGAGGAAGAATTGGAAGAAACCTCAGTTTCTCAGTAACTTTTGCCCTCTGTTTATTTATCATACTTATCCATAATAAGTTCTCCCCAAATCTTCTTATTACATTCCAGTCTTTATAAATGTCTTCTGCCCTCTGTGAAAGGCCAACTGAACAGAAACAGACACCAAATAAGTCAAATTTCATTGTCTCAATATGAGATCGATAACAGCATTTTCAGAGGAGAATGAGTCACGAGAAGTTGCTGGCAAGGGTGTGGGGGTTGTATAACATCATCCTAAAAAACATGGTGTGACAAGGTTTCTTTGTTCCTTCACTTCTCTCCCAGAGACAATCAGACTTGTCATTTGTTCAATGGAATTACTAAATTAGTTATCCTCCTGAGTAAGAAAACTACTGGTAAAATATGCTCTTACACTAAGTCTCTATAAATCATTTGGAGGATGGAAGAGGAGAGGAGATTTTTTTTTTCTGTCTTGACTCCAGCATTTTTTATCCAAGTAATTTCTCGTGTACAATAGGCTCCAACAAGCCTTATGAAGTGGAGCTTCTGGAAATTCAGTCCATGACAAGGAGCTGAAGCTGATATGGATGTTAATAAAAACCATAAATGACAAGAAAACCTTGGAAAAACTGTCCTACAGACCAGAGTTTTGGAATGCTGTGAAGGCTGTAACCAAGCTTTTATAAGCGAAGCCTTGTTCTCGGAACTCTTAGAAGGCTCCTGGTTGCTGGTACCTTTAATTGCAGTTACCCTAAACTGAGGGCCGATAAGTGTTGGACAAGTCTCTCCCATGTGTTTCTTTCTTTCCTCATTGACGTTGACATGTTACTGTAGGGTGAATGCCTTGACATTGTACCAAGTTTGTTGCACTGTGCCTGTGTCCACCTGAAGCGGAATGATGTGGCCCTGTCCTGCATTTCTGTGTGGAAGATACTGTGTGAAACAGATTTTATCTGGTACACTGAAACTCTTCCCCATAGTTTTTTCTGTGGGTAAGAGAAAGACAGTGTCAGGAATTGCCAACATTTTCTGGCTACATGAGATCATTTCTATGAATAGTATTGGGGTTATCACTCCCAAGCTCAGGCTTTCCCAGACTTTGGGGATTAGCTGTGTGTAAAAATTCAGCTCCATCTCCAGATAGTCTCATGCAACCTTTAAAAGTATGGAACAAGAGCAGTAAAAGTCAATGAATGAATTCTCTCTGTGTTCAAAGAACTTTGAATCAAGATCTGAAAGAGTTAACTTGGGTTTTGGGGCTTTGAAATTTTTGTACCAGGGCACATTTGTGTTGTGATGTGTTATATGCTTAATAAATATAACAAAATGGCAGTTTTTCATTTATTTATGATACATAATATATAGTAGTTTTAAGTGGTGTATTTTGTATAAAATCAAGCAGTTTCTGGTGCAAAACTGTAATTTAGAAAAAATAAAAATAAAAAGCATAAAGAAATAGGAGTTTAAGATATAATCCACTATTTTAGGAAAAAGATGGTCAAAGATTGAAAAATTAAATGGATTAAAAGTTTTAAATATTTTAATCAAGATTAGGGAAGGGCATGGAGATTAAAGGAAAATAATTGGTGAAAATGAATTTAGTTTACTTATTCAAAGTATAAAATGAAATAGCAGCTTATGGGTATAAGAGTAATGGAGCCTTTTTGCAGTTAAATTCCTCTGCTTGTGTTTTGAGATGTGTGGGACTGTGGAAGAAGAAAGTTCCAGGCACTTTGGTATTGGGAAGAGGGGATGCTGTGAAGTGCCTTGTGCAAGAGGCTCTGGCTGCCTGGTGCCGTTCCGACGTGCCGGCGGGGCTGGGGGAGCTCCTGCAGCTCCCAAGTGCTGCAGTCAGCAGTAGATCCTCTGGAGGTGGCACATCCTCGCCTGAGTCAGTGCTCGTATCTCAGTAGGACGTAGGGAACACTGCTGATGCAGGTAATAGTTTTCAGAAAAGGTATTAAATGTCTCCTTCACAATTACTGGTCTTAAGTGTTCTTAATCATTTCCCTGGCAGTAGCAACTTCATGTTGCCCTAATCCTCCCGGTTCCACCTGGGATCCTTCTTGTTTACCTAAATCCTTCTGCACTTGCAGGTTGGATGTGGCATTTTCCTTCCTTTCCTGTTCCAATCTGTTGGGTCATGTTGCTGCACACCATGACACGTATCTCGCTATCCACTGCAAAGAGACTGTGTTTCAGGAGTTGAGTCTAATATTTATTAGAGTTTACCAAAATGTTTTTTCAGTCTTGGAAAGCAAAGTGCTAAGTTATTGCTATAATAGTACTTACTATTTAATAACATTTTGGTACTGTCTGTAATGTTTTGGTTGCTCACCTTCTCGGGAATGAAATCCCTCTAGTTTTAATGTGATTTTAGATCCTTGGTAGATGCAAATCCCAGTGTTTTCCACCTTGTTGCACATTGATCCATCCCACCCTGTAAGCGTTTATTAAGCCACAGAATACCCTAGTAGAATTAGAGAACTCCCCTATATTCAACAAAAGGATGAAATGTAGGCACCAGTAATGTGATTTGGAATTTGTCCAGCAATCCAGTGACAGAGGTGGAAGCAGAGCCCAGGTGTTACAGCCTGGCTCTTCTGGCACGTGTGCACAGAGAGGGCTGGACTGTACCCAGAGAGGGCTGGACTGTACCAGACTGTCACAGATGTTTACAGCCTGACATCCATGGGTGACTTCTGAGAGATTCACCACAGGTAACTAAAAAGAGCCAGTGTGGGCAGATTAATGCAACATGGCTGTCCTAACAATGATGAATGTTCGCGAGGTTGGAATTATTGGGAGTAAATGAGTTGTTAAACTAGCTACCTAGGATACTGGTGGCAGTGTATTCATCATGGCATGGAGCTTAAATACAAAAAAATAACCGTGGCATACCTATGCAGGCCTGCTTCACTAGCAGGGCTAACCTTAGAACATGAAGTGCATGGCAAATACTAGGCGAGATTGTCACTGTGCCATCCTGTGGCTTTTGATAAAGCAAGTTTGGAAAGCTGATTCTATGGATAAAGAAAAAAAAATACTTTCATGTGTTTTTGATAAAAACCACAGCATGAAATCTGGGTGGAAGTTAGTCACATCCTCACCTGATAAGGAAGTTTTCTTCAGTAAATGAGTTGTGAAAGCCTGCTTGCAATTAGATGGAACAACTCCAGGTTCTACAACTACTTTTTCTGGGCCCTGATTTGTTGTTACCAGATTTGATCAACGCCTCCCTGAGCACAGCAGCCAGGTAGGGATCGGATCCAAAGCACATGCTGAGGGCTTTTAGCTCTGGATAGCATCAAGAGGATTGGACTAAGATACTTTGGGAAAGGCCTTGCTATCCAGATAGGAGAGGTCATAAAAGCTATATGGAGGGAAAAAAGCCAGAGGATTGAGCTGGCTTGCAAGTGAGTTTGCAAGGTCAGAACATTTTATTTAAAAAGCGATTACAAAACTTGTTACAAATACTGAGGGACCTAGAAAGGGATTAAGTGATCTTGTTAGTTGTATGAACCCTCTTAGGACAGCAAATCTACCCATAAGCTAATAAGGCTTGTGTGACCGTAATATCTGAGCAGAGTGCAGAGTGACTCTTCCCCTGCAAACAATGATAGGAAAAATGTTGCTTGGCTTTGAAGAGAGGCCCATTGTGTTCACTCAGATGCAAAGCCATCTTGTTTAGATTCTCGAAGGAAGAAGTCATAGGCTGTGAGGCTGACTGAGAGTCCGGGCAAAAACAGTGGGGGAGGAGGCTTCAGATGCAGACAGGGGCAAAACATCATTAATGGTAAAAGCAATAGAAGGAAGGTGGCAAGGGAGGAAAGAGACCTAAAAATAGTTATATTTTCAGGAAGATATTTGTGGATGTGTGTGTACATCATATGCATGCATGTGGTGCACTTGAACTCAAAAGTAGCATATTTCTCCTGTGATTACTCAAAGGTAGGTATCTAAATCTCCTTAGTTTCAAAAATCACAGCTATACCTATATATCTTGTGTCCTTACATGAGTGATTAAATTTGTCTTTTCTTCCCTGTGCACATGGTTTTTCTTGGTTATAGGACATAACACCACTGTAATTTTTCCTAAGTCTTCCTTTTAAAGTTGCTCATCATTTTCCAAAATGCTACATTTTTTTTAGTTTTTCCAAAATTGATCTTGGCTAAAGAGAGAGTACTTAAAAAACTTGCAAAGTACACCACAGGACAATATGTGTATTTTGATCTCTATGTACATCTTTTCAACAATCTACACGTTTATATTTCTTTCTTTATGGGGATGGACAGCAGAATGGAGACAAATAAATAAAAAGAAACATGACATTGCTAATATAAATGACCAGGCCATTACTTCAGTGTCAGAATGCAATTAGATCTGACCTGGGACTGGAATTCACTTCTCAGCAGGCCTGCTTAATGATTAGTTTTATTGTTTCTTCATCACCCCTACTGGGGGGTTCATTTTTACTGGTAATGGAAAAAGACTGTTGCCCCTGGATAAAAAGCTGAGCATGAAAGACAAAGGGCTGATTGAGGACTGCTAGGCTTTTCAGCCTGCATACCACCTCTTCTATTGCTGTCCTGGCTGACAGCAGGAAAAACAGTGAAAGAGGTCAGATCTTAAAGGGCCTTCAGGGTAAGGAGCATCACGCTGTACTCAGAAATTAGCTGGAGAGGCTTTTATAGCTTAAAGCAGTTCTGATCACTGTTGTAAGACGAATTGAATGAGAATCTTTGCAGCAAGATAATGTGCCAGACATTGCTGGTGTGATTGGTTTTGCGTCTGAGACATGGTTAGCAATGTAACTGTGGTTTGTGAACACCTGCTCACACTCCCAATCCCAGCATGCAGGTACAAGTACATTTCTAGCAAAGGCTAGAAATTTCCCAACAGCTGCAACAGGTAAAGACTAGTTTAAATCCTTGGCAAAACTTGTGTGCCGGCTGCTACCTGTTCGGAAGTGTTTTCAAAGGGGTTTATTATAAGCCCTGGCATAAGTAAGAAGAATACAAATAGTTCCTGTTTGTTTGCTTTAGTTCACTGGGTACATGAAACATGTAGAGTGACTCACAAAGTTGTAGGATGAGTCTGAGGTAGAATTACAGACGTTGTGCTATCTGATACTATGAGATGTAACAGGTGTCTGTGAAGGCAATTTCCCCATCTGGAAACAGTGCTTTGGGGAATTTAGGCTGCTGGTGGAGGAAAGGCTGGTTGGTTTACACTAGTGATGATAGGTGAGCTACCAGAGAGTTGGAACTGGTGGTTTCTTCAGCTAATCATCTATAGGCTGAGGTATGTATTGAAACACTAAATGTCTGAGTTTGCAAAAACTTGACTGGGAGCTTCACGAAAACAAATACAAAGCTGAGAGTGTTGCCAAGAGCAATGGCACTGCTCCCTCCTCACACCAGTTCAGCTGGAAAGAAATAAAAATAAAATAAATCTTTTCAAATATCTTGATACTGTAAGTACAAGACTACCTATCCAGTAGTGCAACTTAGTGATCATTCAAGGACTTCAGCACAGCTACACTGATCAAATCCACTGTGGAACTAACCTTCAATATTTAATACTGTAAGAAATCTCTTAATTATGAACATTCATTTTTAAATAATAGATCTGCAACAGAGCAAGTCAAGAGGGAGTTAAAATTATACATTATGCGAGTGAAGAAAATGTGGTCAGCTGTGAACCTCAGACTTGCTCTCAATTGAACTGTGAGCAACAATGGCCTCTAAATTTGACTAAATTCTGACTTGGAAGCGTAGGACCTGAAATCCGAACATGCCAGGGACACGCCAGTGTCTGCAGCGTTGTGTGATTCACCCAAGGCCTGGTTCCTCAGAAAAACGTACTGTCGTGATCTATTCCAAGAGAGTAATTATGCCCTAACTATTCCTAATTGGTATAGATAGTTCTTTAGCTCGTATAGATCAGCATCATGGTGTCAATTAGGGCCCCCACTTGGTGTCCCTAGGCTGTGTGAAATTCACCTCTTCAGCCTGCTGGCAAGTTACAAACAGATTTGGAGTGATACAGCTGGGAGGGCTGGCAGGAGCTGGAGATCAGTGTTGAGACTTGTGGCAAATTCCCCACAGCCCTTCTGAGGTTTCTTCTGTGTCCTGCAGGCACAACCACAGCCCCTGTGGCGGCTCCTCTGCACAAGGTGTTGGAGCAAATGAGTCCCCACAAGGCAGGACAGAGTAGGGCATCCCTTTTTCCTTTCTCTTCTGCCATGGGGTGCACTTCAGGGGGACCTCTGTGCTATTTCGTCCAGGTCTACTGCCCCAGAGCTTGGACAATCACTTCTTGCTTTTAGTTGAGAGGTTTCCCAGGACTAACAGTGAATTGTGCAAGACTTAAAGGACAAATGCTGTTGACACAGAGATTTGACAAGACATCTGAGCAGAGAAGTGACCAAAGAGGTTTCTCTTTATGTTTCCTACCTTTTGCAAAGCTGACATATCAGGTGTAAGCTGACATATCAGCTCACACATAGTAGTGTAAGCAGTTGTGAGCTGCCTGGCTGCAAAGCAGGTCAGGGTGGACTGGAAGGCTGTTTCCCTTGTCCAGTGCATTGTGTGAATTCCACTGGCGATGCCTTCAGTGTTTATCTCCCCTGGAGAAGTAATGGTCTGAGGAAGTTCTCCTTTGCTCTCCCTCTTTATCTGGGCTTTGCCATGTGCATGGGTCTTGATGAGTCGCCCTGATCCTGTCTAGCTCTGTAGGCTTCTTACAGGGAGGGAACATCCAAGCCTTTGGGAGTATGTTAAGGAAGCAATGTAAATACCTGTAGGCCCTGCTTGTGTAACACAGTACAGAGTCTTTGGGAATGGACAACCCTTTTCCATGAAAATATTAAGGCACATGAAGCCTATGGAGGTGGGTATTTACTCCTCTCTCTTATGTGAACTGCCTGACGTCATTAAGCTGGAGTGGGAGTCTGGATGCTGTTTCCTCTTGTTCACATTTTCCCTTCATGCTCCTGTGTTCCCCGTGTGAAAGGGCTGGCAAATAGTGGTGTGAGCCATGTAGAGCCATATGTTATGGTTGTGAGGTAGGCATGGTGCCCATGGGAAGGGTACAGCACAAAGCACTAGAAAGGGGTTACTGGGGATGCCAGCAGATTTTGTGGGACTGTTGTCATGCCTACGTGTGCCGTAGGTGATTGCGCAATGGTGTGCTCCACCACTGCTGGAGTGACTTAACGGGTCATGTTTTATACAGCTGAAGAGGCTAAGGACAGTCTCCAAAGGTATTTGTACTTTTAACTCCAATAGTATTTGGTGTATAAGTAGGACAGTGCTAAGTATGTTTTTTTGGGCCAAGCTCCCATGAGAAAAAAAAATATCTGTGGAATAACTGGAGGTTAAGCTCTAGTCTTCAGCATCTTGAATGACTGAAGTCTCATTCTTTTTCTGTGTGCAATGGTTCATTTCCTGGGGATGAAGAGAGGTAGTAGCTGAAGGACAGCTATGAATGCCACTAGAGTGGAAGGAAATAGCTGTTATTTTGCAGATCTCTAGGCTGGTGAATGCAGCTAGTCCTAGCCTTACACAAAAGGATGGAGACAGTGTGTATAAGTGGTGTCTGTCTTCTTATTTGGCTGAATTACACACTAAAGTAATTTATAACAAAGGGAAAAAGGTATATTGTTAGTAATTGTTATGTTAAAGAGCAAACCTAGCTTGCTGATTTAGCATCCATTTCCTCTTATAAAAGAGAGAAGAAAACGGCAGCAGAGGATGGGGAGACTTGGGAGCAGTGGGGGCAGTAGGAACATTTCAGAATAATTTCAGCCATATTTCTGCTAGGTTTGGTGGGTGCATTCTCTCATCTCCTTTTTTCGTATTTGGAGTGTCAGGCCCGGCATGTCCAACAGAGATTCCACATTAATTCACCATGGAACATGATGTCAAGCTCAGGGATGGAGAACAGTGAGGTCTCCATGGAGTATTTGCTGGAAAGTGTGATGGGAGCTGAAGCAGAACTATAGAGGACTTTAGGAAATATTCAAATACAGCATCAAAGTGGATGATATTAATTTCCTAAACTTGGTTAAATTAGTTGCTGCTTGGTCACCTAATCTCGCATTTTATGGTCATTGATGGCTTGTCCTCTAGTCCTCTTCCTCTGGTTTGTGCACAGGCTGCACTGTCAGAATTGTTGGGCCTGGTTTGATGAAAATGCAGCCCTGAAGACCACATGAAGGTAACTCTGCCTGAGTGGGAACTTCCTCCATGGTGCTCATGGCATTTCTGAGTTTATGGGCATACATGCTGCTTTTATGAGACCCTGCAAGAACCAGATGGGGTTGCTGGTGATTCAGAATGTCAGTGTCGTGCTGGCCTGCCATGTAAATCTCTTGTTGACGTACATGAGGACCGTCATACTAATAAAACAGAGGATGCCAATAGCGTGCCATTCCAGTGCCTTTTCATCAGGAAAGGAGTCAGTCAGAAAGCGAGGCAAATGTGAAGAGGTGCTTACTGATCCAGAACAGTTTGTTTGTAAGTTGCATTGTTAAGTAATGCTGTGTCTGATGAGCTCAGCAATCTTTTCACCAGATGGGAAACCATCAGTCTGAGTGCACTAGACTGTACACCAGAAAGTGGTGATTCATAGGGATGAGTCGGAACACCCTGACAGTGAATAGCCAGATGTCTAGAGTGAGCCAGGAGGAAGCACTGAACTTTAGCTGGGATGTGCCTGAAGTCACAGCCATTGCCAAGCCTCAGCAGGGTTTGTGGGAAGATTCCTCCATCCAGCCATGATCCAGAGCCCAGCATCCTCTTTGAAGTGTGCAAAGGCAAGCGGGTAACTCCTCTTCCACAGTGCAACCAGAGGGAAGACTTGCAGATTAGCGTGCTTGTCTGAATGGGGCAGACATGGGCTCCATCTTTTCCTTAGTGTCTATGGGGGAGGAGGGAGGAATCAAATCTTCTTCTTAGATTCTCCCCCAAGTGTTCTTCTACCCTGTGCAAGATGGGATGACCTGGAGTAGTTTCTTGTTTGTGCCAGTTTGATGTACTTGTTTGTTGCTTGCAAGGCGCATGAGATTCATCAAACCAAAGTGAGGAAGAAGCAGTGTGAGTCTGTTGCTTAGTGCTTATGGTGCTCTACTGGGAAGGAATAACCCTGCTTCCAGGCCCAAGTCTGTGTATTATTAACTTGGTGTTGAATGAGAAGCACAAAGATATCAATGACAAAAATTCCTCTTCCTACTTCATTTAAATGCAGTGTCCACAACTGACTTTTTGTGGAGTCCTCAGTTTTCCAGAGTGTGCTGTTCTGAAAGCACTAGTTGAATTTCTTTCCTTGAAGGATGCAAACTAGAAACCATGTTTCTAAATCATGTCTGTGCTCAGGAATAAATTGTTTATCAGCACAGATTTTGGCAAACTTGCACTTTTGTAGAAGAAATCTTCTGCAGCCTAGTGTATTTCACATAAAGTAAGAAGGGTTCCAGTGACTTTAGCCATCCTTACGTTTAGGCATTTTTTCTTGCCAAACTTTTGCATTTAGGTGTCTCATATCCACCTGCCTCTGACTGCAAGATTATGTGTGTTCTAAAGCATATTTATACAGTCTTTTGCATAAATTGACTCATGTTTAGGAGTTCTTTGGCTTAGGAGAGTCTTTTCTATATATTACTATGAATCTTTGATTTCTTTGGTGTTTGTATTTGACTGAAAGAATCAAACTGAAAGAAGAAACCCTCATCCAAAGTGCAGTGTGTCTATCTCCTAAAAAAATAAATTCTATGGAAATGAGGCTGCGTAGTGTGTGGATGTTTGAGTTAGCTACAAGCCCAGAAATACTACAGAAATAGCTTTCGAAGTTGTTACCTGACCTTCTAACATCAGATAAAATTCACTATCAACTGTTTTTAATCCCATATTTTAAATTTTAAGGGAGGTCTGCTGTCAGTTTTGGGCTGTATAGTTAGGCCTATATTTTCTCAAAAAAAAAATTTTTTTTCTCAAAGAAAGTCAAGAGATTCCTGTCCTTACTTAAATATGGATATAACCCTGTAAAGAAAGATCTTTAACTTTTTCCTAATACTGATAAGAACTTTGGTGTTCTTATTCCTTTCATATGCTTGGTTAAAATGATAATAATTTAAAAAAACCCCAAACCAAAACACCCACGAGATTAAATGATCCATACACAGAAATGTGAAAAGAATGTTCTAAATTACTATTATTTTCCAAAAATCATGTATTTCATTGACTGACTCATGTTTTATAGCAGCTTAGGCACTGCAGGCTGATGGCTGTCAGGTGTCAGTAAGCTGGCAGTTTAAAAGTTGCCTCTTTAAGTAGTCCCAAACAAATGAATTGCTCACTGTGTGTGAGGGTGGATTCTGGCCCAGTGTTTGCTGAGACACTGTTGGTTGAGGCTCTTATGATACTGCTGGTGTCTGGCTCTGCCTTCTGTGGTACATTTTTCCCTGCCATGGGCTGGAAAAAGTGGTTAGAGGTAAGACTAAGAGGGGGTTCCAGAGAGTCAGCGAGTCTGAGGCCTTATCTAAACAAAAATGGTACCAATTTAACTGAACCTATTTAGACACAGAGGTTGCTGAATTAATGCCACTCCTTTTTTTTTTTTTTTTCTAGAACCAAGTCTGGGGAGAAGCATTATTCATGCCAGTACAGTTTATACTGCTTCTAATGGCTATATTTCCCCCTTTGTACTGTCAACAGCACTTGTTTTGTAACTCTTCTGTGCATATTCCAGCATAATCCTGGATGGTAAACCAGAAGCTGGGTCCCTGCAGCTTTTGCTTTTTCATTTCTTCCTTCATAAGTTATTTCCTAACCCTTTTAGTGATAGTCTGAATATTTAGCACAAGTCTGTTACCGTATTCTCTTGTAAGTGTATTCTCCTATCACCTTGTTTAGGGAGATGCTTCAAATAGCTTCTTTTAATTTTTTGTGCAATGTAGTGTATTAAGTGGAGAAAGGGAGACAGTTTGCAGCTGCAGAAGGATTCTACCAAAATTTGCTACATCAACTGGCAAAATAGATGTTTTTCATGCAGAATTTTCCCTTGTGTCTAGATACTGGCTTGTGGAAAAAGCATGTATTGCAGACAATTTGTGTCAATGTATTCCAGATAAATCAAGAGAGGGACCGAAGCAGAAAAACATATCTATAAGTTAATTTTCTTTGTTGCCAGAAGCATCCCTGGCACCTTCAGAAAGACTTGGTGATAAATGCTGGTAAATGAGCCCAAGAAGCATCCCTTGTGAGCAGTCTTGCGTGTTAAACCACGTGACTTTCAGGTCTCAGAGAAGGTGTGGTTTCAAAATGGAGAAATCACAGCAGCAAGCTAAAAGAATGACTTTTCCCCTCTTTGTAATAATAATGTCAGAGCTGTTATTACATTTGGCCCTGGGAATGGATTGGAAGTGTTTCTCAGAAGGGAAGTGCTTCCAGCTCCGTGTCTCTTTCAAGAGCTCCATTCCCATGTACTTGCTGGAAACCTTTCAGGAAACCACATTCCCTTTCTCGTCCATGTTCAGCAATGCAATCCTTCCCAGCCACTGCGGCTCACAGGCTGCCTCATCGTCCGGGCCTGGGAAAGGAATGTGACAACGAGGGGGCAAAAGTGCTGGCACTTCCAATCCCACCCTGTGCTGCCTTTCAGAAGAAACCTCTCCTCCTTTGCCCTCCCTACCTTATGAAAGGGTTTTCTATATCCATGAGCATGTTTAGAAAGATCTGCAGTCTCTAATTTTCCAGTGTGTGGTGGGGGAAGAATGTAATTTTAGCTGGGAACAGTCACATGGCCCGATCCTCAGCCTTGTGCGAATCTGCCTGATGCTCCTGAGGTCACACTGTGCTGTGTTCACTTACACTGTCCCAAAGTTGCCCCTGATAGCCCTAAATGATAGCTGGTGTCTGAGACTACCACATGTGAATGAAACAGCACTGCTGTGCAGAGGAAATGCCCTGAAACCTTGTGCTGGTGCCAGTTTCCAGACAATCAATAATTCAAAAAGACAGTAGGTGAAGAAATTCTGTTTGTATTACAAGTTTCAATAAATAAGATAAAGGGGCCAGGAATAAGAGAAGGGATCAAGGAACTGTTAATGACTGAGAGGACAGAATCATATTAGAGACAGAAATGTAAACTTGTTTTGCTATTGCAAAAAGCCCAGGAGATGGACATTTCATTCTGCAGAGAAATATTGTGATCAGTACTTTTTTTCTGCCATAGCAGCAGGGAATTGAGCTTGGATCCCAGCCAGCCTTTTTTATCCTCTCTTTAAACTAAACAATCAATTAGAAGAGAACACAAGACAGGATAGTTTGGCCAGCTCTGTTAGTTTTAACAGAGTGGGTTATTGGGCAATGCCATCGTGGCACAGAACAATCCCTCCTAGCTTCTGTGCCACAGGAGCAGTTAAGGCTTCCAAGATGAATTTCCAGCCATTGCTGTTAGGATGATTGTACTGTTTTCTTTTTCTTTAGTTTTATGTTGTTTCATTTGCTTGTCATTTTTACTGTTTGCATTGTGTGGTGCATGGGTGGTAATGATTAGATAGTGATTCTCAGCACAACAGTTTCTCTTGAAGCAGACATTTGTCCACCCTGAGACAATTGCTCTCCAGAACTGAAGGAAAAAAATATGGGAGGGAAGCCTTACAGCTACTGAAGTCAAAGAAAAGTCTCTTATTGACCTAAGTGGGCAGGAAGACTGGGAGACAGATTGCTATTCTTTCCATGTTTTGAAAGATTTACGAAGCTGAGGCTTGGAAAAATTAGGATAAGTAGGTGACCTTTGGAAACTATTTGGAAGCTGCAGGTGCACAGTAGCTCTAAAAGTTACAATGCTTACTTAGGCATCAGAAATGGCTTCAGGGGACATGGTTTCAGAGAAGGAGCTTAATTTTTATTTTGATTTTTTAACCCAAGTGGTTTAGACTGTGGACATTATGGTTAGGTGGGCAAGGGTTGGGAAACTGAATTTTATTCCAGCTCCCGATGCTCCTTTAATGTGTCCCCTTGCAGTAGCTGTTAACCCTGTTGCACTCAGGAATCATCTGTAAACTGGGAATAACAGTGTTGCCTACTTAAGTTTTGAAGCCTGACTAAATAATGTGTGTAAGAAACTATGTGAGGCCAAAGTCATTCTGGGGCTAATCAGTTGCAGAGATGGAGCTGACACACAGGACTGTCAATAATTTGACACCATATACATTTCCTTTACAGAAGTGGTTCCCAAACTTCACTGGCCCAGGGGAAGCCCAGTGAGAAAGTAATGTGCTGCATATAACATATGCTTTACTCTTTTCCAGTGGTCTCCATTTTAACTCTTTAATTTCCAGCAGCCACCACAAATAGAGAGGATTTTAGCAAGCAGAATGGAAGACTGCTACTTCATAGGGATTTTAGAAGCATAAATGTTATCCCACTTTGTGTGAATTCATGAAGTCATTAAATAGAGGTTAGGAATTTTTTTTGGTGTGTGTTCTCCAGTGGGAATTAATTTTCCACCAGAGATTCTTTAGGGGAAAATGAAGGATTTCTTTTTTTTGTGTGTGTAAAACATATTGTTTAAAATATCTCATGACTTTCTGTGTTAAAAAAATGTGTCATCACCTTCACTTCGTTCCATTAACTCAAGTTGTTTTCGGCTTCAGCTGTGCAGTGTTTATCACCCTCTATTGTCGTATATTACACAGCTGCAGAATGGCAAGTTTTTTTAAAAAAATCAAAACAATAAAGCCAAACCCAGTCCAGAAGTGAAGCTCCTGGTAGGTGTGAACACTGTAGTGAGTAAAATGTCATTAAGAAGAAAGTGTTTGCTGAAGGATTGGAATGTCAAAGTTACAAGTTTATTTATAAGATTTCAAATACTAAAATCAGAGGAAACGTTTGAAATGTTCATAGTCTGAAGTGTCAGTAAAACTTATTTCCCATTAAGAGTCATGAAGCTGATTATGTTTGTATTAAATCAACAAAGTCAGAAGGTTTGAAGTGAAATGAAGAGCAGGAATTTTCTGCCCCTGAGTCATGGTGTGGTCCATCTGAAAGGTTGCTGAATGGTAAGATATGAATCCTATAATCTTTTTGCTGCTCTGCCATTCACATGAGGTAACATACTAAAGATTTACCATGTCCTTCAATTCAAATCACTTGAAATTAGCAACCATCTCAGATAGTCTTGGCCATAACGGCTCTCTTCCTTTTCACAAAACCATCACAATAATAATAGGTAGCAGTCAGCTTGGTGGAGGGATTTGAAACCTTCTGGTACAAATGTGCTGCACAAGTAGTCACAGCTAGGTGAGCAGAGCCATCAGCCACGCTGAGCACTGTGGCCGGGGTCTATTCCGAGCCAGTGTCAGCAGTGCCAGCAGCCACCGCTCTTCTCCCGGTACACGGGGACTCCTGCCAGGGGCATGGCCAGCTGGCCAAAGGGAGAGGACCCCTGCCTGCGATTGGCATGTGCTTGGGCAGTTTCCCAACTATGAGTGTTTTTCAGCCTGAGTACTGACATTCTGGGTACTGGGGATAAAACCATTCAGCAGGGCAATGAAAGGTTTGTGTATTTTAGTCCTGTCCCATCCCATGTGTTCTTCTGAGGATGCAGAACCCCCTAGGATGGGAGGCGAGTAAGAAGTCATGTGCAGCAGTCACCCCAGTGAGAGGAAATTACCAAACAGTATTTGCCACGAAAACAGATTGATATTCATAATTTTAAATGGTTACAATATCCTTGTTGGGATGAGCTGCAAAGTTGGTGCATCTGTCTCAGGAGTAAAGGGATATGCCACCCATACAGTGGGGAGACACAAATAATCATGCTACAAGTCATGTCTTCTATTAAAAAGCCTGATATCACCTGTTTCAAACTGAGGAGAAGTAATCTGTTAAAAACAGGATTTGTAGACATCTGATGTTAAAGCAAGACCCCCGCTTTGTACTCCTTTTACATCAACCAACTAGTTGATTCAACCACTTTAGCAGAAACAGTGTTTAAATCACATTTGATTATGACTTGCAGACTTGACTCCTGACTCAGTGCACAGAATCTGCATTGCTATAAGTTTATTTTTAAATTAAATTGGATAATATATTTTCTACACAGGATATTTCCTTATTTTCTGACTCTTCCCTTTATAGTCTGCATTTGAGCAAGGACATGTTCATATTTCAGAGTCAGTAGTGGCCCATGCATATAAAGTCAAACAATCCCAGCATTCCTCTGTTTTATAGGTGAGCCTCCAGATCTCTCCATCTCTCATTCTCATTAAACAAAATCCCTGGAATTTGTGCTGTGTTGCTGCCTTCTAATACGAGGAGGTGGTGCTGCAGATGATGCATGGGCTTGCCTCCAGGAGACCTGGGTAGTATTCCCAGCTCTGCCATTTGCTGGCTAATATCCTGCAACTCACTTAACGTTTTTGTGTCTCAGTTTCTCCACCTGTGACAATGAGGCTGGTGGGCCAGCATTTCTCACTGAAATCAATAATAGATTCTTACTGAGTTCAGTGGCACTCCAGTGCTCTGAGATTTGTGAGGGGAAAAAAACCCTAATTGTTGCTTTTAATAAATTTTCCTTGGTTGTCTTTCATTAGTGTTACCTCACATGAGCATGATTCAGATTTATTCTTAGCCTGCTCCTTTACCAGTATGAAACATAACCTCTCATACAAAGGTTTATCAGGATTTTTATAACCATCAGTTCTGCTCAATCCTTTTCTAACATTTCATAAATATTTTCTCCTTAAATTTCTACAGTATAATGCAAACATAATTCCTTACTCCCATGTAATGGAATACAAACGGAAGGGACAAGACAGTATTATTCAAAAATGTTCAACTTATGAAATAATAAGTATTAGTTGACATGCCCCAGAGAGACATGACTGACCAGCTGCTCTGGGTGAAACAAATAAATAGAAAAATCCTTTATTAATGATGTATTCTGCAGTAGATTCTCTCTGGGGAATTCTGTAGAAATGGAATCTTTCTCATCTCTTTCCTATAAATGAACTAAGAAGAAGACTGCGTTCCTGGAGGTTTGGTAGGCACATAAACAGTGTACAAATACATATGGAACAGTCACATTGAGGGAGGATTTCAGCTTTGGTAACCACTACATCTTGCATTTTCTTTGGCTTCCTTCAGTGAGCTCAAGACTGTGGGTGAGACTTTCCAGATATAGACAACCAAAATTCTGACCAAAAAATACACACATTCTCAGGCGCAGATTAAAGCAGGATTCATGGATCTGGGCCTTGGGCTTGGAGGGGGCCAGTATAACCACAATGTTTGAATTGAAGTATCCGTCAGCTTGGGCTCTGGTGTTAGGGCTGTGGAGGTGGGAGGTAGAGCTGAAAGGCTACGGAGGCGGTTGAGTCATGGGAATTTTTACTGCAGTTTGGATGGATTTGGTTATTTTATTGCAATGCTCTAGCTCGCTTTGAGGCTTGCTGGTTGGCCTGACTCCAGGTCTTCTTTAGTCTGACTCTGCCCCAGCAGTGGGTCACTTTGTCCCACAAATTGTATACTCACAGAGAATGCACTTACTCTGTTTCTGATGTGAGATGGAAGGCAGGCTAGCCACCGTAACAGGGAGTTTTGTGTACTAATATAAGCTTGTTGAATAATTTATGCTGTGACAATGGTGTTGAGACCCTCTCCTTCAGCTCCTCCTTTTCCAGGCCAAGTGAACCCAGCTTGCTCAGCTGTCCTCTCAAGTCACGTACTCCAGTCCTTGGTCCACCTTGGTGGCCCTCAGCTTTACTTACTCCAGTTTGTCAGTGTCTCAAAATTGGATGCAGTACTCCAGATGTGCTCTCACAAGTGCTGAATAGAGGGGAAAATCACTTCCTTGACTTGCTGGTTATTTTCTTAATAAAACAGCCCAGTGTGAGGTTGGCTTTTAATGCTGCAAAGACGCACTGCTGATTCATGTTCAGTTTTTCCTCCAGGAGCCCTGGGTCCTTTTTTGCAAAGCTGCTTTCCAGTTGGTTGGTCTCTAGACTATCCCAGATGCAGGACTTAGTATTTGCCTTTGTTGAACATCATGAAGTCATGTATACCTTTAGGAACAGATGCTCATTTTGCACACACAATGCATTATTGCAAATACAGTTATCTGCTTGTTCATGTATCCATCAGGTCCATAGATTTATAGACACATTTTGCCAGTTTTTTTGTTGACAGCCCTGTGGTTTCCAGAGAGCAATAAACCAGTAAAATTCCTAAACTTCACATATATGCAGGGAGATTTCTCTTAGAACACTTCTAATAATAAACCTCTCTGTTAGGTAGGGTTCTGTTTTGTTTGTCACTAGCTCTCCTTGACTCTTCCCATTCTTAGATAAAGGCAGTGAGGACCACATGAGGTATATTGGTATAATCAGTAACACAGACTTGTCTGGACCTCAGGAGATAAGTCTGTACTGTATCAGCAGACAGCACCTAAGAATGCTTTTCAAAGAAAAATAGTTTCCTCTATCTTTCAAAGGGAGCTTCCTTCTGTTGTCTTTATTGGAGGTCAGATTGCTGATTGGCCTCCTCCAGAGTTGAAGAAATTCCTCTGAAGACCCCTTAAATTGCATTTCAATTATACAGGAGGCTGCCCTTGCAGGACCACTTTATTTTCAAGCCACCCTGTGGCTTCTCAGAGGTGATGTGGTTTTGGAATCCCCATTTCAGGTAAAAAAGAGAACCCTGTTCTGTCAGCCTCCAACAAACATGTGCCTGAAAAGGCATATCTAATTGATTTAGAAAGAATCAAGTGCTCTCTGTAGATAATGTTTGCACAGTGTAAATCTCTCACAAATTAGGCATTCAGAGGAATGTGTTCATCAGCAAGGAGTTACAGGGCAACGTTGATCTTTAATGGCCAGTAAATACGAAAGACAAATGATTCAGGACAATTTGATGTTACAGACTTAAAATGTTCAAATTTTTATTTCACAATTACAATGCAAAATAAGAATTCTGGTTTTCAGATGTCCTGGTGGATGCTAAGAGTTTCAAAATCAGCTGATATAACAGTATAAGTAAGACCTTTAGAGCTTAAATGGCTTTAAAAAAAGGAAGCAGATCCTAGGATAGGATGAGATGGATTGAAAATACTCCAGGATGATTCAAATGCCAGACCCCAGTCTGGGCCATGTGTAAATTTTGTTTGGTCTTTCCCAGGTCCGTAAGAGATGAAGTCCCTGGCATGATTGTGGGAGACCCTGTATTGTGGGAGACCCTATTTGTCATTCTTTTGGAGATCTGGAGTTTGTCTGCTATTTCCTGCAGAAAAAACCTTGGTAAAAATCGCCCAGAGAATCTCAGTAAAGGGGACTGCACTTTGGTAAAAGTCAAATGAGAAGTCTTGTTGCAGTGATTTAATAAACGCAACAGGTTATATCTCTATTGATTCTGGCTTATTTCCTCTACATAAAAGAAGACTTTTTGCTGCCTTTGATAATAAAACATATACCAGACTCTTATTATTTTTATTGGTAGAAGCCCTTGCAGTGTATGACTGTTAGTACAAGAATGATAAGTTCTGGGTAAAAAAATTGAGGGAAAGATATGAGTGGAACTTTTCTGAAGTGTAATTAATATATATGAACACACAAAATGTTTGTTTTTCAGTTTCCTATCACATTTTCCATCTGGTGTCTGCAAAGCTTTTAAACTTCCACTTCCTCTGTGCAGTTTTGCAATATTCCCATTCACAGGAAGTAAGAGGAAGAGCTTTATGAGGGATACATTACAAATAGACTCTATGTAGGTGTTTGAACAAAATAGCTGGGCTCAAATCTGATCTGGTATAAACTGAAGACCCTTCAAAGGAAGTATGAAATCCAGCTTGTTTGTGACCTGGTGCAGCACTGATTATTTTTTGTACAAATTACTGTTATTTTTTTCATTCTGCAGCACTGGTTATTTTTTGTACAAATTACTGTTATTTTTTTCCTGGTGCTTTTCATCTGTCATCTCAACGCACCTTATTAAGCAAGCATGAAGGTCTTCACAGTTTTTAGACTTGGTAACTGTAAATACAGTCTGTGCCTAAGAAGGGCTTAGAGGGCCAGGAGTTGGTAGCAGACTTCAATGATTTGCTGAGCCAGGTCCCTTTATTCCCCGTTCAACATACTATCAATACACTGCTTTTCAGTGTAAATGAGTGTTTCATAAACAGACTGAAGAACAGCACAGCTCTCAGCAGTTTGTGAAAACAAGAATAAAGCAATCAATTATAGCTCTGTGTCTCGATTGCATAAAGATTGGTCGTAGGACTCATGAGTGTGACAAGAACATAAAGGCGCTGGTGGATTGCATTGTTCTGCTCAGTTTTCCCTCAACAACAGCAGGAACCCAAGATGCCAGAGAGGAGTGGCGGATTACTCGCAATAGTTTTGTAACAGCAGCACTGAGGTTATTACAATGTACATGTTACATAGCAAGGCTGTAGAAGCTTTGCTGTAGGCTTCTATGATGCCTTAGGTTTTCATTTCTATATTTTTCAAATCCTGTACTGCCTAGTGTGTAACTCTAAAGTTTCTTGTAGCTTGTTAGCTGCTCTCTTAGGCCAGATAGACATAACAAAGCCTCTCTAAGCTTGCTGTTCAAGGACACTTGGGCTGTCCTAGGCCCAAAAGGTGTAAACTAGGACCATGAAAGAGGTGGAGAAGTTGAAGAGAGCTAAAGTTTTAATTGGTGAATTTATGCTGATATGCAAAGGGACCAAACCTATAACAGTGTCAAGAACTCGTGACCTGTCGTCCACCTTGGGGTCCATTTTATGGAAGCAGCCTCTGGCTCCCCAGGGTGTGCCTTGAAGGCCCTTCAAATAAATACCTACCCTTATTCCCTTACTCCTGTCTAGTCTCTGTTTCTAGGTGGCTGGGAGAAGGCATCATCTACATAGAGCCACACTTTCCTTTTCCTTTTTTTTCTCCTATTAATTTTTCCTTTCATCACTGAAGGCAGCTAGAGCCTTCTAGTGTGAAATTCAAGAGGAGAGCCAAGCTTCCTCTCCTCTAAACATTCCAAATGATTGATGAACTCAAAATCTGCTTCAGCATCAACATCCAAGTTTTGCAAATGGTATCTATCTTACTAATTAGCTGATCCAAACCTCCAGATTTCAAACTACAAATATAAATATCCCATGACTTTAATCAATCTCCAGTCCAGCTACAGGATACTTATTCTCTTACTCATTTCTTACAAGTTTCACTTCTTATTTGTATTACTTTTCAGAAAAGCAAATTAATTGCCATAAATGCAGAGTGATTGAAGTTATTTATTTTTTTTTCCCAAAAGCTTGAAACAATCCATTCACAAACCTTTCCTCCCTCTTGCACCTTCTCCTGCCTCCCCTTTCCCAGCCCACAGGTATAACGAAACTGCCTTGCAAGATGAGCCTTAAAAGTCTATGAACATAAGCTTGTAAATCTGGCTCTTGAACAAGCTCTATTATTTTTAACTGCTTTTGTGTAAGACAGGAGGCTGTGTAAAGAACAGGATGTTTTGAACATTGAACTCTGGTGCATTACCTAATACTGCTGCTACAGGTTTGATGTAATTTCTCTGCAGGTGTCAAAGGCATCATAAAGAGCATGCTACTGAGATGTTAAACATTTAGTATGTATAAGTCCAGTGGAACTCCTGATATACTTTTTGTATCAACAGAAATGTCAAGTTTGCAGTTTATGTTATATTCAGCCTATTCTTGCAGTCTATTTAGATTTTATTGTATTTTTAAATGACAGTAGACAGGATACTTAACAGACTTTTGTTAATCTCCATTTTTTTAGGAGAGGCATGAGGTGAATCGCTTCTGTCTTCCTGGGAACCTGGGACTGCTGCATTTTGCTTAAATAGGGAAGGATGATTGTATTTCTATCTGCTCTGCACGATTGCTTTGCAGCCGGGTTCTCAGTTGCTCGTCTTGCTTCAGTCCCTCGGGGAAATTCAATGATACAGAAACTAATCCTTCCAAATAATGCAGGTGTCAGAGGTCTGTGTAAGAGGAAGGCTTGGCAGAATCTCCTGTGGAAATTTACACAACATCTGCCCACACAATGGCTGGACAGTACTGTCCTTCCTTCAGTTGTCAGGTGCATTGGAATGTGTATAGAAGAAAACCCAAAGAAAATAGTAGATCCAAGATTCTAATGCATGAATAAAAGGCAGCTATTGTTGGAAATATGAACCATGATTCATTTTTCAAGCAATTTTTCTTGACTCAGTACCTTCTGTCTTGCAAAAGTGCACTTTGCATTAATTGAGCCATTAAAGAAAGAAGATATCATCATATATTAGTAAGATTATCAGTTTATTTTGTCCTTTTCAAAATTTTGTCAGGGAAATTTGCCTTTCTGACCATCAAACCTGAGCTTAGGAGTCTCAACTTATGATACACATGTAAAGAAGGGCTTGGTTTTACATGGTAAAAATGTGGCCCAAACTAAAGTGGAAGAACAGTATTGTGGTGAGTTAGGAGCACAACACTGAGAGGGACTTCTCTGAAGAGGGAATGCATTATTTGTTCTGCTGCTCCTATCTCTCTCACCCATTCAATTTCAACACCCTCTTCATGCTTCACTCATTTTGTGTCCTGGCTTCTAGATACATTCCTCCATGGTCACTTAGTGTTGTCTGATATCATCTTACCGTCATACACAATTCTTTACAGACAACTATTGTCAGCTTTACGCTCACTTATTCACAAATTAGTGCCATTATTGTGGTGGATGAGCTAAGAACTGTGCTGCTCTTCGTGTCCTCCAAGTATCGCATTTCCCCTGGGCCACTCATTCAACATGGGGTAGGAAAAGTCACATTCCTTGCTAAATTCAGCTACTGTCTAATGAGACCCGTCTGTGTTGCCTTTCTGCGTGGAAATTCTGGCTGTTGAAAACACCTGTTCAATCATCCTGTTTGTATTTCTGCCTGTGTGAGGGAAGTCCCAGGTGTACATTGACCAGTGCTTTGGCCAGCCTATAAAGAGACAGTTTTTGAGGTAATTTTGATCCTAATCTTGCCATCCTGATTCGATACACTTTTTTTAATGTCCATTTTGTACTGCCTATACAAGGTGTAAAGGAATGACGAGACCTGTCTCTGAGGGCTGGCAGAAGCACGGGCTGGACACTGGGATGTGAAGAAAAAGTGGGAGGCAGTGTCCTCCTTCTGGTCCTCACAGAAGACCTCATAAGGTGACACATATACCTTGTACAAGGACTTGTCCTCAGCAGCAGATGCGTTCCTGCTTGCTTGCTTGCTTGCTTGCTGGGGTCTTGTTGAGCTTCTCTATTCCCCTGCATCTAAGAGAATGATCTCAGTGCCTCCAGTGTTTGAAAACCCAGTGTGAAAGTTATGCATAGGAATAATCATATTTTATTATTTATTTGTACATGATTACATATGTTCTTCATGGTCAGAATGAGAGCACCTTATACCTCACAGGAGGTAAAGGAAGAGAGGGAAGAGAGCTCACCACCCCATCCTGTCAATGGAGTGCTAAGGAAAGTTGAGTCCCATAGAGAACTGTATTTTGTACTGCCAAGTCTTAAAGTTTTATTTCAAATCTAGTGATATTTGATATTTTTAAGCCTTCATTCCTTAAATCAAGGGATACTGCAAGAATCTGAACATTCCTCTTAAAAAAAGAAACCTGAAGAGTCTTACAGTGTGTTGGGAGAGTTTGAAAACTCACAAATTAGAAGACAAGAAAGGATGCTGCATATACTTTTTGAAAATCTTACGACTTTTTTTTCCTGCAGCCGTGGGATTTTTCAGCTTTGATTCATGATTTTTGAAAATTTGGAACAGCTGACAATATTTCTGTGCTTTTAAGGTGCTGCCATTTAACATAGATGGTACTCTGAGGATAGCTTCTCTGGCAAAGGAGAGCCTTTAGAATGCATAGCTCATCTTTTAGAGTGCTTGGCACAATGGGACTGTGAGCCATCACTGAGAATTTCAGGCACAACCACAGTGAAAATAATAAAGAAATGAGGCATCTCATTCTATCCAGAGATGCAGTATAGAGCTGCTGTTAAAGTGCACATTTGCAAATAAAAGCAGCCTAAATTTAACTATGACTCAATTACACTAAATCTGACCCATTTTTGTTCTGTGTTTCAATTTAACACTTATTTACATTCTTAGACTTGGCGCTGTCGGAAGAGAAAGGAGGGGGAACAGGCATTTTCCTCCTCAGAATTGCTATTAAAAAATGGTGATTAGGAAAACACAGCTATAGTCAGCCTGAAGCTGGGTAGCTCATTTGAACCCACTATAAAAGAAAAGATCGTTTTCTCATCCTATTAAAACTGAGTTAGCAACGGCTGCGTAGGCGGCAGGAGATCAGAAATGAACGTCCAACTTGGAGTTCGTACAACTGGGGTCGGGTCCAAAGCAAACTGCCTGATTAGTGAAACAATTTGTTTTTTACAATGACAGCAAATAGGTAAATCTTGTGAGCGTCAGGAAATCCTGGAGGATTTTCAATGGGAGCACTGACTGGTTTGCAAGTTGCACTTTGATTAGAAGGCATCGTTGCCTCTGGTTTTCGTGCTCGTGTTGCAGGGACATAAATAAGAGGGACTCAATTTGCTAGGGGCATTTATTTCTCTGTCTCTTCCTCTCTCTCTCTCTTGTTTTTACAGTCTGTGTGTAATGACTAATTGGCTGTGTTTTCCCAGCTATTTTATGTTTCTCTTGCCCTGGTTACAAGTCGTACTAAAGCAGTATATCCACAGGGACCTATAGGCAGCCAACACTGCCAAATGATACGCAGCATTCCCCTTTCTCTCTAAGTGTAAAACATTTACAAGTAAATTTACAAATGCATTAAGAACATTTCCTCAGTTGACTGTTAGTGTTTATTTCTTCCCCTTCTCCTCCCGGGAGCAGACACCTTCCAGCCCCTCAACTTTCACACACTGCTCTCCCGTTATTTGCCTCCTTCCCTCCCTGTCGCCCCTTTCCCTCCTCTCTCTCCCTCCTCCTCCTCCTCCTCCTTTTCCAGTTCAGCGGCGCAAATTTCTGTTTGTGCCAGTGGGGCGGCCTGGCGAGACCGCAATTGCTCTACCCCACAGATTGACGAGCCCTCAGATGCCGATTTACTGTACATGGCAGCCACGCTGGAGCCGCGGCACATCTGGAGTGGAGTAAGCTTACTCAGAAACAGGGGCCAGCTCCAGCCGGAGCCAGCGGAGCCGAGCGCGGCGCTGAAAGGCAGCCCTCCTGCCTCCCCTTCCCTCCTCCCCGGGTACATTTCCTAATGTAAACAGAGGCCAGGGGGGAAGGACACAGTAACTCTTTGCTGCGTGTTTGTCATTTCATGTTCTTTATCTGCTTGAGGTCAAACTGGAGCTCTGGAAAAACAGAAGCTTTGCTTTCATTCTAAATAGCTGAAAGCCAGCGCTGCTGAAGGGGGAAAAAAAAAAAGGAAAAGAAAAAGAAATAGTTTGCTTTTGTGTTTATTTGTTCCACTTTATGGTAATTTCGGGGATAATTTCATTATCTGCAGCCAAATTGAAAACAAGCTGTCTATGCTAATGATACCAGTGTATTATTTTATGTGCAGTAGGCGTGGAGCTCTTTAAACGACGAGTGGACTGCATTTCTGCTTACAGCTGTACTACTTTAACGTCTTTTTTTTATAGTCACAAAATGAGACTTTCCTTTTATTATCTTGAAACAAAAAAGATTAGCCATGGCTGCTTTGTTTTACAAAATGGTGAATACCTTTCACGGCCCAGTGCCAACCTGCTGTCCCACAAATGCATTCTGCAAAGAACGTTATTGCAGAGAAAAAGTGTGCTTGTTCTGGGGCAGATATGCTGATTTTATAGTCCAGTTCACTGGACTGCTGAATTTTAATATCTACATGTAAAGAAGTGGGAGAGATTTTTGAGGCATTTACTGACTGTCAGCAATCTGGAAGAGAACTCTGTGATTCTTTACAAGTTTTATATAATTTTAATTTTTTTCTTTCTAATAACAAAATGATAAAGTTTATAGGTTAGTTGTTCAAACAACATTAAATCATAAACAGAATCACAGAATCAACTAGGCTGGAAAAGACCTTTGAGTCTTCAGTCTTGAGGCCAACCTATGACAATACAAACATGCAATTTAAAATGGCTTTTCCCTCTCAGTATTCCTTGCAACTCAATGGATTTTGCAGTGAAGAAAGGAGAGAAAACAAACCTCAGAAAACACTGCTGATAACATACTGATGCTGATGTTGATTTAGCTGTCTTTTAGTAAAAGTCTGATTCAGATGAGAGCAGTGGTTTATCTGGTATGGAGACTAGTTAAAAATCTCGCTCAGTAAATGTATGAACAAACCACTGCAGCTCAGGCCCTAAACCATTTTTGTCTATAGGATAGAAAATCTTCGACCACCACATGGTTTTCCAGGGATGTTGTTGGTTCGTTGTGGCTTCTCAGTTCACAGGCCATGCTCAGTATTTTGGCCTTCTGGCAGATAAAATTCCAGATAAGTAGGCTGATGCCTTGACTCTCAGTGAAGGCAAACCTATCTATCACATAGGAAGACTTGGGCTGGGCAGCAAGTGTGGCTGGACAGCAGTTCTTGTACCATGGTAGTGCAAAGTTTCAGCAGTGCATTCCCCACTCCCCCATAGGGCTCCTCCAGTTGCTGTTGCATGTTCTGGGTAGATATACCATAATACTTACACCAAAAATAGCAATATAGGTTTCATGTTTCTGTATTATTGTTTTAGTTGATTTTAGAAATTTCTTCACAATTGTGTTTTCTCTTACTTTCATGGTGTTTCAGATCCCACTAGAAAAGGGCCAAAATTCCTCATGAAACACCTTGCCCAGGTCTGTGCCTCCTCACCAGGGGAAGCAGTGAGCACTACCTTCTTATGGCCGCTTAGAAACCACTCAAGGTGAAACTCTTGGAGGGGACTCTGCGTGGGAGAGGTGTTGGTCACCATGGAAAGACTGAATTGCACATCTCCAAGGTCCGGAATGACCTTTCCGTGCCTGAAGGCAGAAGCAGCATCATGGATCCAGGGAGAAATGCAGGGACGATACACCATTTTGCATGATCTAGGTGATTACTGAGATTGATAAAATGGTTTCTTTGCAGTGAAATGTTTTATTTGGAAAAAACTCCACATGTCTACACAGAAAGGCTGGTGGAACCAGTCTCAAAAGCAAAGTTGTTTGGCATATTTCATAGAGATCTTGGCAGCTGACTGAAATCTAAAGTTTTTCAGGGACAGTTGGATTTTGGCTGAGTTCTTCTGGAAGCCTGCAGGGCTCAGGCTGGCAGACCATTGCTCAACCTTTCGACTGCCAGGGTGGTAATTGATGGCCCATCATTGCAGGATGGCCCACCAAGTAGTCTACCTTTGAACTAAAGACCTCAGGCCTTCCAGGTTTCAAAACTGAGACAACACTTGTTTTGAAACTTTTTGATGTGTTTTGGTATTCATTGGAAATATTTTTGTGAATTACCAAATCCTGACCCCAAAAAGTGTTCCATAGGAGTTTTTCGAACAGCTGTATTCTAGTCTAAGTTTAATGACCCCGAGGGGGAAAAAAAAGTTTCTCCATAAAGGAGAAATAAAACAGAATCCAGTGAATGAGTCTGAACCAGGACTTCTCTGACCCCTACTTACTGGGCAACCCTGCCTGTAATCCCAGTGGTGTCCTTGGACACCCAGTAGATTGGTTTGGGCTCAGTGACACAGTTCTTGCCTTAATTTTGAACATGATATCCTGATCGGAATTGCTTAAGTGTGGTTTATTTTTTCCCCTTTCCATTTAGTGCACATTTGAAGTTGATTCAACTCCTTGTTTTGCACTAATGCCATAAGTGTCCATGAAGTCTCGAAATGAAATAATCTTGGTAGATGACTACGCATCCTACTGATTATGCTATTGTTATTATATTAATAGCATGTTCTCCAACTTAAGCAATGTGCAGGTGCAAAGCTCTCATTCAGCAGTACATAACTCTTTCATCTGCCACTTCTTGCCAGTAGATTTCCTGCCCATATGAATGTTTCTTGTGAAATTTCTGGAGAATAGCTGTTGGAGTTTTGCCAGTTGTAAGAAAACAAATACACAAACAACCCCTTTCCAAAGCTCAACAAACTCCCCCCTCGTCAGTCTTCTTTTTTTGAAACAACTAATTCACGATAGATGTTCTGCATCTAATAAAAAATACCAGTTGTAAAAAAACAAACAGTGTGGATTAATGCAGCAAAGGCAAAAGTAAAAACTTTCCTATGGGTGCCAATAATGTCACCTCAGTGTGCCTGTGTACTGGTGTGCCCTTTTGGCTCATGTGGGTACCTCCCTTTAAATATGTGCCCATGCCTGTCGTGACTCAGTCATTCACTCTGTAACACCTCTTTCGAATCCCACCCTGATACATTAGGTTTAAAAGACAATTGGTCTTGGCAAATAATAAGCCATTTTTAGAGAAATCTTAACTCTGTGGGGTTTATTTAGGTAAGCAAGACTTTTGGATCTATGCACATGCTCAAATAGCAGTGAAACCTGTAGACTAGCATTCAGAATCTATATTTATTCCAGTAGGCTTCATGGTTTGTGACCATCACTCAGAAATGAAGACAGAAGAGCACTTTGAGAATAGGAGAGGATTTAAGGATTTGAAAATCATATCAGTAGGTGTTAGTCTGAAAAAACATATGTGTATGGGAAAAGGGTAGTTAAACAAACTCAGCTACTAGTACTGTACTTTAAAAGGCAATAGATCTCTTTAACATCAAAATAAACTGAGAAATCTGCCTAGAAGTAAAAAAAAGGAATTTCCAGTTTCAAGTGTGTTATTTCCTTTCAATGTGATTATTTACAGTATATCTTTTCCATGTTTTTTGCAAAATGTTATTGACATCTGAATGGTATTTCAGCATATTATGACAGATGTGAAAGTCAAACACCAATATTTGCAATATTTTTTGCCCTGGTATAAACTGTAAAAAATTATCCTATTGTACTTTCTTTGCCTGCTGTCAGTGTTTTGTTTTGTTAAAGCAGTAGAGGATTCATTGAACTGGAGCCTGTCATTTGTTATTGGCATTTCTCAGAAGAGTAAGAACAGTCGTCAATTATATATTTTCCAACAAAAACATAAGCTCAGTATATAAATGTTCAGATTATAATTCCACCCCAAATATATATGTATCCTAAAAATAAACCACAATAAATGTTAGACTAAGCAAAAACGAAGAACTGTGAAAGAATGAAGTAGAGCTAAAAAGGGGGGAAAAAAAGTAAAAAGAAAACCACAACAATAAAAATGCAGGCATTAAGTAATATAGTGGCTATGGAAAGAAAGAGCTTAAAGATGAAGTTAAGAGACAGAGAAATGAAACTATCCACAAAATTGTTCCAAAAGCGCTATTATTACCTGGTGGGTAAAATGATCATCACAGTCATTGCAGTCAAGTCAGGTGTCCTGAAACACAACAAATAAAACCCAAGGACTTTTAAATACCCAAGATTAAAGAACGATGCCAAAGAATTTCAGTGATCATCAAATGATGATTTAATGACTGTGTCAGGCCAGACCTTTTTTCCTATCAAGTTTAAACTGAGTTATACAAATAAGAATTGCAGTGTTCTAAAGAATGATCCCCTTCTCAGATTTTTCTGAGGGAAGAAATAAGACTTGGAAGCTCTGATTTTGTGAGGGAGAAACTAATTTATTTGGGACCAGGTTTGTGTCTTGAACCTCTCTAAAGTGAAGATGCATTTTGGCTGGGGCCCCAAGCTGGACCCATCTCTAATTCTGTTGTCCACCATTTAAGAAAGTATAATCGACCTTCTATGCAGAGCATGACTGAAATCTGTGAGTCTAAATTATTCCTGTAAGTGAATTTGAACAAATTTGGTGCTTTTTAGTAGATTCAGCACCACTGCAGGACTCAGTTCTATCTTTAGGTGAGCATGTGCAGCTCTTGTTACTCAGTAAGGATTGTACAAGTGCGACAATGGGCAGAGCAGGACCTGTTATTTTTCATTAATTTCGTAAAGTCCAGTTGTAGCATGAGTATGTTCCTCATTAGTAATAGCACTGCTATATTGGTTTTCCAGCAAAACTTGCAAAATATTTCATTACTTTTTGGTCCACTGAACTACTGAACTGCCAGTTCCTAACAGAAAGGAGCTGTAACTGAATCACCAGTAAAAGGAGCAGGAAATTAGATAAATGGGTAACACTGGTTTTACATGCCTAAATGAAAAGGTGTTAGTTTCAAATATAGACCCTTTCAATATATTTTCCAAATCTTCAAAAGTGCCTGACTTCTGTTATTAAAATGCTGTACTAAATTAACTGATAGTGCAGCCCTGCTCCTATGACTTGCAATGATTTAGTGCATGTGGCCAAAAAATAAGGTGAAAACTCCTTACATCCTGATAGGCACCATGATCTCTTTGGAAATTAAAAATCTTAGGGCTTCCATGATTGCAACATGATTATTGGATAGACGAAGATTTCTTTTCTGATAATTACGTAACAAGACGTTATTTGCAGGGAACTAGCATTGTAGCCAGATAAATACTCTTGCTCATGCTGCCTGGAAAACTGTGGTAGGAACAGTTTTTGAAACACATACAACAAACATTGTGGACAGAAGAACCTTTTTAACCTTCACTTCTGGTAGGGAGGAGGAATTGTAAATGCAGGACAACAAGCTACGTTGGATGAGAATCCTCCCACCTGACTTAGCCACCTGTGTGAACTATACCCATTTTAGGTTTCCATTAGAATCAGTGGAGGATGAGAGGTCTCCAGAAGGTGAGGTGTATTTTGGCTCTTTGAATTGTCAGCTGCTGGAGTTCTCTCTCCACTGACTGCAAAGGGCATTTAGGGTAGCTGCCTCTGTGTAATTGGGATGAAACTGGGACATCTAGTATCCACCATAAATGTAGGACATATTACAGAGCTACATAACAAATGCAGTTCTTGGTCCCATCTAGGAAAACCCAAGTTAAACTTCTCTAAGTTTACATCAAGCAGAAGTCCACTGCTAGGAGTGGAGGAGAAGGAGGAATGAGAATGCATCCTGGGTGAAGAAATAAAACATTTTCTCAGATGCTTACTCAATATTGTTGTGCTTCAGGCTCAGGATGTTGCTTCATTGTCAAATGGCTGATCTTTCCTTGTCATGCTTTCCTATTGTTCTCCATTCCTTAAATAATCCTGGCTTTCAGCTGCATTTTTAATCCATTTAATTCATTTTCAAACCCCCTAAAAAACAGGGATTAGTTTAGCAGATCAGGAACGAATTAGAAAAAAGATTGCATAATGGACCTAGTTAAATTACACAGTTGCTACTTGCCTTTGCATAGTAATAAAGATGCAGTTAATAGCTTCCACTTTATTTAGCTGCTAAATTCTGTTTTGTTTCAGAAATCAACTCCACTGCAATAACTACATTGTTCTTTGCTCATTAATCTCTATTATTTTCTCTTCTTTGAATTGTTGTGAAGTTTCAGTACATGGGCAGTCCTCTGGCAGAGAGATGAAGGTGTTGATCTATTAGATCTTTTAGGCTCTATGATTTAGACTAAGTAGTACAATTATAATGGTTTACAGGCTTTAGTGCCTCATCTTAGGGCTGCCCTGTTCAGTCCACGATATCACAGCAGCTCTAAGGCAGAACTCCATTGCTGCAATTTGTTCTATACAAAAGGTACAAGAACAGCATAATGCTAATTATTATACAGTCAGTATAATACCACTATATCCCAACCACTATACTTGCAGTTAAATCAGAAAATAAGTAGGGGATTAAAGTAACAACTGGGGTTAATTTTTTTTTTAAATTGCATTCATACCATATACGACTTTATGACACTATATACTGCAGACTGTTGCCACAAACTTACTCCTTGACCTGAGTCTTGTACCATTACAAACTCTGGCAGTAGGATATATGCAAGTAGTTCTAGACATACTATAGTATTCTTCAGAAAAAGAGCAGTCCAGTGCAAGAAATACACTAATACAGCTGGAAATGTTGAAGCAGATTATTCTATCATCTTACGTGGGTATTCTGTGAACAAAACACCACTTCTTTTTCTCTTCATGTATTAAAAAAAAAATCTTGCAGTTAATATCTCGTTAAACATGAAGGGAAGATCTCCCAGGGAATTCCTTTTGCTCTGGCCTCATAATCAATAAATTCCTGTGGAGGAAATGCTTTATTCAAATTTCATCATTTAGGTTCCCTGAAATCCACAGTTCTCTTTCACCTTTTCTACTTAGTGTATTTGCTACATCTGATGTTCAGTGGTCATAACTATAATCTCTCTCCCTTAGAGAGAGAGTGTCTCTAATTTGCCTTTTCCTATGATGGAGCAGCTGTTGACATTACATGTGTTTCATTTAAGATCTTCTGTGTTTCAGTCACATGTATCTGCTGTGTTTGCTCTCTAGTCTTTAGGGTGGCAAAGAACAGAAAAAGAAAAGCAGCCTGAGGTGACTTGTCTAAGCTCCTACATAGGAAACATAGCAGAAGAGTGTTATTAATTTCTCCTGTATTTGTTACTGTCAGTGAAATTGCATTTCTGCACTTTTCAAAACACATGAATTAGGGTAGGTGACTGACTTATCTCTGGGCCCTGCTGCACTACTAGTAGCTCTCAGACCACCTGGGATGGACAATGGTGTCCCACTGAGGTAGTAGTGTACCTCTTTGCCCAGGGAATTTGGACTCTCGCTAACAGAAGACCAGAAATGTGACAGTTTAATGCCCAAAACTGTGGTCTGCTCTTCAGACTAGCAGCCACTGGGCACCATCAAGTGAAGCTCACTCCGAGCAGTTATCTCATTCTTTCTGTGTTTATTTGAATTTGTAAGGTGCTTCCTGAAAAAAAAAAAGCTTTTATGAGGGGTCTGTGTATGTTCAGTGTCTTTGCGGGGATCCTTTGATAAAGGCATACTTTTTGTCTCCGAACTCTCAGGAGAGTACACCCAGCCATTTGAATATTTCTGAGTGGACTCTAACTGCACAAATATGAGTTCCAGTTTAATTAAGGATTTAGTGGAGCTCATATGAACAATATTTACATGTTGTCCCATCTTCAGTCACAGCTCTGCCTGTATCATGGGTTCAGAGCAGCACTTCAGACTTCAGACTGGCATAACAAATATTCCTGAGTCTCTGAACAGAGTTGTCGCTGTGGATAGTTTACTTGGTTTTCTCAGCATTTAGAAATGGTACTTGTCACCTATTCCACTTAAGTCTTTTCACTACCCTGCCAACTTCTTGAAGAGAAAAGTATCTTCATACTGGTTTGAGGTGTTTCAAAAGTTATGTGAGGAGAAATGTCACCGGTGTTTGTTTCTTTTTTTGCAGGAATATTAGCTGAGGTATGCACTTCACTTCTAAATAAGCTACAATTCAGGAAGCAGTTATGTAATCTCTCTACAGCAGGAACGTTCAGAAATATTCACATTTGAAAACACTGTTGCACCAGTACATCTCAATAGCTACGTCTGTTTGAAGAGCTTAATCTTTGGCAAAGTCTAGAAAGCTGTTGCTGTGTTTGGAGCAGAATCTGTTTTACCATCTGAAAAAGGACATGTCTTGCTACCTTAATTTTCCAAAGTCCTTCTACTTCTGTTCTACCTGAACAGTGTTCAGGTGAGAAATCCTTCCAGTGAAGATGCCTGTAGAGATGTCTGTCTCTGATGATTATAGAAGAAGCACCTTTAATCTAAGCATCTTCCAGTAGATGTTTAACTTTAAGACTTAGGAAGTTAGGTGAGATGAATCCTTTTGCTTACATTTGCATATCAAGCTTCTGCAGTGTGGATTTCCAGAACTTGACCTCTCAAGCTTAACCTGATATCCGAGCCAGTGGCTGAAGCCAGACTCCCTGGCATTTCCCGCTCTGCTGGCTGGGTGTGAAAAGTCTTAAGGAGTCATATCCAAAGCAAGAAGATCTACTTACCATGCTGTGTTCTTGTGGACATCAACACTGCAAATCAGCATTATGCAAACAAACGGAAAAGAATCACTTGGGCTAGTAATTCTTAGGCCTTTGACTTTCCACTTATTGAAAGCTGTTCTTTGTCGGTTTAAAATGCAAGTGTCATTTTACCTGCTCTCCAGTGGGAGGTCCACAGGTGACTGTAGTCATCACAGTCAATGCTAAGCTGCTGAAAGGGGAATCAGGCTTCACGTAAGAATCCATAGTTTTGCATCAGATCAGTACCTTAACTACAGAAACTTAGAATTTCGTGCACAGTGAACTCTCAGGTTTACTTACCCTGGATTTGATATGTCAGAGTTGGAAAATTCTGTTCAGCAGAAACACAGATATTGCAAAACATCTATGAACCAAGGAATGAACTGAATTCCTTTGCGAAAAACGTGGTACACAGATTTCTGTAGAACACAGGAGCAGTGATGGAAAAGGCATAGCTGAGTGTTTCTGAGTTGTGCAAAATATAGGGCTGTGCCAAAAGGAGTACTGTTAATGGCACATGAAAATGGATTGAATCTACAGTCCCAATAATGCTCTACAAATAAATGGAAAGTTTGTGCATGAGTAGAATTTTGGAAATCATATGAACATAAGAATTGCCATTTTTTAAATTGGACCCAAATCCTGCCTTCGTGAACATCATGTCTTTGGAACTTCCTATTCTCTTTCTTTGCTAGCCTACCTGCCTCTCAGTTATGCCCAGAATTCCCAGTAAAATCAAGATTCTACTACCTAAGCACATGGTCAAAGTCATTCTATGCCCCAAAGAATTTACAGTCTGAAACTGGGAGAACCTCCAAATGGTTGGAGCTTACCCTACTGACATAAAATGATCTATCTTTCACTCTGGCAAAATATCCTAAGCATCTACTTAAAAGGTGCTGAGTGACCTCATTTAAACCAATCCTTAGGATTAGGCACACTGTTTGTTTAAACTTTTTTGAGATCCTGAGATATAAGCAGCTTTGGAAGTGCAAAGATTTTTTTAACTGGCTTAATATGTGTTTGTGTTTATTTGTAGATGTAGAACTTACGCAGTATAAAATTTGACAGCTAAGTCTAGTCATGAAATGTCTCCAGGAAAATAAAAACCTGTTAAAAATTTGCTGACATTCATGAAAACCCCTAAATGCTTCTAAATCTGCTTCCAGGTATTCATATGCAAGAATCTGAGATCTTTTGCATTGCAAATATTAGCAAATGCTTTTTAAATCATGCTTGCTTTTCACACACCATTTATACAAGGGCTTTCTGAGTAGCAGCAAATTGTAGCCCTATTAAATTTCAGTTCACCCTCACAGTGGTACTTGAGTAAAAAATGGTTTTTTGGGTATTTTATAGACAATCCAAGGTACATGACAACCATTAAGGATCTGAATATAAGGTTACAAATAAGAAAATATGCTATTAATAATGAATGGGGAAGGTTCTGTCTGTTTTACACATGTGAGCAGTTCAGTCAGTTTACTAAACACTGGATTTGAACAGAGGAGACTGTGTATGCCTTTTCACCGCTTTTTGAATTTCTCTAATTATGTGTGAAGAGTGCAGCAAATAGAAAGAAAATAAAAAAAGCACTTTGGAGCCTTGGGTTAATTACCAGCTTTGGATAACATTCTGTTTAAGGCAGCCATTTAATTTTTAAAGAATATTTTTTTAAAGACAGCAGCTTTTAATTTTGTAATTCTTATACTTCTCTATGGGTTTATTTCTATTACATTCATCCTAGTTTAAATTTAGCCATCTGCAGTGTAAGCACAAGTGGGAAATGGAGAGAAAATTTTATCTTTTTTTGCTTTCTCTTGTGTATACCAAGTTTGTTGAGCCTATCAGTGGTGATGTACAGCAATTTTAATAATTTAGTCTAATTATTCATTAATTCACTGGAGATAATAGTGTTTTTTTATCATTTACAGTTTTGCTTCTTAATGGTTCTGCTGTCTTACTCTAAGGAGTGCAGAACTGGGCCAGGCAGGGAAATAAGAACATTTGCAGTTCAGTAACATAAAATGAATTATTCTGGAAGACTGACTGTTACTCTTTATGTCCCCTCATTAGTATCCCTTTGACTTCCTTTTCCTCATCTTCTCCTTGTGTAGCTGAGCCCCCAGTTGTATGGATTCCTGGGAGGAGGATGAGCAGCCCCAGCATAGCTGGTGTACAGCTGAATCTGCACCCAGCTCTTGCATCCTGCTGATCTCTTTGGGGACAGAAGAGGTAGCGGTCACAGGCATCAGAACCAAAATGTGCTGTTGCAAATTCCTCCTGATGTGCTTTTGTTCATGCTTCCTCAAAAGTTTTACTACAGCTTGAAGCATCCTGGGCATTTAAAGTTTACCTTTGCTCCTCTGACCCTGGCCCATTTGCTCTGCCTTTGGGGAATTTCCAGGAGGAATATGCGGGTAGGGTAGTCTATACCCTGTGTATGCACGTCACCTCAGGCCCAAAATCAAGGTGGTTGCCTGGTTTAATTTATGCCTCTTCTGAAGCTGAACTTGCTGCAGTTTTGTGTCATCAGTGGCCTCATTTTGATCTGCTCTAAGCCCAAATCATTGGAGCGATGCATTTATGCCAAATAACTCCCCCAAATGTGCTGGGAAGAGCAAGGTAAGAGAAAGAAAACCACCTCTGGAACTGCCTTGCAGAACTTCTTTTCCCTGCCCCTGTAATTTCTATAAACAACTTCTGATGAGGAAAGTGGGAATTTGGTGTGGAGAGTGGGAAGAAGACATCAGCTTGGAGAGGCGAGGGAAACTGGGAAGGGCAGGAGCTTGGGAGTGGGGTTAGCAAACCCAGAGCCTTGGGGAAAGTAGCTCTGTCTGGAAAAATAGAGTACAGAGCTGACAGTGACTGCAGATGTGTTGTCACTGCCAACAGCCTTAGTGGCCGAGGCTGTCTCGACAAAAGCTGAATGCATGCAGTTGCCTAAGGAGCAATGTGAAATGAATCTTATAATTTTCCCTATTTGTATGAGATATCTTGCTTATTCTCTGTTATTTCATCTCAGAGGGTCTTTGCCATAAGGGCTTGAAGGACACCTTAATTAGCAGCAGCAGTAATGGCTGGCAGGGAAGTAGCAGCATGTGTCCCCTTTCCTGCCCTGGCTTTTATTTGGTCAAGGAAGTCACTTGCACTTTCTTTCATCATTCCTCCTCCTCCTCCTCCTCTCTCCCTCCCCCGTGTCCTGACTCCCTGCCCGGATTCAAGAGCTTGAAGGTCTGCTGGTGGTAGCCGTGGTGGCTGCAGGGAGGAGGGAAGGGGGGAAAAAGCAGAGGGAGTAAAATAAGTGTCAAGGAATTCATTGTCTGTTCTCCACCTGTTGTTATTCTGGTCCCAATCAACCTGCTAGCCAGGCTGGAGCCAGTGGCCATCTGGAAACACTGCTCTGTTTATAAACTTGGCATGAAGCAGCACTCCCGGGCCCTGACCTCCCACACAAATCTGGAAACAATTAGAGCAAGATGATAGGCAGGCAAGCAGGGAGAGGAGGGGAGGGAAAGAGCGCGTGAGAGAGGAGGCTGCAGAGAAGGGGAAAAACAGACAGAGTGAAGGGGAGCATGGAGAAGGTGGCAAATGTTTCTGAGATGCAAATATTTATGCCCACCTTAAATGACCGCTAGCTCATTAATTATTGCCCTTGCCAAAACAGCTTTTTTTCCATGAAGGCTAAGGCATGCCTCTTTACCTCCCCCAGCAACACAGGTTTTCCGAATTATATTGAGTGTTTTACACTACTAAACTTTGCCTTTACGACTCTTAGGAAATTGAGATGAGTCTGTTAGGTCCACACGCTCAGATGGATCTGTGTTCTGTACTTGGTGGTATTGAGAACTGGAGTGCAAATATTACATCTCCTACCCATCCTTATTAGCAGTAATGTCTTTCTCTGCTACTCACACACCCCAGCACGCCTCTCTTCAGAAAGGATGGCTGCCAGTCTCCAGCTCTCTGGAGTGTGGGAGTCATTTGGGCTCAATTCTCTCAAGCCTTCCCTCGCCCCACCCTACCCACCCACTCCTATTGCAACTCATCATTGTCTTTACTGGGAAGGCTGAGCTTTTCCTGGTCAAACCAGACCTTCAGTCCCTGGGTTACTCCCTAGCTCCGTTTTGGATTTTGGACTCTTTCCCAGCCCTGCTCTTGCCGTGCAGGTAGACAGCCTGCTCATCCGCAACCTGTTCCAGTGGAGTCTTGAGAAGATCAAGGAAGAGCCACAAAACAAACCCATGCATTTCACTTTCTGCACACATGGTGTGGGCAATCCTGTCCATGCTGTCAGTGGTTTTAACGTAGCTAATATAGATGCCAGTGTGTTAATTCACCCCTCATAATGTGTCCTTTCAGTGTAACAGCTGCAAGAGCGAGTCCTGCCTGGTTGAGACAAACCTGACATTCATTCCTGCTGGCCTGCCTAAGGGAGGATCCCTTTTGGCTCACCTGACACATCTGCTACTTCCACATCCCAAGAAGTCAAGCATTGTGTTTCAGGTGCAATAAAAAATGGCTCCTTCCTGGTGTGAGAAACTGCTAGTGGTGACACTGGTTTTCTCTGAGTGCATCCCAACAGATTTGTGAACTGGATCGGGTGTGGCCCCAGCAGCCATGGCCAGAACTGCTGCTGGGTCAGCAGGACCCGAGCCGGTGTGGCTGAGCATGCAGTATAACCCACATCTTTCCATTTCCATGATTTTCTTCATGCACCAGCCTTATTGTGCCTCACTTGTGAGGTGCATTAAAGGTTTATCTGCCCTGCAATTCATAAAAAACACATAAAAACCTACAAAATGCCCAGGATAATTTTTTCCGTGATCCAGGCTTCCACAGACTCACCTCTGGTGCATCCCCTCAGGGCAGCCTTTGGCCCTTCGGTCTCACCAGAGCCAGAGGCTTGCCTCAGCTATTTTGTACTGCCCACAAGACAAGCATGGCCCAAGTAAGACCAAGACAACTGATAATGCCTTTGTACCTGTAATACCAGCAGGACAGAAATGATCAGCTGCAAGGTGAGGGTTGTTTGGATTTCTCAGCTCCTCAGGAGTGGGATGTTACGCAGTGGTGGTTGTGGTTTGATGGGGGAACTGTTCTGAATGCTACGGGAAGCACACAGGGTCCACTCTGTTTGTGTCATGCTGTATAACTGTTTCTCATTATCTAACACTGATTTTCCCTCAAATGGTGAGCTGCCACGTTTCAATACATATATAGTATCTGTGGTCTAATTCTATGGGGTGCTGGAAGTCTTTTGAACAGTGCTTAAAAGGACTTTTCTTGTCCAAGGGAGCTCAGTGGTTCAGGCTAATTTTTCTGAATGAAATGTTGCTATCATAATTAGTGCTAATTGGCAGCTTTGTTTGCAGCCTCATCAGAGTCAGTGATTAGCTAAACAGAATGAGGAGGTTGTAAGTGCGTGTCTGTCCTACAGATAAATAAAATACCTCAAAGTCAATTCCTGCTAAAGCAGCACTTTTCAGAGCACTGTGCTCATGTACTGCCTCCTTCCCTTACCAGAAATTCGTGTTTCACAACCCCTGGTTACTTTTCTCAGATTTGCAGTAAGCATCAAGTTATTATGTTAATGTCTGGTGTGGCTATTCCTATGTTGACCCACTCAGGAATGCATTTTGTTTTGACATGGCCTTGGAAACCTAAAGGAGTACAAAATGCACAACATGTAGGCATGTAAAAACAAATACAGGGAACCCACCAGACATGAATAGCAAGGAGGCTAGAAGCAATTCAACCATAGGACTAAGAAACAAATGGTTTCTTTATGTGGCTCTGGCTGTTCGGTAGCTGTACTTCAGAGCAATGTAATGGGTTTTAATGTTCATAAAAATGTTCAATCTGGTAAACCAATTTTTAGACCCTTACACAGTCTTGTTGAAATTGGATTCATTTGAACTGTAATATAAAATATTATGTTTACTTAACCCTTGTAAACTGATCTCCTTTGTCTTCATGAACTTGCTGGGCAGTTAAGGATCTAGCATTCCTTCCACAGTTAATAAAATTTTGCATTTTTCTCTCTATTCATATATTTAATTACAGTCAGACCTGGTTAATCAACATCAAACTTTTTAAACGCTAATTCTTTTAGATAGCTTTTGATTGAAAAATACATATGAAGGTCATGCACTGAGACTTGGTATAATATTTAGGTTCCAAAGCTCTGCTTAGATTTTTCTTGTGTGCAGCCCTGCAGCTAGTGTGCAGCCCTGCAGATAGTGCTGTGTGGATCAACTACAATCTGATTGTACCTACGATGCAACCTTTAAATCATGTCAGAGGCTTTGCTCTTTATAAAAGGTGATAATCCATTTCTGTCCTCATTTTTGAATCAAAGACCCACTGATGTGGATAGCAGTTCAACACTCAAAGCTGCTGCTCTGTTTCCCCCTTTACCCATTCCCTGAATTTTCATCTGTCTTGCACCAAGGCCCCTGGAGACATTTCATACAGGCATTTCTATGTTACTTGCAAGTGGGCAAGAATAAACTGCATTCCATATGGCCATTAGGTAACCCTTTTGCTGCATGTATATTGCATTTCCCAAGGCACTCAGGATTTACAAAAATCCTCGAGTGGTATAGTTGATGTTGATCAAAGAGTCCGTGATTCAAGAATTTATGAAGAAGGATTTTGAGGTTTTCAGTCTGAAATTTTGCAGGAATACAGTGGCTGGAATGGTGTTTAAAAATCCTAAGGTTTTTACTGGAGTTAGTTGGTAGGTAGGAGTGAAATCCCTTAACAGCCTTAAAAGACGATATAGTTTGGTGTGCACTTTTGTTAATTTAACAATGAATGCCTGGCACTTGGTTTGCTATGCATGGATTGTTGAACTGCTCAGGACCATTTCACCCCACTCTCAGTGTGGAACGTACAAGATTAGAATTTTAACTAAAAATGAATAGTGAAAGGACATAATGTTGCAAATTTGGCTTTCACCTCAGAACGGATTAATGACCACAGAAGATAAATGTAGAAGGTCAAACCTATCAATTTTAAAACACAGAGCAATTACAGAGCTGCCATTTCTTAAGTTCAAGCTTCCTGCTCCTATTATAAGTCCTGCTTGCAGTGCTTATGCTGAGTGGTCAGTAAGGCTTATGAAGGGACTTTGCATAAGGCTGAACTTTATCAGGACAACTTTTCAGCTGTGAATCAGATACACCTTTGTGTGTAAGCTCAATATTCTGATACTACTGGGACAGATGTGAAGCTGTGCAGGATTTTAGCAAAGCACCTACCAAAATGAGGCAAGAAAATCTGAGATCCTTTTGTGTGTATGCCCTTACATTTGTAATTTATGGAAGATAGCTTCATCTCTGAGGAACCATCTGTATTTCATTGGGGTGCTGTTTTCTAACCAGTTTTATGACATGTCTAGTTGAAGCACTGGGAGATCAAGTGCCTCACTCGAGGTCACAGACCATTTTGGTAGCTCTGTCTCAAGCCTAGATTTCAGCATGACTCTGAGTTTGTGATAACACAACCTTTGTGAACTCCAAAACTAGAGGCAACATAAATAACTGTGTATGGTGTAACCATAAGACTTTGTTGTTGTTGTCATTGTTGTTTGACGTTCTCTTTTAAAACACTTTGTGGAGAGAGAGTACATGAAGAGTGCCCAGGAAGGGAGTAAGTGAAAGAAAACACCATGTTCTGTGTTCACAAAGCAGTAAAAAGGACTTGTACAAACTATATTCATGTCCAGAGCTTGAATGTTTCAAAGTCTTTTCCACAGAGTGCCTTGTAATCATTATCCTCAGCATCCTGTTTAAGAGAAGCTATTAACTACTTGCAGTACTTTCCTTCTATTTTTCAGTAAGATAATATGAGGCAAAGGCCAAGAGCTAACGTCAGGTTGTGTCCAAAGCACTTTTTTTTTTTTAGAAGAGGTCTGTTAGTCGATATTTTTGAAGTGGCAGAAAGGAAGCACCGGGGCAGTGTCCTTCCTGGCTCTGCACAGCTTCTTGCGTGCTTCCCTGCTGAAGCGTTAGTCAGAGCCCTGCAACAATTCATGCTCAGCCTCCCACGCCATCGTCTGCCTGGCTTTGATTTTCTGAACTCGTACAATCGACTGGCGGGTCTGGTCTCTGACTTAACGATGAGTGTACAGGTGGCAGAGCAAAGAGCCAGCAGAAATATCTTTGTGATTCAGAGATTACGGATGATCTCTGTGTGTGTGTCTCTGAATACACCTGCCTTTTAATGCTGTAGTAGACAGGGTTGCGTAATGTACCCAGATTAAAGTCTACAGGGCTCATGGATAAACCCACTGTGGTAAAAAAAAAAATAAAAACAAAATTAGAGCTGACTGCTGACTAAACTCCTTTCACGCGCACTTTTCTCATATCCCTGGTGATGAACTCTCTCCAAACTTCTTCCCACCTGTTTATGGCTTGGCTCTCTGGGCCGGGTACTGTTCCCATTGGCACAAGTGCAAATCCAGTTACCTGATGTAAATTAAAACCTGTTGGGCCGCTCAGGCTTCACATGGTTGTAGTCATTGTGGAGCCACAATTTGTGAATGGAGTGATGTCTAGCACTGTAATTTCCTGCAAATGGTGAAGAAGATGCTGATTTTGCCTGTGGCAGCAGCTGCTGAGAAAAGGAAGAGAAAAACCTCTGCAAGAGCAAGAGGCACTAACAAAGGCAATGTGCAATGAAGAGTCAGTCAAAGAACCATGGTTATCTTTCACTATATGTTCACTGAAAGAAACAAGGGTTTGCAGGCTTTTTGTCTTTCTGCTTCTTATGAGTGTGCTTTTTATCACATATCCTTTCTTAAAAATTTAACCAGCCTTTTTCTTCTCCCCTTTCTCTTCTAATAGTGCCACTATTAGTAACTTCGTCTTGAGAAACAGTGTAGTGATGCAGTTCAACATTTGTTCTCTTTCTTAGCCTTTTTAAAGATCTTGAGCTAATTTTGTGTTAAAAACAAGCTGTCTCCTCAAAGAGAGCCCCACTGTTCTGATTCCTGTTGTCATTGCAGTGGGAAACTTGTTTTTATCTCCCCATGGCTGAATGTATCAAGGAAGGCTAATGCAGAGCCTCTCAAGAAGCCATCAGTCTTTGATTTGTCTTTAAGAGGGTGGAGGACAGCAGAGTTTAGGGAAGTTGTACCCAGGGGTGATAGAGCTAATCCTCTGCACATTTACAGCTGCTGTCGTGAGGGATCATACTGCTCTGCACCCTTGGGACAGATTGCAAGGCAAATGTTTAGTGGGAAACCAGATATTGAAGCAAGAGATACGAAATGTTATAAGGACAAAAGGATTCTGCTATTATCAGAAACACCTGGGTCCTCAGATCAGCCAGGGTCAACAAAGCCACTTATGTTCTTCCTGCCACATATATATGAAATATAATTTGAATAAAAAGACACAGCAGCTCATAAGAGACGAGAACTTTTTGCACCTTCTCTATTACCCCATTATTATCTTGCCTTGCTGTCTGCAAGTCATGCTGTATTTGTGCACTTCATTGAGAATGGCTTTGTAACCATGTTCTGTAGATGACTTGCAGTTTTGTGAGAATTCACCATTATGTAACAGGAAACATTAAGAGAGGAGTGGATGGGTTAACATACTCAATGATTTTAGATTATTAACATATTTGCTGTGCAGTTGTTAAGCCAGATTTGTTGCTGCTTTTTTATTGTTGTTGTTGTTCAGTTCCATATTTTCATGTTAGTTTTGATAAAGCCAGAAAACTGCCCACATTGTTTTTGTACTCGGAATGGTTTATTGTGTGTTTAGTGTATTCCCAGTGCGGCCTAAATGTTTGTATTATTATAGTAGCTCTGACATGTTCCCAAATAATATTATCTGGGATTTGATGAGTGGCTACTGTTGATGTAATGCAAATGTGACCTATATTAAAAAAACCTTTCTTCCTTCTCTCTTGGACACTAAAGTTTGTCTTGTACAGCTTACTTTTGTACTCAGCAGCTGCTTTAATAGCATTTAGCACTAAGTCATTAAATGGAGTAGATCTCAATGAAGTGAAGTGAATGTCCATTCCAGGCCTGAAGTTTTACACTGCATCCCCCAAATTTTTGGGAGGACACTCTATTTCTATTTCTTCTACCAAAATGCTTTGCTTTTTGCACAGTACTGGAGACATAAGACGCTGTCAAGTTACATTTGCTGTTATTTTAGAAGAAATCTGTGAATGTTTTGAATGAAAACTTGTGGTGCATGGCATCTGTTTTACTGCTTTGTTCATTAATGTGTTATGTACCTTTACACAGTGAATAGCAACTATCAAGAAATAAAAACTGGGGTATTTTTGTCATTTATATTCCCTTTTCATTATTACAAAATAAATTTCTTCAATACCCCAAAGTATTGATGGTATATATAACATTTAAAGTATATATTTGTCTCTAACATTACTATTTCATAATCCTAAAGATGTTAACACAAAAAAATAAGCCACTCTGCAGTACATATATACAGTACATAAACACAGTACATAAACACAGACGGTGTTTAGTGGTGNCACAAAAAAAAAAGCCACTCTGCAGTACATAAAAACAGTACATAAACACAGACTGTGTAAAGTATTTCCCTGTATCCTACTGAAGAAAAACAGTAGAAGACTAGAACTAGGAGGGAATTCACCTGCTTTAGTGCTCTGACTCAAGGCTTTTCATGTTGAGTATTCCTGACAGCTGCCTGTGGAAGTCCTTGAGCTGTTTGGAGCTGTAGTGCAGGACTTCCTGGTATTTTGCAGCTTGCGTTAGTTCAGAGACATCCCTGTTACCTCTTAGGTTAGGTTGTGCTCTGCTTGTGAAGGCCCTGGTGCAAGGGCTTGTTCTGAAGAGTTGTCACAGCCGTGAGAACCGTGCTGTGGCTGCTGCCATCTGCCATTGGGTGCTGCTTTAAGCACTGCACTGGGTAAAACCTCTGCTGTGGTCTCGTGGCAGGACCCAGTAGTTTGTGTCACGACACATAACAGAGGAGCTGTGCTGAGGCTGGCCTGGTAAGAAGGTCACTCAGAGGTGATGTGAGCACAGCACCTACCTACAGATTTTCAGAACCAAAAATGGCTATATGGGGCTTTTTATTTCAATTGACTCTTTAATTTACTTTGCTGTTGTGAGATAGCAAAACCTTGCTTTTTGTTCTTCGGTGTTTATGGGTTTCTGCAAGGATGTAGTGGTGATATTTTTTACGAAAGGTAACGGTTGTCATGGCTGTAAATCAGAATAATAAATCATGAAGTTTCTTTTTTCTTTTTGGTAGGCTGTTTCTGTCTGAGAGTTGCATTCCCTGTGCAGTAAAAAGGACATGTTTCCTGACCACTAAACACCTTTTCCGCTTCATGTAAGTTGACACTTGTGTTTGCAGCACCAGAAAAAGTGAAATCAACATGAAGAAGTCAGGTTTTGTTTTTTAAATGGTCTATGGGGCACAGATAATTTATACATCATCATCATCAGGTTACATAGGAGTTATGTTTCCTTTGGTGAAAACCAATTTCTTGAATGCTGAAATAAAATCCCTATTTCCAGCAATAGCCAAGATTTTCAATTTTGCTTCTGCTGCCTCAGGAGATCCTCCTTCTAGAAAAACTGATTGCAGGAGACACACATTTTCCATAAGTTTTCTGCTGCCTTGTACTGCAGTCATCCATGCTCCTTAAGTATAATTTAATTTATGGAAGGTTTGCTATTTATTTCTCAGGGGTAAAAGACTTCACCACAGGTGAGACTGTGCAGCAGGAATCTTGGATGTATAGAGGGTTGGATTTTGTTACATTATTTCACTCATTAAAATGCAAAGGTTACAGTGCAGTTTTCTGAAGAGAGTAAAACTTAATCCCTTTCTGCTACCTGTTTTGTTGTCCCCAGAGCAATTCACCCTCAACCCCCTCTTCCAAGACTAAAGCACAAAAGAGGTGGCCTTGGGATGTGATTCTAGAAGTGGACTGGAAGTGAGGAGAAGAAGCATTTCAGGAAAAAGGAATTACTTCAGCAAAACTGTATTTGTGGGTTCTTAAGCTATTTGTGTTCCCATCAGAGCTTGTTCCTTCAAAATTCAGATTCTCCTGTGGCTTAGTGCTGCAGTGAAATCATACTTCTCTGTTTCTGACATTGCAAGGCTGTTGCCAGCATAGAAATGATTGTGATAACACAAATCCACCAGGGATGGGCAAACTACTTCAATAAAAATAGCAACTGCAATGAATCTCAGCCCAAATTTTGAACTCCTCTCTTGCCTTTTTTTTTTTTTTTTTTTTTTTTTTNTTTTTTTTTTTTTTAAAGCTAACATGATTTCAGTAAGTACCTCCCTGAAATTAATCATGTGGACTCTGCAGTCTTGGCTGTCTTCACTGATCCAGCTGCTGTCCTCAAATCTGATAATTTCCATTGCTTCCCTTGGGTTAGAGGGAGTGAGTACATTTTGGGGTATACCTTTGACCTGAGGAATGCATGGGATGGGAAGACATCAGCCAGCTGAGCGCAAAAGAAAACGTGCCAAAACTGAGACTGCCCTGATAAAATATAGCTTGGAAAGGGGAGCTCTTGGAAGCCAGAGGGAAAGAGCTGCTTTAGGTGCAGGGGAAGGGAGAATCAGGACGAGGATGAAAAAGTCTGATTATGTTGGGGTGAATAAATTCAGAATAGTAGAAAGCTGTATCAGAAGATTTGCATAAGCCCTGGAGCATCCAGACCACACTGCCAGATTGTCTCAGCCTGCAGTGTGAGTCCTTAGGGTGAGGATGAACAGAACCTTGCACACTTTATGCAAAAGTGAAATTAAACAGCTTTGTGGGGTGCAGGGGTAATATAACTTCTGTCTACCTCTGTGGTGGGAAGTTGTCCCAGGCTGTACAGGGGTGGGTGAATGAATATGGCACAACTGGCAGACTTGTCCTGGCTCAGGCCTGGGCTTACAGAGCCACATGATTTTGGGATGCACTGGCTCATGCCTAGGTCAGTGGAATAAGAGCAGAGAAGCAAGGATCTGTCTCACCATGTCAGTGCATCCCTGTGGGTGAAGTGCAGCCCCTGTTCCTGCTGTTCTCTGTGAGTTCAGCTGTGGAGAGAAAATCGGCCTGCAAGAGAAGGCAGCTTGCTTTTGGACACAACTAATGCAGTTAATTAGCACCTCTGAGGAGACAAATGAAAAGACGCAGGAAGAAGGTGAAGGATATTTGCAATTAATGCTCGTGTGCTGGTGAGCTTTCCAGAGAGTGTGGAAGTTTCTCTTTAAGCCACGTACATGCTGCAGAGCAGGCGTGTGGGAAAGGTTACAGTGAATTTGCCCTCACATAAGAATTACTTTAGAGCAAGTAACAGTCCCAACATGAGAAAATTATTTCAAGCCATGAGAAGCTGAAACACTGTTCGAGGACTTGTCAGATCTGTTTTCTGCATTTCTTTTTTTTTTTTTTTTTTTCCATGTGCTCAGCTTAGGTAATATTTACAGTTTTAGGCATTTTGTTTATTGGCCATGGTGTTCACTTTAATCAAACTATCACATGCCTTGCTGTGGTCTATATTGCATCTTATTAGGGGGTAGCCGTGCAGTGCTCTCCCAGCATGAAATGTGCTGGCCTTTAGAAGCTGTGCTTCTTCATGACTCTGGTGTTTAATTGCATGCCAAGTGTGAAAATGAATTTGTTCCGTATAAAAAATAATGATATATATACAGTGCCATTGATCTTGCATTTCAAAATATGGTTAAAGCTATACTGCATAAATCCATAGCAAGTACTTCTGGATGTTTGTCCTCTGACTAATGGAAAGTTTGCTTGTGCCTGACAGCACAGAGGGGGCTGCCAAGATGGTGGTGGGGGAGGAAGGAGGCAGGAGCCCAGGGCAATTCCCATGGCTCTGGCGACAAAAGGAGCCAAACCTCCTCCTTTCTGCCCTGGCAGCCTCCTGCTCAGTGCCATCGCCCTCTGTGCTGCCCAGAGAAACTTTGCCATGGTGCCACCATCCCACAGGGACTTTCTGGGCTGCCTGCAACTGGTGCATCTGCTGGGCTTGCCTAGCTGGTGCCAGGCACATTTCCAAGGGTGCCTTGTCCCTCCTGTGACTCGGCAGCAGCCCTGTCTCTGCAGCTGCAGTGAGAAAAAACCCACCCAAAGACCCCCACAAACTGTGAATAATGGCTCTTCCTGGCTCCTCCCTTCTTACTGGCCACTGCCAGGATCAACCATGAGGAGATGCTCACTGGACACAGGCAATTATCAGAGAGCCTGGGCAGATCTCAAAGGCAGATGTGATGAGGACTCATTAATGGATCATTTTTCTCCATTCTGAAGGGATGTTTTCTCTTAAATAGGCATGTACTCACAGGGTACTGTCAAGACTCCCTGAACACTGAAAAAGAGAATTAATTTCTGACTGCAAAACGAAAGCCTCACCTAGTTTTACCTACATTTATCTTACTTCCTTTATGCCTTAAAACTCAAAATAAGGTTCAGGTGCTCAGTAACCATTTTTCAAGAGGGGGAGAGAGGCCAGCATGTTTCAGTGCTCTTAACTGCGTGTGTGAAGCCAGTACTTTGTACCTGCAGAGGAGGAGTTTGGTGTTTTAGCCACAATTCAGCCATTACATCAGGACTTTGGAAGTCAGACTTTTATTCTGCTTGGGGTAATTTCAGAATTAGGCCACGGCAGGATCAGTTCTGGATTCTCCTGAAGCAGCGCTGCAACATCTGGTGGGAAAAAAGCTGTGCTGCAAAGATGCAATGCAGAAACTGCCAGGGAATGGGTTTCCTTCCTGGCTTCACCAGAACTTCTTACACAATTTGGATCAAGCATGTTGTGATACTCAGAAAGGTGGATAAATTCACTGTTATGGTTTTCCAGACTTGACTGTGGGATTCTGTACTGCCCAAATGAGAAACAGGCAAACCACGTTAGATATAATTTGTAATAGGCAGTCATCACTGCATGAAAAGTCCCCATGGAAGTTCATTAACATTAACAGTTTCATCAATGGTTTGCAAGGAACCCTATGAATTTGGTGTCAATATAAACCGTGGATGACAAAAAAAAAAAAGAGATGGGGATGATGAATTATAAATATAGGTGATATTATTTTATTTCAGCTGTATTTAAGGTCATACATCCAGAAAGATATGTCATTCTTGCAGAAAGGCAGAGGCTGAGTGGTCTCTATACCTTGAGAAGAAATAAAATTGTAAAAGAAGTTGTTTTTTTAGTGTTCATGAGTTCTCACGTTGATGTTTGTCTACAAGAGGTAAAACACAGTATGTGAATGGTGGTGTATGACTGGCTGTGTTACCTCTGTGTGTGGGGGTGGAGTGCTGCTGTAGCAACGTTTTGTCCGGTTCTACTATTCTACTTTTTTTTGTACCTGCTTTTCTAACAGATGAAGCAGGGATGCAGCAAAGTACCACTATATCTTTCCCATTATATATTTCACTATATATTTGAAATCAACTCAAGGGAAAGAGATTTTGACCCCTGGAGATTTCAAACAGATCTTGTGAAGTAGCTGGTCTGATTTTTGGTAGAATGAGCTTCAGAGAAGTTTGGCTAAGACTTTATTTTTTCAAGTGTTTTTTAACAAACTGTGGCTTATGAAACAAACTTTTTCAATGAAATTGCCAACTAAAAAATCACAAAATGTACTTTAGAAAAACCCCACATTTTCTCAGTTGACCTTACTATAAGAGGGGGAAACATGCTGTCACTATATATATTATGAGAAAGTTCAGTAGCAATAAATAGCAGAAAATATAGGACTAGGTTTATTTTTCACATTTTTCAGAAAAGTAGAGGCTGGTGAGAGTTAGGAGATTATCTAAGTGACTTTCTAACAATAAGATTTACTCTACATTTACATCTTCTTTTATGGAAAACATTTATTGACTATTAAATTTCCCCCCATCCTAAAAATGGCCTTTTTGGAGAAGTATAGGAATGTGACTGTTTGATCATGAGGTTCTATTTCATGTTCAGCAGACTATGGAATGTCTAAGTTATTGTCTTATATATTTTCTAATATTCCATTGCAATGATTTTTATACTATGACACTTAAAATATCCTCGACCTTCTCTGTGGATTTTAGCATCCAAAGGCTTGTGCAGTCTTTCAGCATCAGAAGGTTACATGGTTCTGGCAGAGAAGTGTAGTCAGGTTGAGGATGTGACCCACTCCATGCATTTACTTTAAATTAAACAAACATTTTCTTCTGCAGTCACAGGATATACCAGCATGTGTGTAAAATATTTATACTATCCCAGGCTTCCCACTGAAACCAGTAGAAGTTCTGTGTATGAATGTAGGGGGATCTTATTCTTCAGACAACCTCCAGACTTGTACATGTAGAAAATTCAGTGTTTGCAGTCAGATTCACAGTGGCTGTGAATCTTCATTGAGTTTCTTGCTGTTGGCTGATGTAGAGCCGCAGAAAATTTGGCCTCCCTCTTAAGTCCTACCTATTTAGAAAGTGGTAGCAAAGTTCAGCATATGGATCTGACCAAACAAGTGGTTCGGTGAACACATGAGTCTTCTTTTTTAAGGCATTTGTACCTTGCTGCTGTTGACTTCAACAGAAGTATCCTAAGGGTGAAGGATAATTTTTCCCCTTATTAGAGACCAGAGAAACAAGACAGGAAAGAGACATATGAATTCCCTCAGCATGTGAAAATCTTGACCTAGATTCTATGATGAAAGTCAATTGACCTAGATAGTGTGCTTAACACTTTTAAAAAAGGCCAATAGCTACTTCCTTCATTTATGAATTGCAAAGGATTTTGCTCTTTAAGTTAATAAAAGAGAAGCCTTGTCAGCATTGTACCCAAGATCATTTTGCAGCAGCGTAGTACCAAAGGTAGTTCTCCCACAGAGAATGGAGGGAGCTGGAGAGAGAGGGACACAGAGGTCTTGTGGGCGAGGTGAATGTTGATGGCTTGCCCAGGTGAAGCAGAGAACTCTTAGTGGAGGAGCAACCCTAATGGAAACTTCTGATCCCAGAATGTCAGGTGAACCTTTCTTCCTGAGCTTATGCCCACTTGGTGAGATGAGAGCATACATTCACCATCACTGCAGGTATGAAAATAAGGTGTGAGTGTCCAGTGAATTGTGCCTGAGTCTTGCAGTGACCCAGCCGACTAAGGGGCTGTGGCAAGAAATCCTCCCCCAGGCTTGAGTGACAGGCTTCTCCTAGGACACATCATGCTAATATACCCCAGTTCTGTTCCCTTGATTGATTTGTTGTTCTTCCTGCCCCTTTATCCCTTATATGTATGTACCCTAGACTGTTCTCCCTTCCCTGCTTCCCCATTAGCCCTTGTACCTTAGTCTCTCCCTCATGGTATCCCTATTGGTTCCCTTGCCCTAGTCCCGCCTCTGTACCGCCCTGTGCTCTCATACCATTGGTCCTGATGCTCTGCCTGTCCCCCAGATCCCATATATAAATCCCAAACCCTGTCCTCCATGTTGTCCTTGGCCTCTGGTACGCTCCATGATGAGGCTGCAATAAACTCTCACGTGGAACACCATGTCAGGACCCATCCTGGCTCTTTTGTTGTCCTCCTGCGAGTGTGTGAGTGCCGGCTGCTTCGATGGCTGAGATGGATGGTGCCTGCCTTCACTCCTATGAGAGCCTGACCCCTTTTGGGCTGCTCCTTCTGGGAGCCCACCTTTCTATGGAGGCTCAACAAGCGGAAAGGCTGGGAGCTTTTGGTGCATCCGCGCTCCCCAGCTGCAGCACAGCGGCCCCACCGAAGTGGCTCGCCCTGCGGAGATGCTTTCGGGAAGGTCGGGCACCTTCCATCAGTGCACACTGCAACACCTGAGGAATTCTCCCATCCTGTTGTGTTCAGGGATCTTCCTTGTCTGTTTCTGAAAAGCAGCGACTCCTGAATTGCCTCCCACTCATAACTTGCCATTTGAGTGCTCCTACTGTGCCTTAAGGCAAAGTTGAAGAGGAAAACTTTAATTCCTAGAAACTGCTAAAAATGACCATACAACATGGTCTCTGTGTGAGCTACTGTTGTCTCTTGTGTCTGATGTTAGGACCAGGATATACAGGAGCCTTCCCGTGTAGATTTAATACAGGCTGGTGCATGGGGAGAGTCTTGGCTCCTTATGAAGATCTGTGATTAAACATCTTATTTTGTTCTCTAAAATAGGTTGCAAACCTGTACATCATTTTACCATCTCAACACGTTCACCAGCTGTTCCCACAGTTTGGAGTCACTGTGCTGGAGACCAGAACTATATTTGGATCTTGGATCCATTGCTTGTCAATGGAGAAAATTAAAGCATATATCAAAGCAAAGGAACATTTCATTTATAACTATTAGCATTAGTCAGCTTGGAGCTTAAACCTGCATACTGTGCTATTACAACTGGAACTCAGTGGAAATGGACCTGGGATCATTTATTTACTAATTAACTGTTGTCATGGAGTATACCTTGCCAGCTATACATTGCCACATCACCATCCTTGAAAGTCACACAGCAGGGAGCATGTGAAAGTGCTCTGTATTAAGAAACACAACAACATTATTTCCAAACCTGCTAAACTGGCATTATATTCCCTACATTATTATATTTGGCTACTGTTTAGGGCTGGAAGAATCAGGAACCTATAATTTAAAACCTTGTAGAATACCATGGTATAAAAACTTCTAGCTCATTTAAAGGTTTTATTCCATTTTGGAAAGTGTTAGACAAAGAGAAAATGTTTTTTTCCTATGAGAACTATTTTTGGCTAAAATGATATCCAAAGTAAAAAGCTTTAATAGCTTCTGGGAACCCCCAGATTTCTGCTGTCTTCCCTCCTACCTTTATAAAGTCATCTGGTTTTGTACATAACAGCAAATAACCCAGCTGCAAATGACCCCGTAATACTACACAGACATATGGCTTAGGTGGTGTATACAGCCTTTTGTGGAATCAAGACTTCAATTCATCCTCCAACTAAAAATTATAGGAGTGCATTCAATGATTAGTAGTATCAGATATAAGAGCTGACATCAGCCTTTGGCCATTCCTTACTCAGGGATATTCATTGCAAATGACAGTTTGATTCTACATTATGCTGCTCACATGCATTTGAAGGCTTTGCTTTTTAAAAAGTGCTGAATCTTCTACCATTGTTGGAAAATACAGAGTTGAGCTTTTGGAAATGTTACTTTGATTGTGCCTTCTCACTCACCAAGACGCACACTTAATTTGAAATGAGTCACATTTTTTTTGGTGGGCCTATTTGAAGTAATTCTTCCACTCCATCTTTCTTCTCTCAAAGCCTCAGTTGGAGAGTTGTGACCATTTTGGGTACTGGATACCAAGAAAGATATAAAAAAGTTGAGAAGGATCCAGACTAGGCTAGGAAGTCTGAGATATGGGAAAGACTGGAAAAACTGAGGTTGTTTATCTGGAAAATGAGACTTGGGAGTACAGTGACAGTATTCAAACACATAAAAGGTAGAAAGAAGGAAAAAGGATAAACTGTACATTTAAGTGATTTAAAGTGATTAAATCACTGATTAAGAGTGATTTAAATAATACATTTGTGATAACTTCCCAGCTGTAAAGATAACTGAAGTCTTAAATATGTCGCTGAGGAAGGCTGCAGTATTGCTAAACTGAAGATGTTTAAACATCAGGATTAGCTGAACTGAAATTTATTCTAGCTTGTGTTGAGAAGAGTTTTTTTGATATTACTTCAAATAGCCTTTTGATATCTCTTCCAGACTATTTCCTATCATGCTGTAATTTTATTTGTTGAAAGAAGAAATCACGGCTGAACATGGTCTTTCACTTCCCAGCACAAATGATTTCAAGGATTAGTGTTTTTGCTGAATGTGTTATTTGGATAAAAGTTTGACCCTAAAAAGCCAAAGAATTTAGTATACACTTTCTAATAGCTCATAGTTGTGTGCTGTAGTGTTGTGAAGAGCTGGATTGGGGAGTGACTGAGCTGGATATTCCATTTCAGGCAAGGGGACTGTGGGAGAGGAAGAAAGAAGGGTCAACCAGGAAAAGTGCCTTGTCTGTCTCATTCAAACATCAACAGTGATGAGAGGGAGAGGGAGTGAAGTCCGGAGAGGCTGAGGGAATGGTACTAAGAGCATGAGGTATCGGAGAGCAGGAAAATCCCCAGAGAGTTCAAAAGAGAGTTGAGAAGAGCCTCCATGGGGAGAGGTGAAGTTTAAGAAAAGGTGGGTATATATTTTTCTGTGTGTGCAAACCTAAGGGGATAGAAATTTGTGTTACACAATTTTCTCTTGGCATAATCCACATCTTTCCTCTCCCAGCAAGACTGCCCGTGCTCTCAAGCCACAAGTAATGCACTGACTTGGTTTTTCTTCCACGCTAACCCTCATGTATTTTGTATGCTGGACTGTTCAGTGTCCCAGCTTCAAGAGGTGTGAAGAGCATCATGCTTCAAGTTAGGATGTGTCTTAGCACACAAGAAGCGAGCCTGCTGCTTAAGTTCTTGTATATAAAATGGGTTGTGCTGGTGTTTCTTCCAGCTGTGATTCAAGAGAAATCATAGGCCTGTTGTGTGCTGTTGTGGTTTAAACCCAGGCAGCAACTAAGTACCACACAGCCCCTTGCTCACTCCCTGCCCCTTCCTTGTGGATGCGGAGGAGAATTAAAAAAAAAAAAAATTGGTAAGACTCATGTGTTGAGATAAAAAACAATTGCTCACCACTGTGGAACATCCCTTTGGCCAGCTCAGGTCAGCTGTCCTGGCCGTGCTCCCTCCTGGCTTCTGTGCACCTGCTCACTGGCAGAGCCTGGGAAACTGGAAAGTCTTTGACTTGGAGTAAGCACTGCTTAGCAACAAGCAAAATATAAGTGTGTTATTAACATTATTCTCAACCAGAATCCAAAAAGTGCAGCACTGTACCAGCTGCTAAGAATAAAATTGAGTCTATCCCAGCTGAAACCAGGAGATGAACACATGGACAGAAACCGTATGTGCCTAGTGCAAGATATCAAAGACCAGTTTCCCAAAGGTGTCTAATTCAGTGCTTTTAGGTTGAGGAAAGCGGCAGGATGGCAGACACACACCCCTGTTGTGTCCATGTGTGTCCCTGTTGCTGACCTGTGAACCTCACTTATACATACACTGCATGCTGCCTGTTTTCCTGCTGGTGGAGGGAGGGCTGTAAGGCAGCTAACTCAGACTTGTCAGTACAGTGGGTTTAGTGCTTGCCTTAGTTTGCCAAGGCAAAAGGAAGAGTCACCATACCTACAGCCCTTTGTGGATTTAGCCCCAGATACCCAACTGTAAATAGCCAGCTAACTTAACACTTCTCTGGCTGTGCATGGGGTACTTTTTTGCTTAGTTAGTAAATTAGGTATATGATATGGACATATTTGCCCTTGCTTTCTTCACAGGATTCTTCCTATTTGTGAATAATTCCTCACATTACAAAGTTATTTTCTATCTTTTGTTGTTTTGAGCTTTAATTAAATTGTAATAAACGTATTCATCTTCTTGAAAATGCAAACCAAGGAGCTCAGCAATTTGATACATGTAGTTTTTCCTCGTCTCATATTCCGTGAAGTGCTCTAAATATTAATAAATCATTAAAATGAACATGAAAATGGTCCTACATCCTACTCTATTCTTTGACTCGCCCCCCCCCTCCCCCCCAAAAAAACCCCCCAAAAAAACAAAAAACCAAACTTGAAAGTAATATTGCATTAGCCTGGTAAAAGGGATTATTTTAGGTCGTCCAAGAGGGTATAGGTAGCACTGGGGAGAAACATTTCCTAACTGTGAGGGTTATTATTAGAATAATTAAACCTACTAACTGACTCTGTAAGGGTAGATCAAACAAAACCCAGTGTGTATCACTGTGTGCCCTGAAATACAAGTCTAATAAGGGAATAAAGTGCTCTAGAAATCAAATTTGGAACAATGGTTATTTGACAATTTCAGTGAAAACTAACCCAAAAGTTATTGGCTGGTTTACTGAAAACCAGACACGTTGTGAAACCTTCTCAGTTCACATCCTGTTCAAGGTACTGTGCAAGACGATACTTGGAATACACCAAAGCTATGTGCCTTTGAGAGGTCCCTGGTGTAGCACTATTAATAAGCTTTTTGTTGTGCTGCTTCTGGTTTAATTTGTTCTGGACTTTATTAAACTCCTTTAAAACATAAGCTTTATTAATCTCCATTTATAACAGGCACCCAAGTATATGCCAAGCAATTCCTGGAAGACTGAAAGGCAGGGTGAGTAGAAAAAGTAATTTATTAAACAAGAGGTAATTATGCTAGGGGTTTTGTTGTTGTTTGGGTTTTTTTATATGGTTAGCTCTGAAGGGTTATCAAAAAGAATTTTATTTTAGAAAGATATATGTTAATGTCATGGATTACAAGTATATTAAGGTAATATGCTCTTAGTTATATAGTCTTGCTGCCACTGATTAAAAAAAAAAACCCCAAACATTTTTCCTCTTTATTAACATTTTGTATTTTAAACAAGGAATTTAGGCCCCTTGAGAACTCAGGACTCTGAGAAGAGTCTGTTTAAGGTAAGCAGGGACACTTGGGACCTAATCATGCTGTCTTTTACACTTGAGGTCTTGCATCTAAGGCTTCAGTTGCAGAGTAGCATCATTGCATCAAAAGGCCAGAACCTCGAGAATGGTGAGTTTTCTGAAGTATTAAAAGCAAACTCTTTATAGATTTTCAAGTCTCGCAGTGCTTGTCCCTTGCAGCATGTGGAAAAGCATTAGAGAAGGAAATTAAATGATGCTTTAATGAGATTAGTTTTTACCACTGATAATCCCACTGGAAAGAGTGGGCCTAATTGCCTTAAACTGAGTATTTTCTGCTTTTTTTTTTCAATTACTTTTTCTGATAAACAGGCAACATTAGTATCCTAAGAGCCCACACGACAAAACTGTGCATAGTTTGCTTGCATTTTTATCTCCATCTGATTTAGAGCATGTACCATATGTGAGATTCAGAAAGAAAAATTCCCCTTTCTCCATGAGAAGCCATGACATGTGGCACTCATTTAGACAAAGAATTCATGCAGAGACATGGAGAGGTCTTTTCGATTTTTCATTTCTATTATGAAATGTGCCATTTTTGTTAAGCAATTTCATACTCAGAGAATCTCCTTCTTACTTGACTAACATGGTCTTTTCCAAAGTGAAGACATCTTTCTTCAGAGTACGTGAATAAAGGAGACATTCATGTCTGAATGAGGTGTAAGGAACATGAGACAAATGTATTTTATTCAGTGAAGAAATTAAAAAAAAAAAACTATATTCCATTCTGCAAGAATGACCCACCCTATCAGGTATTAAGTGTGAAATTATTTTTCCTCTCTCCCATTTTTTCAGCTCCACCCCATGAAACTTCTAGTTCCAGACCATTAAAAGAAGAGTTCATGCTTGATGGAAATCCAGAGGAAAAAAAAAAGGGAGGGAAAAGGGAATGCTAGGGAGGTCACCAACATAACCCTCTTAGCCACATGAACATGAACACAAAAAGAAACTTCTGCTCCGTAACCAAGTCTTTTATGTTACTCCTTAGTCAGAATAAATTGTGATTTATTTAAAACTATATTTTATAAATTGAAGAAAAACCTTAAGCAAATCTTTACTGGACTGGCATGGTTGCTCAGCTCATTAAGAGCTATACCAAAAATAACAGAGGACAACCTCATCACAGAGTAATGAAATCCAATTGAAACTGTTACTTTTGGCATTTCATTTAATCTCTTATGCATACATGTGATGTCAAAGTTTCTGGATTTGAGAAAAAATGGGTGGGTTTTTTTACCTCTTTGGGAACAGCCTCCATGTTCTAATATGCATGTTTATGCATAGTGTCCTGAAGTCTTTCCGATGTAATTTTAGGAACAAGCACTGCAATTGAGTTACTAATTGCAAAAGCATGAAACTGAATTTCGCAATGTTACGTATTGAGGAAAAGACTATCCTTCGTATTAAAAACCTTCCGACACTTTTTCTTTTCCCAGATGAGAGCCTATGGTTTGGAGGCTCCATGACCGGGTGCCAATGGTTCTCTTGATGTGGGGGGGGAGCTGGGGACTGTGAGGGTCCTTGGGGCAGCTGGAGCTGGGTCTGGGGCTGCACCGCTGGACTTCGTTCTCATCCAGTCCTGCAGGTGGTTTGATTCGACTGGCAGGTGTTATCTGCCTCCCACCTGGTGGCTTCCCATCCTGTACACCTGACTGACCCCAAATATGATGTTTCAAGGCAGTGTTTCAAGGAGAGGAGGCCAGGGTGGCTCCTGCCATGATGCCCCTGCTAGCTCCTGCTGTGTTCAAGTGGGAGCCACAGCTGTGCAATGTGGGAAGGTGCTCATGCGGCACTCTGCATTGTTACAGTGGGAAAATGAGAGGAGCTTTATGTTTTTCCTTCCTCTCCTTGCTCCATCTTTGAGACCTCAGCATAAAAGTCCAGTGCTCTGCTGGATTCTGTACATAGTTATATATTAATACTGCAAAAGCAATCTTGGAAATTACAATCTTATCCCTTTTTAGTTGCTTATTCGTATTAAAAAGAAGGATACAGCAGAAGAAAAGACTTTTCACAATTGTGCTTAAGTATTGACATAGATGTGAAGTTGATAAAGTTAAATCTCCTGTCCTGAAGAAAAGGTTATACCCACAGGGAAATCAGATGCCTGCCTTCTCCCTAAACAGATGGGAAGCAGGCACTGAGATCCCCGGCTTGGTCCAGAAGAAAGTCTTGGTATCTTGCAAAAGTGAGCTTCATGCATGGTTCTGGTTTGGCTGCTCATTCCCTCAAACTTCTCACAGTTGTCAGCAGTGCTGGGCCAGCTCTGTGCTGCACATTTCTGGCGCTGGGGAGACAAGTGTGGCTGCAAACCACAGGGACAGCTCTAGTCCCAGCAGCCTTGCACGACTAGTGCCAGAACAACTGAGACATGAAGTGTTTGGCCTCTTTGAATTTTGGATCATGTTAATAGACCTGCAGATGGGCCTAATGGGATGTGTTGAAGACATGCGGAAGTCCAAGTCTATACTGTCCTCAGGGATGTGTTTTTCTCTTCTGTCCTGACAGAATTTTTTTTTCTCTATGTGTTAGGCAGAATATGATCCTAAACTGAAAATAGACCTTTCAGTGATTGGGCCTAAGGACGTGTTAGTTTAGTTTTCTGCTATAAAAACGAGTTGTCACAGACACGTTTTGTAAGAATGTGGCATTGTCTCAAGACAACTAAATGATGAGGTTTCATGAAGCCGGTTGTTTATGTGTACCCAGGAAACACTGCATAATCTACAGATTCTGCTTAAAAGAAGGAGATTATGTTTTTGAAAACTACTTTGATCTCAATTTTGCAACTTCACTATCAAGCCTTAAATAAGCCACAGTATACAGTGAGCTTTTATATAAAATATGTGATAAGGACTTGTCTTACTTTCTATCTTAAAGAGAATGAACTGGACCATCTCCTGTAGTTTCTCAGACAGACTTTAGAAATTGCATAAGTGATAAAACTAGTCTTTATCTAGTATCTTATTTTAAAACACCAGGCTATGTCTGAGAAAAATAAAGTTAAAATCTTCCCAGTTTTCTTCTATTCAGTTACTTCCTAGAGCCATGTTTTTAAGAAGCTGGGAATTAGGCAACAAGAAAAATTCTGATAAACTGGAATAGCACCAGACTATTGGTTAGCACAGAGAAGGAAGCTTGTATGCTGTGTTGGTGCAGATTTGGGCCAGGGCTCAGTGGAGTTCTAAGTAGCAAAGCTCTGTTGATGCCATCAGTCCCGTACAGGTGCAGCTGCGTAGCCCCAGCACATGTATACTTTTAACTGGTAGAATATATACCAAATGTCCAAATTAGGACACTTGACATGAGGGAGATTTAAAGAGAAAGCAGTACAGATAATACTGGTCTTTCATAGGGCTGGTGGGTGGATCATTCCTGTCCACCGTAGTCATGAATTCAAATTTGGCTTTGCAGGACGAACTACCCAACCTACGGCCTGGCCTTCTTTCCCAGGTCCATCAGAGATGGAGCTGGAGGACTCCTGTGGCAGAGACTCTTTGCTGGTGTTATCCTCACTTTCGTTCATCCCTTCTCCATCAGACATGCTTGACAGTGAGTGTGAGCATGCACCTTTATCCCTGTTCTCATAAGACAGGTCTGCTTGTGTAGGTGTACCCAGCACAGCACCCGGGCACGTGCCGGATGATGCCATGTGTCTGGACGTGTGCCTGTCGATTAGCAGGGAGAGCACTGCGTGCTGACAGTAAAATGCACGTGTTCCTCCCCCATACAAATTACTCCACTGCTCAGATCGACTCTACATCTCCCTTTTGCGTGCACTAGGAACTGCAGTTGCCCACCTGGTTTGTCATAGCCAAAAGTTCAGTGCACTGATGGAAGCCCCAGCAGTTCTGGTAAACATCTTTCACTCAGATACATGACCATGGCTGAACTGTCTGCCTTCCTGCCTTTGCAACAGCAGAGCAAGGCAATGTGAGAAGACTTTTTGTTAGTGTTTTAACTTCTCCTTCTAGTCCTGGACAGAAAAAGACAAACTATTCTAATTTTTTATTTTTAAAGAAACCCACAGCCCATTTTTTTCTTCTTTATAAAGTCAGAAAAATTAGGACTGGGTTTGATTAGGCCTTTGGATCAAGATTTATGTTGTTTCTTAGTTTACTTGCCAGGTCCTGCTTTAGAAGCAGTAAAATGACACTGTAATTCTGGTGACCTATTCAGTAGACACTTGCAGGAAAAATTCTGTGTTTAAATAAAGTGAAGGTTATGACACAGGCTGAAAAAGTCAGGAAATCCACACTTAAGGCTGACACTAATGCTCATGTGGAAAATAAAAGACACAGTGACTCAAATTCAGCAGGGAATGCCAACCATAACTCTGAATTTCCAGGCTTTGTGTCAGGTTCTGTCAATATAATGTTATTTAAATGGAGTTTTATGCCTGCGAATTCACTTGTGTTTTAATGGCAGGATTATTTTAAGAGGAATAATAATAGAAAAAAAAATCATGTTGGGAAAGGTTGCTTGTAAAATGTCTGTTCTTACATATGACAGGCCAGAATGGATACTCTTGTACCAAAGCCATATGTAGGCACCAGAGTAGAACTGGCTTCCATTCCTGGCCTTGCCAGACATTTCCTGGGTGTTCTTAGTAATTTAGTTCACCTGCGCCCCATTTTGTCAGTCTGCAAAATATGAGGAATAGCACTGACCTCCTTCCTGATGTGCTTTATAAACCTGCTGAAGAAAAGCTCCGCATCCAACCTAGAGTAAAACACAGCAACACTGTCCGTGCGTGGGAATACAGCATAACTCACACCTCTGGTGAGATATATTTCATCATCTCCTCATGCCGCGTGCATCTGCACGACGTTCTGAGGCCACAGAAGGACCCCTGGCTTGGGCGGGGTTCCCACCTGGAGGTCACTGGCCAGATCCGGCTGCAGCCTGTAATTCATCACTCGTGCCATCAGCCAGCAGGTCGCAACCCACCAGCAGACCAGCACCTGCATGGACTCCGAGGAGAGTGATGGAGGCAGCCAGCACTGCAATTGAAGGGTTTTTCTTTCTCCAGCTGTTCTTGCAAATGGCCTTCTCTCCTCCTTTACTTTTCTTTTTGGTTTCATGGTCTCTTTTGCACTTCCACTGAGTCTTGTGTCTCTCATATGTGAGGCCTGGAAAAATTCATATTTCTGCCACTTTCAGATGAAATAACGGAGATCAAAGTTTGCTCTGTTTGTAGCCGAAATCCCATGTCTTACAGAAATTCAGCTTCTGCAAGAATTTAGTGTGGAAGAATGAACTTGTTTGATGGCACCAGTTAGGAAATTGCATACATACTTTTGCTTATGTTGGCACTCCATCACTCCTTTCTAATGCCAAGGAAATTTGATAGGGGAACAAAGTCACAGTGTGCTATCTGATCACAGTGATTTTTAGGAAGATCCACTATAACAAGTGACAGGAAATTGGGCACCTTTGAAAATAAATCCCTCTGTGATACACTAGGAATTGAGTGGAAAGACTCCTTTTAGCATTGAAAGTTAGATCAGAGAAGGCACCAGGCAGGAAAAGCAGAACAATCTTGACATCACAGTACAAGTAAAAGGAGAATGAAAATGATGCTGTGGAGCCACCAATCCCCACTTTGCATAAGGCTGCTATAAGGAAAACACCTGTAAGGATAACATAACAATGGCTCCCATAGGAAAAGAAAGATGGTAAATAGTATTTGTTAAGCTGTTGCTTTGGAGGTTTCCACAAGCACTTAGAGAATAGTTATGAAAAAAACAGCCATAATTCAAACATGCAGCAAAACTGCCTTTTGTAACAGTGTGAAGCAGCTGTCCATAATCAAGTAGTGAAAGTCCTGCTCTTTACAGCTTGGCAAAGTTTCTGCTCATCAATAAGTGGAGCAAACAAACTCCTCTTTATGTACTGCATAGCTGCATAAGGACTTTCCCCATGGAATTTCTTTGAGGTGATTTGCTTTTCCTAAGCATGCTAAAATTAAGAGGGAAGAGGATATAGGAAGGCAGAGGCCAACTGTAAAAAACAAGAGCAATTGTAGGAATTGGTGATACAGTCTATGAAGGGAATTAGACTTGGGAATAAGTAAACAATGGGAAAGGTAAATCTGGTTCCTCCATGTTGCTTGTCTGTTGCCTCGATGTGCATTCACCTGAAACATATTTTTGCCTAAGCAACCATTTGCTTTCTCCCTTATGAAATGCACCTGGGAAACTCCTGGTTCCTGGGAAGGGAGTATAAAAATGAGTCATGGTGTTCTACTGAGAAATGGGGGAGAGGGAGCTCTCTGTATTCAAGGACAATATAGGATAGGATATTGAGTAATGAGGTAGGGAAAGCTCTGTAATGAGAAAGAGCTGTCAAGGAAGCACAGAACTCAGGGAAATTGTTTTATGAAGAGGGAGCAATCACAAAGTTGTTGGACCGAGATGTTGTTACAGCTCTCCCTAGAATTTCAAGCTTTGGGGAAATAAGAATATGTTTGGAGAGAGTGGTGCAATGTCAAATCAACAAGAATTATAGAGAGAGAAATATAAGTTATAAATTCCATCCTTTCAGCTATTAGATTCACTTTAATGTGATACTGCATTCTCCATGCTCAACTAAATATAGGAGGATTTGGTTTATATTAAAGGCCCAAGTTGGCTTTTGGTGGCATAAATCTTTGGTGGAGTAGCAAACATCTTGTTGAATCCCGCTCTACATAAAAGTCTTTAACAAAACCTCACAGAGCTTTTCTGTTGCCTTTTATTTTTTTTATTGCTTTACCTGAACTACTGAATGTGAGACAGATGCGCCCCAAGAGACTGGTGACAAGATAAGTTCTCTGGAATTTTCATGGCTAAAGTGCTTCAAGTAAGAAAACTGTGCCCCTTTTGTAAGGCTGCACAACTCCCACCAATTTTGATGAAAATTTTATATCTATATATATGTACACACACTCTAAGTGCACCTGGCTTTTGTGGACTAGACATGAAAAATTACGTCTCTTGTATTGCTTTGATATAGATGTTTGAATTGATTAAAGCTGTGGACAGCAATTTTTCCTGTTCTCTTACCCTGGTACATTGCAATTATGATTCTTTGGGGTTTTTTGCTTGATTGAGATCTTTCTAAAGTATCAGAGATGTTTTCTGGATTAACCCTGTTACTAACTGTGTAAGATTGTAAGGGACCTCTCTTGTGGAGGTGCCCCCCTGGGGGCCATGGGAGTTGGGGCATGGTCTATGGGGTTTCCAGGCTCCCTGATGTTATCCTGTTCCCTATTGACCATAGGCATCCCCGCCCCACCCCGAAAACTGTGGTGTTCCCATGATTCCTGGGCAGTCTGTGGGGGAATCTGTGCCTGACCTGGCTGCCACGTGTTCAGGGAAATAAAACATCTGAGAACACCTATCAAAAATATTGTTCCTGATTCTTTCTATGGACAAAGCTGCCTTCAGGGAGGGTTGCAGGCTATCCCCACTGCAACACTCTATGTCATTTTCAGCCCTACTTACATAGTCATAGAATGTTAAGGGTTGGAAGGGACCTCAAAGATCATCTACTCCTAACCCCCCCTGCCATGGGCAGGGACACATTCCCTTAGGCCAGGTTCCTGAAGGCCTTATCCAACCTGACTTTGAACAGTGTGTGGACTGGGGCATCCACAACCTCCCTGAACAACCTGTTCCAGTGGTTTGCCACCCTCACAGTCAAGCCTTTCCTCCTAATATCGAACCTGACTTTCCCCTCTCTCAGTTTGTACCTGTTGCTCCTCGTCCTGTCACTACAGTTCCTGATGAAGAGTGCCTCTCCAGCTTCCCTGTAGGCCCCCCTCAGGCACTGGAAGGTTGCTCTGAGGTCTCCATGCAACCTTCTCTTCTCCCGGCCGAACAGTCCCAAATTTCTCAGCCTGTCTTGATAAAGGAGGTGCTCCAGTCCTATTATCAACTTTGTGGCCCTCCTCTGGAGTGCCTCTATTCCTTTACAGAGCAATCAGTGCCTCTATAAATGTACCCCAGATAGCTTCTCTAATGCTGATGCTTGTGAGCTCCACACAGCCTAAAACAGCCTGTGCATTTATATGTGACAATTTGGATTAAGCTTCTAAAACCTGACCAGGTGGTTTTGCACTCGGAAGTCTGCAATCGTGAGCCTTTTCCTTGCTCTCTGGCCCCAGATGGGCTTAGCCCCTGGAGTATGCCAGAGCAAACTTAGTAACACATAAAGTGATGTTGCCTTGTGAATATCACTTGATTACATCAAAATGAAGTTTACATGGAGTGTGCTGTATATCCTGTCTACAGAGACCTTTTTTGTAGTCTGTAGGAAGGCATCTTCTCTCCCATGAGACAAACGTCCCCTGCCAGACAATGCGAAGCAGCCTCTCACCTTCCCCTCCAGTTGGAGAAAGGAAGCAGAAGGGTTGCCAGCTAGAGTAGGGCAGGATAAACATGCCACAGTACTTTGACCTCAATGATCAAAAAACCAAAAAACCCCAAACAAACAAAAAAAAAACCCAAACAAAAACCAACCAACAAACCNNNNAAAAAAAAAAAAAAAAAAAAGAAGGAAAAAAAGAAGAAAAAAATTTTTTGCAATATAGTTTGGGTTTAGTCTCCTGTGGTTTTTCAAGGAGTTGATTTCATTGCCAACATACTGAACTGCAAATGCCCATTCAGCCTAAATGTCAGCTATATTTTCAGTTTAACTGAATTCCTGAATGAAAAATAAAAAGAATGGGAGACCAGCAGCATAATTGTTTTTGTGATAAAAAACTTCCTTTCCACTTGTAATCAGTTTTTTGAAAATGTGGTAGTCAATCTTTATTCTGTACCTTTTTTTGCCTATCAGGCTGTGGTATTGGTGAGCATGACTCTTCTTTCTTTTGGGAGAATAATGCAGTTAGGCATGTGAAGTTAGTGTTACCAAAAGAAATAGAACATGGATGGATAGAGTTAAATTTTATATGCTTATGTTTGCATCCACTTTGCACAATGTTGACTACAAGGATGTTCTATATCCCACTGAAGGAGAAAAAGAGGGTTTATATTAGTCCTTGAAATACTGTGTATTCTTGGATCTGGAGTTTGGCTTTTCCCATTCCATCATGTTATAGAGCAAGATGGAATATGAATATGGAACTGGATCCAGACATCCTTCACATTTGGTTTGGGCCAACAGTTAGGTCTAAACTTCCTCCAGGTGCATCCTATCCTAAATTAATTTACTTCTTATTTTCCTGAAGTAAATACAATTTGCCCCAGGCTTTTGGAGTTAACAGGATTTTGTGACTATTTATTAGCACAATTAGAGCATGCTTGTTTGATAGTTCATTATTTTGTTCCAGTAAAAATCTCTATGTCCCACAATAGTACGTAAACCAGGCAATCTGTCCCTCTTAAAGTTCATATTGTGAGACATAAAAAATATCACTGTAGCAGCAGAATGTGGTAGTGGTATCCAAAAATGGAAGTTTATAGCTCAATAATGCACGTGTATTGGGTGACCAGGTGATTTCTGGCGTTTCTTCATTTCCTTTCCAAACACAGTTGTTTTATTGTCATAATTAGGAGTACAAGGAAATGCTATTGTGTGTTTTGGAAGAGTGTTAACTCCATATTAGGAGTTAATCTATTTCTGCTCAGCATCACAGAGAATGTTCAGTGGGTTTTGTTTACTTTAGTTGCCCTCATACAGCACAATTCAGTCTATTGCACTGCTGTTAATGGGCTTTTTTTCTTTTGTCTTCAATATAGGGTCCTTAAACTGAATTCTTAAAAGGGAAGCTCTGGTGAAGAAAAGGTCAATAAAAGTTAAAGGAAACCTCTGTGGCTAACCTTTAATAAAACTAGGATACTGAAAGGGTTAAAAAATGAATATGTGAACAAGGTACCCTGATCCAAGCAATGAGATATTTTGTGTGGAATTTATTGTAGCTAATTGTAAGCAGGTGCATTTGAACCGCCAGATGCCAACCTGCCAAAATATGTCATGGCTCTAAAACGTAGCCAGATCCTAATGCGTGGTGAGGTCTGCTTGGTGCGGGTGAGCTGGAGCCTTGCTGAGCTATCGCTCAGAGTGTCTCTGTTGGACCAGGGTAGGTGTTACAGGGACACCCACAACCACTGCCTGCCTGCTGGGGCTTGCTGTGCTTGGGGCTGCAGCAGGAACACTCGGGTGTTCTTTCCTCTCCTTGGAGTACAGCTGCCGTTTGATACCCGCAGCTGCCAAAGCAGTGTTAGGATTCATTCTCCATCCACAGAAATGGTTGTTTGCAGTGGGCTTATTCCGTGTGTGACCTTTTGCTCCAGCAGCACTGCTGCAGAGCAGCTCCTGCAGTGCAGAACCAAAGCTGTGAAGTAAAATGTGTTGTCTAAAAGCTCTCCAAGTGAGCCTTACCATGTCACGTAGACCTCTTCAGCACACAAAAGACTGGCTGGAAAATCAACTGGCCTACCTGTAAATATACAGTCATAACATTTGTTTTATTGGCAATAAATACTCAGAAGCATAACACGGTTTGTGAATGCTGAGCTCTTCTGGAGCTGTGGGACTGGCTGCCCTGGATGTCACAGCCCTGCTGATGTCCTGCAAATCTGAGGGCTAACTGTTTCCTTACTGTGTACAAATTCCATTTCATGACAGCAATAATACCTTCCAGGCAGTGTGTTTCAGGGTGATAATTATACATCTTGTGTGGGTAAATTTACTCCACTTTAGTTGTGTGAAAAAAAAAAAAAGTACTGCTGTACTGCTGGCAAATATAGGAGAATATCCTGGTTTCCGTGAGTTTAAATAAAGAAAAAGTGGGAAGGGAAGCAGGTAAGCTGCCTGCTCCCCCCCCTCTTTTTTTTTTTTTCTCCATATTCCAGTGAGATTCTGGCTGAATAAAGGTGGGATGTAAAATGAGTTCAGATTTCAAGGTAGGGCCTGTGCCAGTATCCCCAAGCTTTTTCAGCTAACTGGCCACTGCCAAACCTCAAATTTTTCTGTGGACCATGGTCTGCCATTGCCATTAAACTTTTATTTGGGAACTGTATTGTAGAGACGCACTTTGATAGAATTCTGAAAACTGTGGCCTCAGAGGCCATCAGCTTTCTGTGGACTGTGATTTCACAGCATCACAAGAACAAAGAAGACTTCAAGGTAATGAACGTGGAAAGACAGTATCAACCGTAACTGTATTATGTCTTACACATTTGATCACTTCTTAAAAGTGTTTCGTGTTGAAAACTTCACAGTCTCCTCATATGTTTACTCTGGATCTTCATCGTTCATACTCTTAGGAAGCCTTTGCTAATGCAAAATCTAAGTCTTTTTATTAACCTAGTCCTAAACACCAAGGGCATAGAAAACATGTACTTCCTCTCTGCAACTTTATTTTGTATATTTAAGACAATTATCATGTCCCCTCCATCTTCTATTTAGTAACCAAATAACCGTAAATCCTCCAAGTTTTCCTCTCAGGCATATTTTGTAGGCTTTTAATATGTAGTTCTCCTGTCAATGCTCAATACTTTTACTGAGATACAGTAGCTGAGGCCTCTCAAGCTCTGAAAGGGGAAGGAGAATCTAGTCTCCTGAAGACTCTTTATCTTCTTTTGCAGGCTACTCCAGTGTGTCATTTGAACAGGCATCGTTCACCCATGTGGTCCATTACAAACCCCTAGTTCTTCCTATCTAAATACTTTTCTAGCTGTTCATGCAGCAGTTTATTCCCGTACACAGGCAGTAAATAGACCTCTGTCCCGTGGAAAATGTGCCTTTCTGACTGCTAAAATGAATGTAGGAGGATTATGGTGTCTTTTATATCATCTAGTGCATTAACAGTTTGTCTTATTTGGTGTTCTCTTCAAATTTGATAAATAATTTGGTTTTCATATTTGATAAATACTTTTTGTATCTTTTATGGATAGTTTTTCACTTATTAGTGAAAATACTGAGAAATATGGGATATGGGAAAAGCCCTTTAGCCACTGATTGTTCCCTCCTGAAAAGAGAATTGTATTTCTCTTTCACCTAGTCCATGCTTCCATAAATTTCTCCAGAGCACATCATGTCATACACTCTGGCACGTTTCTTAAGATGAGCTGTATTACAACTATGACTTCTTTATCCACAAGTTCTGTTATGTGGTTGTAGGAATTACTTTGGTTTTGCACAGTTTGTTCTGGCAAATGTAAACTGGCTTATGCTTATCACATTGTTTATTTTCTAGGTATTTACAGATGGTTTGTTGATTATTTGTTTAAGCATTTCTCTGGCATCCCGGCGTTGTAGTGTAAAAATTTCCCCTTTCTTCTTCTGCCTCTTTTTTAAAGACTGACACCATCACTGTCCTTCCCAGTCTTCTTTTACCTCCCCTCAGAGACGTCTTTCCTATAATATCTGTCAGTAGTTCCAAGATTTAATTAGTCAGTTTGCGATGTATTTTAAAAGTTTTATGCATCTTACAATCTTATGTGGTCTATAATCTGAGTATTAGCCCCAAGCATTTTAACATGGAAATTATCCAAATTCTTGTTAACCCCTTGTTTTATTTGAAGCTCATGTCTCATTTCATTGTAGGAATCAGTAGTCTGATTTTTGTGCAGAAAAAAATTAAAAATTAAACTATGGCTATCTCAGTAGAGTATTTGTGGATCTATAAGAAAATAGGTATTGTCATGGAAGCATATTTCTATTAGATATGACCCAGCAGAGAGAGAAGAAACAGTCCGGGTGTGAAGTGAAAATTAGTGCAAATTGGTCTTCTAGCATTTTCTGACAGAACTAAAGTAAGAATTATCTTTATTGGCTGTATTTAGATTTTATTTACCGTATGCCCTATACATGGTTTGGAACATGAGGAAGCTAGGACAGGAAACATTTGCTTTCCAAAATTTCTAACAGAACACCTCCTAATCTAGGGTCCATTTATCACTTCTGTGCTTCTGAGAAATCCTCTGTGATCTTGCTAATTGATTATAGAGTAGTCCTTGGATTTCAGCAAATGTCAGAATAGGCAGTGGACTTTGCAAACCTATAAAAGGAAGAAACTGCTGATCTTGAGTCCACTTAAGCCTTGTGGGATTTTTCTGTGTATGTGCACCAAGGGAGCTGTATGCTGCACCCAGGGCATGTCCACTGCTACTTCTTACTGTGATTCAGCAGAACGATCTTTTCCATACATTCAGGAACACCGGAGGAAATTCTGCTTAAAATGACATCTCTTTTAAACCCAAATATTTATCAAGTAAAAGGAAGACACTCGCCAGCATCACCTTCAAGCTGAAAATAATAGCAAGCAGATGAAATTTCTAGTGCAACCAGAAACCATGGAATATTGTTCTAATACCATATATGTTCAGATTCCCCAAAGTATTAGGGTTGTATCACAAATATTGCTGCAATTGTTTAATTTTACTTTCCTTAAGATCTTAGATCTTACTCTAGTTTCAGAGGATGCAGACCTGTGTATTGCAGACTCCAGAGAGATCTACTCCATACTATTCCTCAGGCTTATCTGCAAGTTACTGGTATCTCGGAAATTATTTGGTAGCACTTGTTACTTCCAAGACTCCCATTATTGTAGTTTCATTTATGAAAGGTCACCATTCTCTGAATTATATGCAAGAGCTGTTTCAGCTTGTATCTTGTGTCTAATCCTGTCCCTTGTCCCAGGGTCACACTATTCCACAGGGTGGTAGTCTTTTTGGTGACAACAGTACTTATAAATCATTTCCAGAAAAGTGTTTATCAATTTCTCCCATAACAGGTTATTTCCAAACATCAGAGCTTAAATGCAATAAGTAGTCACAGTAGCTATATTTGGAAAACATTTCTCCTGAAGAGCTTTATTAGAATTCGGCATGTTCCCAGAAACTAATTTTTTTGCTAGGAATCTCAGAAAGCCATTGCCAAAAATGTATTTAGTAATATTTTTAGAGCCAAACTGGGATTAAATAGTAGTCAGGGAATGGTGCATCAAAACAGGAAGCTGGGTACAAGTTGACAAGGAGAGTGTTGCTCAGCTGATTTTAGACAGGGTCACACTATGAACTTGTTTTCTCCACCACCCTCCCCACCACGTGGAGCTGCTGAATCAAAGTGTGTCAAAAGCAGGAGCACAACACTGCAGTGCTGCCGACTGCTAACTGGCCAGAGGCAAGCATACCTTTGTTCCAAACACTGCCCTGGAGGCAGGGATGTACCTACATCCAGCTGGTCCTATGCCTTCACCCACGTCCCTGCTGCAGCCACTGGTAGGTCCGTGTAGTGCAGGGACTTCCGAGGAGAAAAAAAAATACATGATGAAGGAAGGTGGAAATCTGTCCTGGAACAAAATCTAAGAAAGGCAAGGCAATGTAGTTGAAAAGAGGAAATGGGACAGTGTGGAAAGAGGCCAGGGTGAGGAAGGCAGCCAACTGCACATCATTCAATTCAAGGTTCAGTTATACTACAGTGCATCATGAGACATAACACTAAGGATGGAGACGGAAGGGCTGTCACCTTCTCAGCTCTTGTAGCTTCCTTAGTAAGCATGTGTTGTTTGTGACAGCAAACAAGTTAATCAGTTGTTGCATATCAGCAGCAAAGCAAGCTCCATCAGCAGCAGTAAATTAGCGGGGACAAAAGTCCCCCGTGCTGGGGTCCATGGCTCACTTGCTGCAGTTGGGAATCAGGCCTATCTGCTAAGGCTCTAGGACTCTGTTAATTTTTTTCACAGGAGGCTAAAGGTTTTCTGGATCTATTTGTGCTCGGGCTGAGGCAATACTAAGGGGCACGGCTGGTCCCAGACTACACATCAGCTACTCTCTCTACCTAGAAATGGTTTGATTCTTCAATCAGTTCAATTGACAAATCTGGTTGCATAGTTTTTCTCTGTCACTCAGGGTCATAATCTGCCTTAAAATTCAAATTTTCCCTCATAAAAGAACAATGAGTGGGACAGGTTGTTTACATTATAGTTTTCCTGTTCCTACCACATGAAGGTTCAGAAGTTATAGTATGCAGGTGGAGCATTTTTTTTTAACCTACAAGCCAGTAATTAGCACCTTTGCTTCATGTTAGCATTCAGCATGTGAACCTTATTGCTTCATCAAATGTCTGAGGGCCCATCTGGTTTTCATCAGCTGAACAGCACTATTTGACAATGAGGGGGAAAAAAGCAAGTTTTGCTAGCAGCAATAATAATCAGTTTTCCTTGCCCACATCTCTTTCCCCACTCAACCTCTCCAGCAGCCATCTTCTCTTCTTCCCCCTTCCCAAAGAAAATAATGTGAATGACTCCAGTAATTTGTGTATAAATCAGTAATATTCTGGTGTCATAGGAGAATAATACATGTTGACGGCAGGGACTACCTCAGCTTCTCCACCTGGATTTGTGTCTATAGGTGAGAGACTTTTCGTAGGAAAATCAAGGGTACTGCTTGAAACAGTAGTTTGTGGCTCCTTATCTGACTCCTCTTCAAGACTTCTGAAGTGATCCTTTTCCCTAAGCATCTTCTTAATACAGAAACTCTCTTTCTTAGAAGTTGGATTGTGTTTTTATCATTTTTTAAACAGAAACAGACTCTGAACAACTATGATACAGAAGCTGCGCTGATCTACAGAGTCTTCTTGTAAGGGAATTTTGGGCTTTAGCAACTATGAATGCCATCCGTGTACTTCTAGCAACACTCATGCCAGAGGTATCAGGTCTGTCCCCTCACAAGATCAATGCTCCTGAGCAGATGGATCTGGCCCGTTCTATATTCCAGGTTTAAGAAAATGGTTCTCAGATAGTTTAAACAGAAGATTATGACTTTTTTCTACCCTACTCCCCTGCTCTCCATGCCCCCCTCATTTAGGCTGCTATGTCAAACACTGAGTGTGATTAATGATGACAGAGATTACTGTGAGCATAAAGTTCAAGAGCTCAGCTATTTATTTGTTTAAGAAAGTTGTTTTCTGAGTGTTTCTCTATATATCTAGCCACATGCTTAGACTGAAATACCCCAGCACAATCACTGGTTTGTACGAATATTGTTTTGACAGCAAAGAATGCTTGTAAACATCCAGGACTGGGAGAGGAAATATTCAGTGTCTTAGGACTCATTCCATTTTCATGTGGTTTGTTCTTCTGTCAGTGGCGTGGGAGGCAATTCCTGTCCCATAACTGAGGAGACACTGTGTGCGAAAGTACCTCGGCTCAGGTGAGTAGTGCCGGAACATAGGCAGGAGGTTGTAGGCAGCTTCTGACCATCATCTTCAGCAAATAAGCATGGAACGCAGATCTAAATTCAAAACTTTCAGTTACAGGTCCAGAAGCAAAAAACAGAAGATGGTTGTGTCTCTACATTGCCCAGGAACCCTGCCTAATGTCAGCGTTGACAAGCCAAGTTGTGGATTTACATAGTTGGCTGCATATATCTGTTGTCCTGTCATTTCTCAAAAATGTTGGGTTTAGTTTCTCAGGAGTGAAATTTGCTGGAACTCTGCTTGGTCTTCTAGCACCTAGAAACAAAGCTGTTAATTATCTATGCACCTATAATACCTATCTTTCACTTATGGGTATAGCTGAGCTCAAGTTTTGACTCATGAGCTGCAGATGTAGAGCTTTTGATTATGTCTTGGGCAGTGGGAAAAAAAAAAATGTTTCTTCCTTCAATTCAGCATTTTCCCTGGCTGGCCATTCTGATTTACTAAGTTTGATTTAACAGATTAGCTCTGCTTATACATCTTATCTGTAAATCACAATATATTAACAAAAGGAAGGAAAAAACCCGCCTGCCCAAATCACTTTCAGGTGAATCTAACTGCTTTTCTAAACCACTCTGCCCTTGACTATTTTGTTAAAAATCTGAAGAAAGGGTTCTGGGAAAGAGAATGGTCTTTAAATTATTGCTTCCTTTTTAAGGCTAGCCCCATGATACACACATCAATTTTTTATGAGAGCAGTTCCTTTGAAAATTATCTTCATGTGTTTTCTTTCTTTCAAAATTTATTCTAACTGAGAATAAACTGATTTTTCATCATGTCACTCATTTCTCCAGAGAATAGTATTGTTTTTCTTTTCTTATTTTCTGGTTCAGTCCATTTAAGTCCTCCTCCTTCTCCACTTCCTTACTGCTCTAAGCAGAATCCGAGGTTAGTTAAGGAAAGTTGTGTCTGAGTTGTGTCCAATTGTAAGCTTCTGACTCAAAAAAACCTCCAAAAAGCAGCCCAGAAAAAAGCAAACCACCCTCAAAATCCACCCTTGATTTCTTGTCCTTAATGGGTTGATTACCAGATTAGTTCTTTACAATTACAGCACTTGTTTCCTGTTTTCAAAGGCAAAAATCAGCCACTTAAGCATTACTAAAAAAAAAACCCCGGGTGCCTAAATTAGTTTGCCTAGTTAGAGCAATAACAGCCCTATCAGACTGCAGGTGTCACAATACCCACACACACACACACAGAGCAAACTTAAAAACAGGAGGCAGCCTTACTGAACCCAAAGGAATCTTTTTTAGCAGAGTTCATGCTTCTTAGCTCATGAGGTCAGGCTATAGAAAAGCAGCTGACACTATGATATTGAAGGCTCCAGTGGTTTTCCTGCAGGAATAGATGGATGACCTGGTTGTTTTATATTGCTGACTTTGTCCATTAAAACAGCAAAGTAAAAACTGGTTTTCCTCATGTGGGTTTCTTCTTAATGAAATTTGTTCCTTGTCATCAAACCTATTTGTATGTTTTTTTGCTCCCTTGGTCTCATTTTTCTTAATAGTCTCTTAACTTCCTGACTTTACAATTTCAGTTGTCAGGGTACAGTTCATCCAAGGCTAAAGTGTTCTGACACAATTAATGCCAAAAATAAAGGGAAAATAAAAGGATTTATTAGACTTTATCTCTGTGCTGTATCATTTCAGTGCAGGGGTTAATTCCTTCTTAAGTTCCTCAAATTCAGAAGAATCAAGAATGATCAGACATATATTCAGATAATTAAACTCAGGCCTACTATCAAAGCTAGGTTTCAGCATTAGTGACTGAGTTCTGGGGTGTTTTGTGGGAGGTTCTACTTAGGCTAATCCCCAGAATTTATTGCAAATATTTTGAGAGAGGAATCACATATATATTTGAGAACAATTTTAATACAATTCCTCCTACATATGGATTATACTTGATTTTCCATAATGTCTTTTTTCCCCCACAGGTAACTTTGTCTTCAGATCCTTAAAATTATCAGGATTAGAAATATAGACATTCATCCAACCTCACATCATTTTCTTACTGTTATGATCAGATCAGTCATTCAGACAACTCATCATATAATTTAGGGATAACTTGAGTCTACTGTTTCCCCGTTCTTTCTGCAGCCGTATCACATATGTCATATGTGTAGACAGAAGAGCTTACTCACCAAAAATGAAATCCTTTTTTTGAAAAAACAAAAGCTAAGAAAGAATAAAGTGCAACAGGAAAGAATACTTTGGAGAGCTTTTGTTATGCGATAGTACCTTTCTTTAAAAAGTTGTTTCATTTTTTTTATGACCTGTTTATGACTGCAGAAGAACTGTAGAAGAAAGACGCTGACCAGCATACTTTTTTCCTGATAAGAGTGACTGTTTTCCAGAAAAGCCCATGCAGGAGTCATTTACCTGACTTATACAATTTCTGTGTATAACGTGCTATAGGTATTACTTTTTCACTTAAAAGTCTTCCTTTCCCCTCCCCTCCCCTTGGAATACTTCCTTTTTACATGCTATATGCATACCATAATTTGAAGTAGTTTAATTTCTAAATTATCTAAGCAGTGAAACAGATAAAACAGCCCAACTGAAATATTTCTTAGTAAGGGTAAAAAAGGCAGCTGAAGTGGAAAACTTACCTAGCACTCTTGACTAGAATCAGGCTACATATTCATACCTATACATGTTTGGTTTCCTATTGTTTTAGAGTTGGTCTAGAGCCATTTTAACAGCTAAACTCTCACAAGAAACATTATTTCAGTAGAATTCTACTATTTCAGAATTGAATGCTATTTAATTTTGTTTTAAGCTCAGTTGATGCCACTACAAGATTATTCCTCAGTTTGACTGTGATTTGCAAACCTGAAACCCTGATGCAAACCCAGCCCAACAGCAGGTAAGGACATCCTGGCCTGTGTTCACTAAAAGCTCTGGTGACTGAATCCAGCTAAAGCCTTGTGGAGAGGAACCTGTGTTGTTTTTGGTTAGCTACTTTTGAGCAGTTTGTCACCTGCAGGCCACATCTGTCTAACTCATCAGCAGAAATGGGCATATCTGTGCCCAGGAACAAACTGCTTTGAGATGTTCATGGAAAATCTAGGAAATCCCTGTCACTCCCTATTACTATTTGGCAATCACTTTCCCTGGGAACCTGCTTTTGCTGGAGCAGACAAGCTGTCAGCCCTGCAAGTGGTCTTTTTGTTTATGTATCTTTTCTGTTCCTCTGTTTACTTAAAGGGACAGAATTGTCAACTCTTGTAAGGCTGGTCTGTATAACTGATGGCCTATCCACCTCAGACTTGCATCTTTTTTTTTTTTTTTTTTTTTAAGAAGAATCTTATCCAAACACGAGTAAAATGGGCAGATTTATGAAAGCGAAGAAGAGCAAAGTGGAAAAGGAAGTTTATGTTTTTTGTAGAGACTTGCTGCTGTGCAAATGCACTGAAAGAATCTCTTGGCTGTTTGGGCGTTTGTATAACAGCTAGAGACGCAGAGCAATTAGATTTTCTAAGTATAAGCAAGAGAATCTGTTTTGTTTATACAGAAAAGTCCCCCAGAAGAGAGGCAGAAGCGGAGACATAAGTAATAAGCGCATATGTTTGGAAAGAGTATAATGCACTTATAAATATTATAGTGGTGTCGCTGCAGTTAAGGGTCTGGCAAGATTTCTGTTGTAAACCCTTCTTGTCAGAGTTTCAGGACAGAGCTGTAAAAATTCCAGGCTGCAGCTTGGCATGTGAGGGCTGAAGGCAGGAGCACAGGTTTCTCCCCTGCCCCCTCAATCAATTGTTACAAACCTGATTGTCAGCAGGGAAGTGATATTAGGCAGAGCATTCACCTTTCTCTCTGAGAAGCAGAAAGAAAGGTTTTTATGCCTGTTTTGACAGAAAAGCTGAGATACTGAAAATGCACTGGGTTATCAGACTGTACTGCAGGAAGAAATGCCAGTGTGCTGAGAAATGGTAGATAGAAACAAGCTGTGCAAATGAGTGACACCTTTCATTTTTGGATCCAGTCTACATGTCTCTAGACATTTCATTACCTAAAGAGAAGATTGTGCAAATTTTTAGGAAGTTGACTTCATAAAAAAATGCTGCAAAGGGACTAAAAGACAATTAATGATTTTAGAACTAAACATTACCTGGGTCTCTTCATCATTTATTGGCTGCATTTTGTTGATAGTTGAACTTAATGACAAAAGGAAGTGCCAAGATCTGTACTTAAGCTGCAGTCTGTAAGGCTGTGATGTTTTTGTGTATTAACTGGCAAATCTGGCACTGCTAACAAAGGCAAACTCAACTAAGAATGAAAAAGAATTCGTCTGCAATAAATTTAGGCTATCCAAATTACCAGTGAGAGAAATAATATTTTACATTTGGGGAGTGTATGTGCTCTTTAAATTCAACAAAAATCTCATTATAAAAAATCCACTGTGTCCTGTTCAGCCAAACACCTTAGAACTCCTGCACACAGTGTCTGAGCTTGGTCTTTACAGCACAGGAGCTGCAAATCTGCATCCAAAGGATCAAACCGAACACTGAAAGGGATGGTGGATACATGTGCACTAAACATATTGATAGCTGTAATTACACAGGGATTTAGGGACCTAGTTTTGGGGCTAACATTTCATGTGAATGTCACTTGATCTGGTTTGCTTGGCTTATGTATATATTATGAACCATTAAATTATCATTGAAATTGTTACCTCTTGGTAGTGGCTAAAGAGAAATGAATTCTACTCAGGTATCAGATTGTCAAGAGCAATGTCACAAGAGACATCTTGAACTGCTAAGGCAAAAGAAAAGATCATCAAGACAATAAATCAGTAAGCTGTGCAAAAAGTTTCAGTTGTGCCAAAAAAGATTGCAGGCTACAAAACATGTGTTTTTACCATATCAGTTGCAAAGAGCGTTTAAGCTGAAAAATGGAATGCCTTTCACTAATCATATTATAAATGGTTAGTCAGGCACAAATCTGATTTGCCAAAGGCAGTGTCCCTTTTGCTTCCTTGCCCACTGCATAAAGTCATTGCCTCTAGGCCAGCATTCGTACTGGGCAACCCCACCCAACTGAGTGATAAAGGGTACAAGGCAGTGCTGGAACGGTCCCCTAGGATTCAATCTGGCTTCAAATAAAAGTTACCTGGAGAAGTTCTGGTCTCTAGTGCAGTAGTCTGTCTCATTTTGAAGTAAGGAAGTTAAGATAGGTTGCTGTTGGCCTAAATATCCCAGTGAAGTGATATTGGGAGTCTGACTTAAATACAGAAAATGTGAAGCCAAGACTGACTGTCCAATCTAAACGAAATCTGTATTGCAAAACATTGGATCGTGTGGAAATAAAGTGCAATGTAGGGCGTAATAAAGCTGTTGATTTTAATACAAATCCTTATGGATTAGTTGCTTTGTTTCTGCCTGTTCAAGTAAAGTGGCTTGAGGGAAGAGTCTGATCTTTCCTGCTTCACAGTAATTCCACTCAGTGTTTACTCCTTTACAGGATAACTGGAAAGGGGAAGCCTTTCATACTAAGGTAGAAAAAATGTTTCATATATTGGCCTTTTAGAGTAAAGTTTTAATCACTCTCTGTAATTGCTTACATAGATAAAGGCTTCTTAATTCTGTAAGATAAAGGAAAAAATAGAGATCTAGTGATTGGAAGCTGAAGCTATGTTAATACGGACAGGAAATAAGGAACACATTTTTAGAGGTAAGGGTAATTATCTTTTGGAACAAATTACCATGGAGATTTAATAGATTCTCCATCCCTTGAAATATTTAAAACAAAACTGGACATCTTTCTAACAGTATCTTTGAAGTTATGGGTTTGCAAGTATTTCTGGGTGAAATTCAAAGACTGGTGTTTTGCAGGAGGTCAGCCTAATGACTCGTAACAGTCTGTCTTCTGGCCTTAATAATTCATATTGCTAGAGGGAGAAGAGATATTCATGTTCTTAATTTTCTAGAAATAGCCAGAAGTGAGTACAGTCCCACTGTCTGAACTTCAGAAACAGAAGATGAACTTCTGAGAAAGTAGCTGACTTTGAAATGCTTTTGTGTTGCTCTGTACATAACACCTTCATCAACATCACTGGAAAAATATCAGTGGCCTTCCGTGGGTCTTCCAGGAGATAACAGACAAATATAAATAGATGGAATGATTTTTTGAATTTCTTTTTTTTCTTTTTCCTAATCAAATAATCTCCTTGACGTTGCCTATCCTGGCTCTATGCCTTACTGACAGTTATAATTCCAGTGGTAACTACTCATTGCTTTCACCTAGTTTGTTTTGGAGGGGACACTGATCATATGTAATATTTAAGTTACAAATGGCTATAGCCATTTAGCTAAAACAGAAATTACTCTCAAAAATATATACGAAGGTGTGGAAATTCACTTTTCCCTCTGTGACTAAACTGCAGCCAGATCTTGACTGACATTGTCCTCATGGCTCTGTAGGAGCACTTTGTGTGCGTGTGTGTGTACATTTGTGTGTGTGTATGGATGCATACATGCGACTGATGTGTAATTTCAGTAAAATTAACAGAGAGGGAAACCATGGCAAATCCGATCCAGTACTACCAAATTCCGGGACAGGTAGCCCATGCATCAATCTCTCCTCACTTCACATTCTTAGGAGAGTTCAATGTGCCTGAGGCCTCAGAGGAATTTTTCTCATATGCCTCCAGTGTTTTTACAAGACTGCCTTGGCAGGAAATACATATGTTCTTAATAATGATTAAAAACAATAAATTCACTTTCCAAAATCAAAGTGAAAATGGCATAGCAGGTGTATTTGAGGCAAATGATTATGGTACTTATCTGTCTTTACAGAAAAAGCTCAAGGGAATGTACTGTTTCCACAAGGATATAATATTTTAGTAGATCTTGAGTAGATGGTTTGCCAAGAATTCAAGGCTGAGTATAAAACATGCCATTCAGAGAGTGAATATGAGCATTCACCTGGGTGAAGAACAACTTTTTAAAGAAAGAAAAACTATAAACAGAGTTTGAAATAAACCAGGTATAAACTGCCCGTACAAAATCCAGCAAGGAAACTGAAAGGAGCATTCAGCATGGGATCTCTGCACTGCAAATACAGGAAGAAAATGGATTTTATAATCAGATGGTTAGCCTAAGGTCCACCTGATGACTGCATTTTTGCATGGTTAAATAAAGAATAGAAGGAGTACACACTTTGCATATGAGGCTGAGTCTCTTTAGGTAGCACATATGTAGCTCGTAGTGCAGTTCTTGGAGTAAGGAACTATATCTCAGTTAACAAAATGCTTATTTCTATGATGTTATGAGAAATCTTGGCTTCTAGCATGCTCCAAATTAATTTTGAGGTCAGCCTCTCACCTTGCATCACCTTGTCTGTTTCAGCTGGTGGTGTACATTAGAACAGTTATGAGGAAAATAAGGCAGCCACAGGCAAGTTTAGGCTCAAAGCACCACATTTGACCAGCTCTTTACTCCGAGAGGATGGAAGGAGAACATAAAGTTGTTCACAGATTTCACAACTCCAATTCATGGAATATTTGTTGGAATTATTTACTTTTTTTGCCTATCACCATAGCAGCTGATTCCTTCATGTATTAAAAAAATAAGAAACACACTGGGGCCACATTTCATGAGCTCTTGAATGTTGCTTTCTGGTGTGTAATTGTTTCTCCTTCATTGACTACTAATCAAGCTGCAGTATGCCTAGCCTTGCAAATCCAGCAAACTTGGAAAATTCCTTTAATTTTTAAAGTTTGTTTGTTTGCCAGGTGGTTTTTTCCTCCAAGCTTATCCAACTTTGAAAATTACAACTTAAGTAAAACCAAAAACATAAGTGTCATGGATTGCTGAGGGATTACCTTACCACATTAATATTCAATAATGCCAGCTGCCCTAGTTCAGCACATGAGAGCCCTGATTCAGCAGGGTCCTGAAATGGGGCCCGAAAATTTGGTGGAGAGAAAGCTCTTTCTTTTTGAAGCTGGTCATCAGTTTTAAATAGAGATTTTTTTTTTCCCCATGTACACAGAATGATTACAACAGTTTCTGTTAAGTGTACGAATTTGGTAATCTTACTCCAAAATTTTACGATTTTAAAAAGTGGAATAAAACCTCCATAATTGTCAACCCCCTGAATGGAAATGTTTCCAAAATGTTCTAACTTTTTTTCCCCTCCTCTTTTCTAGCTTCTACTGATCAAACTCTGCCTTTGGGTATGTATATACTATAAACTACTGAGCCATAAAAATGAATATGAAGAGGGGAGATGAGATTATAAAGTGGGACCCCCTACCATAGAATCACAGAATAGTTTGGGTTGGAAGTAACCTTAAAGAGCAGCCACTTCCAAGCCTCTTACCATGGATAGGGACACCTTCCACTTGATCAGATTGCTAAGAGCCCCATCCAGCCTGGCCTTCAACACTTCCAGGGATGGGGCATCCACAGCCTCTCTGGGCAACCTGTGCCAGTGTCTCACCACCCTCATAGTCAAGAATTCACTTCTTATAGTCAGTCTACACCTACCCTCTTTCAGTCTGAAGCCATTTCCCCTTGTCCTATCACTACATGGTCTTGTAAAAAGTCCCTCTCCATCCTTCTTGTAGGCCCACTTTAGGTACTGGAAGGCTGCTGTAAGGTCTGCCAGAGCCTTCTCTTCTCCAGGCTGAACAACCCCAACTCTCTCTCACCCTGTCTTTGTAGAAGAATTACTCCAGCTTTGTGATCAACTTAGTGCCCTTCTTCTGGATTCCAGCAGGTCCACGATCTTATGCTGAGAGCCCCAGAGCTGGATGGATATTCCATGAGAGCAGAGTAGAGGGACAGATTCGCCTCCCTCAGTCTGTGGGACACGCTTTTTTGATGCAGCCCAGGAGATGGTTGGCTTTCTGGGCTGCAAGTGCACATTGATGCGTCATGTTGAGCGTCTCACAACCAACACCCCAAGTCCTTCTCCTCAGGGCTGCTCTCAGTCCATTCCCTCCTCAGTCTGTACTTGTGCTTGGGATTGCCCCGATCCATGTGCAAGACTTACTATTATATAAAAGTTTTTTTTAGGTTAGGCAGTATTTTGCAACATACGCATTTGCCAAACCACATTCTGGTGATAGACCCTTGGCGAGTGATGTTTTCTTAGCCAAGAGTTAAAGCATGCTGAAGGTGAAAACAAATTTTGCTGGAGCCAGCACAAGGACTGCAACAAGCCAAGCAAACCAGTCATGCAGGCAATTTTCTATTCGCTCACTGGTGAGGAAAATGGACTTCAGATCAGAAGCCCTATGTCACTTAGAGTCTAAAACTGTAGGGTAATCCTGTCAACACAGTGAAGTGCAAAAAGGATGGTCAGCTGTGGGGGGAGGTGCTAGAAGGCTGCAGAGTTTTCCTCTCCTAAAACTTTCACTTGCTTTTCACATTGATTGCTTGTGATTTTGTTAGACTCACTTAACCAGAGGGATGGGGTCATGTGCAATTCGTTGCAGAAGGAGCAGCAGGACTCAGGGTGAGAGCTGGCTGTAGGTGGAGAGTTTTCCTGTTTTCAGGAAATGAAGATTTAGCACCCTGGAACCGCAGGCAGAAGGGAACGATCTGTTTTGCCAGGAGCGATGTGAGCTGGGACACTTGCCTATCTGGCTGTGGGAGCTGGGGAGCAGGCGGACTGCGGGGATGGAGCTGTGCCGGCAGCCGAACCCTTGCCCCGTGGCTTCTTGTGCTCGGTACCTTGGTGCTCCCATGACACAAAAGTGTTGCCAGATGAGTGGATCATGGCCAAGTGTTTGCCTCTTGGCTATTAGCACTGCAAGAGCAAACAATTTTTCTCATGGCTAACTAACTTCCTTCGATTCCTTCCCCCCCTGAAATTTGCTTCTTGTTTGTTGTGCCATGACAACATGGTTGTGCTATCCAGAGTGAATGTGTTAATGCAGGAAGGGACAAATCTGAGAGGCTTGACTGGTAATTTTTAAACTCCAGATGGCCATTCTCCAACTACCTGTCGGCTTGAATAGGAAATAAGTCTCCTGACAGGCTCACTTCCTTCCGTTTGCATTGTTTTCAGCAAAAATAGATTTTTAATAACTCCCATAATAATGTTCCTGCAAGGTGCGGCCTGCAAACCTTAGTATGAAACAGGACAAACAGAGTGAAGTGTCTGTTGACTTTTCACCTATCAGTGGCTTGTAGCCAATGGGCTGTGGCTGATTATTAACAAAAAAATAGGAAATAACCATAGATTAAGTATTGCTAAGGAGTACCCAATATCTGTAATATGGCAGCAGAACCTCAGCTGTTGCAAGCTAGCTGAGGATCTGCTCAGAGTATTTAGGGATGGTGGTGAAATTAATAAAATAATTTTTGTCACTGATCTCTCCTAATTCATCAAATGCTCTTTATATGGTGTTTCTTCTCAGGCATTTCTTACCTATTTGCTGTGCATTAATGTATCACAGCTGAGAATGTGTGGAGCAGTAGTTAACTTCTTTTAATTTGCTTTTAACTGGCTGTATCATTTTTTCAATGGCTGCTCTGTTGTTCAGTCCTTATACTTTCTCCTAGTATGCATATACAGCCCTACCCTATGCCAACTTTTAGCAGCATTTCTGAAGTTTCCCATCTACATGGAAGTGGTACTGGAATTAAAAAACTGCACTTCAAAGGGCTCTTCAAAGTTCTTCCAATTTTCATACTGTCTCCCATACTTCCATCCTTTGGGCCAAGCCTTTGATTAGAGCCAGTAGGTGAAGCCACCTAGAGCATCTGGGAGTTGAGATTTATCTGTTCTGTTCTTTCCTATCGTATCCTATCGTATCCTATCGTATCCTATCGTATCCTATCCTATCCTATCCTATCCTATCCTATCCTATCCTATCCTATCGTATCCTATCCTATCCTATCCTATCCTATCCTATCCTATCCTATCCTATCCTATCCTTCAGTCATTATTTTGCACCGCGACCTGTAAAACATATTTTAAGTGACAATAATGTGACCATTTTACTAAACTTTTTGGTTGCAATAGAAAGGATTTTTAAACAAATATTTCATATAGAGACAAATTGAGTCAAATCTGATTCAATACAGAAAAGAAAATTCTGCTTTCAAACCATCACTCTCAGTATTCCTATACTTTGAATTTTGGTAACTTGAATTGCTAATTTAAACAGAAATAATTCAAAAGATGTGGTATTCCCCCTTTCTCCACAAGATTTGTCTACATATGTGGATCAAATCCAGCACCTTTAACATTTTTATCCTTTATGCTATGTGCATGTGTAAAAGTTTCCGAAAGTTTCAAAAGTTCCCTGCACCAAAGTATAGTTTTCCATAAGACCAGATCAGATCCAGTAGCAGAACATGGTAGAAATTTTTCCTTCATGTCACAGTAGCCTTCCTGTTAGTTCATTACACTTTTCCACAGCTAGTTTTTCCTAAAGTCTGTGAGGCGTTCCATATGTTCTTACTAGGTCACACTGTAGCTGGCTGCTTTATTTTGGTCTATATATAGCAAGTAAATAGTCTAGATATGCTAAGACTTGTTTTGAAAACTTTAGTCTGGCTAAAATGAAGGATATGAGATTTAGAAGTGAATTTATGAAGATCAGAACAACAGCAAGGAGCAGCTGGGAAGAGATTCAGGGACAGAAGTATTATCTCTTAACAGCCTTCACTTGTACAGAGTGCTGATTACTTCAGAAAAAAATCCATGTCCAATTTATCCCTTGAACTGAGAAGGTTGAAAGAAAGGAGCAATGGTAGTCTGGCAGCCTTGGTTCTAGTACTACCTGTGGAGCATATTGCTAGGGGTCATTTCTAGGAAACCATTCATTTCACTTACAAAATCACCAGCACAGGTACATGCTCTGCAAACACCCTCCATGCAACCCACCCTGGGATTATGGTGTGCTGTATTACTGTACAGACACAGCTGCTGTATGGAGGAAAACTGGGGGCATAGCTGGACAGAGGGCAGAGCGGAAAATCCCAGGATGGATACTGGCAGAGAAGTAGGCAGCTGGGGAAAGATAAAGAGAAAAAGCAGCTCTGCATAGCAGGACTGAAGAAATGAAGTAGTGTAGGAAACCATACTGGCTCAGGCTGTATCATTAGAAGAAAGACTGAAGACACAAGAAAGTAACAGAGTTAATTTTTAATCAAACCAGTGAGGCATGAGCAAGAGGGGGAACAAAAAGGAAAGCCCCAGGAGCACAGGAGAGGAAGTCCCATTTAGAGGCAGAGAAACAAAGTAGACAAGGCAGGAAAAGAGCAATGAGTTTGTTCAGGGGCAGATATGGCATTAGTCGGTGGGAAAGCCAGGATGTGTGAGGTCAGGTCATTAGTCCCTCCTCCTCTCCTCCACAGTGCCTGCACACCTCTATGTGTTTGTGCCCTTGTATTAGGTAATAGAATTGCACATAAGGCTTGGTGTAGCCCAGTTGTGTTGTCATAGGAAGACAGGAAGCCTACGAAGAACCATCTGTCCCTTCCACACTCCTCTTTTGCAGGACCACTCCCCTTCTCTCTAACTGAAAAGTCCCTCTGAAATTTTCAGACTTATCTCCGGAGAAATAAAAGTCCAAAATCAAATCAACTCAATCAGTAAATATGATAACAATAGGAAAAATATGATAGGAAGAAGTTAATTAGAGAAACTTTAGCTGGTATTTCATATCATAATTGGTAGCTCCAAAGTGCTCTTTGCTCAGTGAGGAGGACTCAATTACATGTAGTGCAAACTGTTTATAAAACCTGGTGGTGACTACTGCAATTTCCATTTGCAGTTTTGCTGTGTCTAAGGCAGGTTTTATATGGTGCAGGATGAGTTTGAAAAAATGCGTTGAACTTGGAGTAGGTTTTATTCTCTAAAGCCATCCCAGCTGCGTACAAAGAGAGCCCTCACTGCTGAGATAGCACACAGTCGCTACGACATACACCATAGCTCCAGGCCTGGGCTTTCCTGTCTGTGTGAGCTCTGGAGCTCAGTGCTTGTTTCTCATATCTGCCTTACCTAGATATTGATGCCTTAGGTTTTAACTTTTATATTTCTGCATTGCTTAGTTTGTAACTCTGAAGTTCCTTGCAGCTTGTTAGCTGCTCTCCTAATAGACACAACAAAGCTTCTCTGAGCTTGCTATTCAAGGACACTCAGGTTGTCCTAGGCCCAAAGGTGTAAGCTAGGGCCTCTAGAGAGGTGGAGAAATGGAAGAAAGCTAAAGTTTTAACTGGTGAATTTATGCTGATATGCAAATGAACCAAACCTATAACAGTGTCAAGAACTCGTGACCTGTTGTCCATCTTGGGGGCCATTTTGGAAGCAGCCTCTGGCTCCCCAGGGTGTACCTTGAAGGCCTTTCAAATAAATACCTACCTTTATTCCCTTACTCCTGTCTAGTCTCTGTTTCTAGGTAGCTGGAGAAGGCATCAATATAAACTATGAATCTGGCTTTACACTAACCTAACTCTGTCAACTTGCATCGGGTGGCTTCTGATGCCTTTCAAAGACACAGTTAGCCCTAGGCACTGTTGTCTCTCTTCAGAGTAGAGAATGTAACTGTTCAATAGATGGCCCTGGAGCATTTGTAAAAGCATATGAGTTCTTGTTTTGTGATCCTTAAAAAACATATAAGTGGTTGATGCTGTAAATTGTTATAATAATGTTTTAAATTTTCTTTGAATGGTAGAATTGATAGTAATGGTTCTTGTGAATTTGTCATGTAATATGAACAATATTTGTTCATCTACCAAAAAACCAAATAACTTCTGTGAAAATTTTTATTGGGTTTTAATTTTGAACGTTTTATTTCTATCGGCATCAGGCCTTCTTCTTTTCCCCTCTGCTTTTGCACAAGCTTTTGGCATTTTTTCTCATGAGGCGAAAGACAGTGTTTCCAATAATTCAAAACTGGTGAATGCCAGTCCAGAATCTGATAATTTCTACACTTTCAAGTCCCCACAAAAACCTGGAAGTTTGCAGAGTTTATAAATTCTCATATGGACAATTTTACGTTTTTGTAAAATTTACAAATTTTACATTTTTGTAGTACTCTCAATGTCTCAGTGGCACTTTGGTCTGGATTTCATTGAATATAGAAACCAAGAAAAAAGATTTGTACCAAAGTTATTATATAACATTCACAACATTAGGTGTAGTAAAGAAATGTAACCAGACAGCCAAACCCCTCAATTAAAAGCAACTTAATGTGGCTGCCAAAACACTCCACCCTTTCAAACTCAAATAACTAAACCTTTTGGGCTATAGGCACAATGGGAAAAGACTAATTAAGGAAATGAGGTAAGATTTCTTAATGTTATACTAATGACATAAAAACTCGCTCCACACCATCCCCTCCATGTGAGACACTGGATTTTCCTGTTACTTCATTCAGCTGACTTTTAGGCATGTCCCACCTCTGTCCAGTCGTTCAAGGGGTACACTGGCTGCACGATGTGTACGTGGGGCTATGGTGCGTGCACTAAGTGTCCATATGTGTTCACAGGTATACATCCACGCAGGACAGACTGAAGCAATATTGTCTTTCGGGCTGGAAGGGCAAGGGAGGGCCGTGCAGCTGTGACCCCGGGTTAGCTGAAGTGGTCAGTGCTTAGGGGGGAGCCAGAGCTGTTGATAAATGCTCACACAATTAAATGCATGCACACACTTCTTTTCTGTGACATTTTTCTCTTAGTAAGAACTCAGTGTTACAAAGCGTAAATAACTGGGCAAATAACGCTAACAGAAGAGATTTTTGTGCTCTGAGTAAGGTTAAAACACTGTAGGAAAATGAAAATCTACTGTAGACTACCACCTTAAATCTTGCATTCATAGTTCTAATGGACAGGGAGAAAGAGAGAAAGAATATGCTCTTGTCTTTTTGCTCTCTCTATGGCGATTCCCATTGATTTTCACCTACTAATTGCTAAAGTCTACAACATAAATAAAGTTGCAGCATCTCTATCTTTGGAATTTAGTGAAGGTGGTTGAGATGCTTGTCGTTGCATTGTGATTATTACTTTTGGTGTTGTCTTTGTCTTTTGTTACAAAGTCTTATTTGTATTTAATTTCCTAGATAACAAAGACTGCCATATAATTAAGGTCATTTGATGTTAATCAAGAATTCAAAAAAGGTGAGTGATGAGGAATGTGTGATTAATGTACAAATGAAAACACAGTCTTATTCTTTCCCTCTCTTATCAGTTTTTAGTCCCTCTGACGTACTTAACTGGCTCCAGTTGAAGTCACTGGTGGTTTTATGTGGCCTGTGAATTTTTCAAGGAGCAGCTTCAAACTCCCTCGAGTTAGAGAGGGAGTAAAGAACAGAACTGCACTGCATTAGAAGTGCTTTCATGAGAGACTGTATAATACCTCATGTTCTCAACAGTGGTATTTTATACAGGTGTAAGATCTCAGAGCCTTGAGACAGGGAACAGATTTTTTTAAGTGGCTAGCAGCAGATAAACCCAAGGCAGGATACGACTAATTATGATTGTACAAAGCATAAACAGCTGAAGTACTTAGACTTTGTGGAAGTTAGCAAATGAGTTGGAGAGAGAACTAGCAAAAAAATGATAGCATCTGTCACTTGATGCAGTACAATATCATCACTTCATACCTCCTTCCAAAGAATGAGTGGGAAAGAATGACCTCATAAGGTCTATATTATCCTTCTGAGGGATTTTCAGACATCTTGGGTAAAGTGCCAAGTACACTGGAAGTGGGGGAGTGTTAGTTGTCTCCAAAGGACCAAAAGGAAATGAAGAAAAGGGATGAAATGGCCCAAACAAGCAGACGAAACTACAATTTTGTGGCAGGTTGCTCTAGGTCTCATTGACCTTGGCAGTACTGCAGGGGTCATTTTTTATATGATTGAACTGTCCTTGAATAATTTCTCCAGCATCTACAAACAAACTTTTCATCCACATCAAACATGCTTGTCATGTTCTCCTTTCCAAAAATGACAAATAAACAGGATTTTTTTTCTTTTTCAATATGCTGGGAACATCCAGCTTTTATCTATCATTCTTTTACTTAAACCTCCTTTAAAAAAATTATCTAGGGACTAGCACATTAAGTATGTGCTTCTATTTTCTCACTTGTTGAAAAAAGACAGTTTTCGAACAACGTAGTGTATTTGAACACTTTGTAAGAAAAATTTAGTTTAATAAGTAAGGGGGTATGACACTAGAAACTAGATTGAGGTAGGAACACTGCACTTTTGGAACAAATACTGGATTGAGCTTTTCAAAAATATGTTAAAAAGTTTAACCCCTTCCCACCCCAACTCCTAGCTTTGTCAGAGTAGAGACCTACCTTTTAGATACTCTGACTTGCCTCCTGGAAGCCTTTCTCTCCTTCGGCCACACAGGAAGCGAATTTTCTTAATTAAACACCTACATTAGTGGCTGAAAATAGCAATACCTACTGATTTTCAAAGGGGAAAGTGGCGGCCTAGTTTGCTTTATTCCTTTGGAAATTTCCCTTTGAATAGACCTGTACATTCAGTAATGTGCAAAATGGTAGAGTCATGTGATCCCTCCAGCTCTACCTGACATGTGTTGCCTTATTTTGGGGATTTTGTAGTAGATAGTGGCTACTGGCTGTTACATTCTAAGGTGTATACAGGGCTAAAAGACCACCTCCATGACAATCTTCATCTCCAGATGTGAAGGACTGAGCAGCCACACAAGGACTGATGCTTGTGCTGAGAGGCAGCACCACACCATATAAAAAACTGTTGAGGTTCCCATACTTCGTGGCACAGGATATGCTGAAGTACTCAAAAAATTTGTTGTCTCATCCTTCAAAGGAAGTGCCCTCACTTAGACCACTGTGCATAGTGGTATAAATTGGAGTGGGAGGAGCAGTCAACAGCAGAGGAGCAAAATCTTAGGGAGAAGCTGGTGGGATGCACTGAAAGGTGTTGAGGGTGCAGACGGGAGAGCAAGATTGCTGCCTGTCCTCAGTGAAAACTCCCGGTGACTGAGGAAGGTTCCTGATAGCTGGGAAAAGATTAACAGTGAATTCATCTTTACAAGAGGAAGAGGATGATCTGAGGAACTACCAGTTAGTTCTGCTTCAGTGTCTGGATAAAACATGGAGCACAACCTCCCAGACTCCCATTCCAGATACACGAGAAACAAGAAAATAAAGAGAAGCACTAGACATGGAAATAGTAAGGACATTATGCCTCACCAACCTGATTGTATTCTATGATGAAATGACTGTCGATGGAAGAAAAGGGAACAGAATCTATGTGAAAAGGCTTTTGAGACCAGCATTTTAAATGGTAGTTTCAGTCAATATGGAATGGATGGATTATTAGAGGAGTTGAAAATTAGCAGGAGTGGCAGGCTCCACGGGTGGTGATTGATGTCCTCAGGACAGCTTGGTGGCCAGCAACTATTACAGAACCCAAAGGGCTGATGCTAGGACTACTCATTTAATATCTTCATCAATGACCTGGATGACTTGACTAAATGCATCCTCTGGAGATCTGTGGATGGTGGTGCATTGGGGAAGTTGTTGGCACACCGAGTGGCAGAGCTGCAAGGGCCAAGAGAAACTTTAGATCTGGGCCACATAAGCTGCCTGAAGTGCAAAGTTGTGCATCTGGAGCGTGGCAACCCGTCTGCGTCAGTGCAGATGGGAACTGGGTGGCTGGGAAACAGCCAAACTGCCTTCAAACCAGCAGTGTGCTTGCAGTAGGGGAAACCACATGCCACTAGGATGAGCTTGGACAATAGATTGATGAAGCTATCTCTGCTTGGCATTGGTGAGGCTTCCCCTGAAATACTGCGCCAGATTTGGTTTCTCCAGTTAAAGAGAGATTCTGAGGCACTGAGTAAGGTCCAGTGGCAGGCCACAAATATAGATAAGGTGGTGTAGCACATGGTCTGGTAAGGAAGACATGGGCTTGTTTCATTTATAGAGTAGAAAAAAGAGATATCAAATGTAGCTTACAATTATTGTAAAGAAAATTACAGAGATATCAAAAGACCCAAATGCTTTTCAGACAGCTCCTTACTAGTTACTAGACAACTAGGCTAGCTACATGAGCAAATAGTCTTCCTAAGGGAGAGAATTGCAAGTTGTAACTGAAGAGGTTCAGACCAAAAACTCTGAAAAGTTTATTCACCAGCAGGTAGTGTGGCTCTAGAACACTGTACCCGAAGTGGTGGTAAAATTGCCACCTGTGACAGTTTTCAAGACTCATGTAGCAAAGTGCCAGCTGACCTGACAGTGTTGCCGCAGTCTCTGGCTGGTGTAGACAAGCTCCAGAGGTTTTCCCTCCAAGCAGCATTTCTGAGATGCTAGGACAACCCTTCCCTCTAGCATACAAGGGAAAGCGGCTGGCATTTAATGGTTCCCTTTTGCTATCTTATACAGTCAGTGTTGATCAAGAATATTTTGAACCTTCTCTGATTAAGGGCAAGGCAGGTTTTGTCACAGACGTGCAGATAGCATAGTGGCGGACAAAACATCGCAGACACTTCTGATGTGGAATTGAAAAAAAAGCTGGATGGTGTTGAAGAATGACCTTTCTTTTCCTGCGAGGCACAGAATTATTTTGGGGGGCTTCTTATCATTATGCAAGAAAACAGGTCTATGAAGTGGACTTGGTATGATGGGTAGATGGCTCACAGGGATAATCTTACCTACTGTGCTTTCTACCTTATACACTGTAAAATATTATTTGCATTTTCACCTATTCATGAAAACAGATCACATATCTTCGTGTTTGCTTATGCTGTAAATTGGTCTTGCAATGCCCTACTAATATCTCGATCATGCTCAAAATCCTTCAAGAATTATTTTCTTCTTCCTCTCTTGCACATCTTATTGAACAATTACACCTTCTCTCATCCCTCCAAAATGTTCTGGAGCCAATGTTTGAATGTGTCACTCTTCTCTATGGTTCTTCAAATCACAGTAACTATTGGCAAGGCAGAAAGATGGTTCAGGATGTTTACCAGGGACCTCCACAAATACATTAGTATGGTGCCCTAATAGACGTCAGTCCATATTTGGTTTTACAAGAAGATATCTTGTTTGTGATCTTCTTTGTCATATAAGACAGATTTTGGCTAAAGACATTAAACTGTAGAATGATCTGACACTATAATTTTAATATATTTAAGAACAAATGATGTAAAAACACAGGTAATGATTTCTGGGACCTAAATCAGAGAAACTGCNTTTTTTTTCCCTTTTAAATACCAGAAGGGATTAAAGCATAAACTGGGTTAACTACTCCTCAAATGCCATTTTGTTAAGTGAAACTGTATTTATGGGGATGGGACGGCTCAGTGGATTGATGAGGAGATACCATTCTAGGTCACTTGTTCAAAGTGACATTAGTCTGGTAGTGACTGAAAATACATTGCTTGCCATCTGGGAGCTTTCTAGCAAGGAAGCCAATAATGAAGTAGTTCCTGGGGGGATCTCCCTATCCTAATAAATGCACCAAAATAGACAGTGACTGAGTCTCCCTTTCACAGGCCTTTCTGGGATCAGAAAAGATAAAATTCTAGGAAGGGGTAGAGTGATATCTGACACAAGAGACAATAAAAGTATCATATACAAATAATACTTGAGATTTTTTGGCAAGGCAATGTCTGGAAACTTGTTCTGTGGAGTTCATAATCCACACTTATTGGTCTAATATTTCCTTCAAATGCTGAGATGCTTCTCAAAAAGGCTAAGAAGACAGAACAAAATGACTTTCAAATTGAAAAGAGAATGAGCTTTTTAAGTCACCTGATTGTCAAGAAAAACATTTGAAAAGCAAGGATTTTAGGCTGAGTAATTTCCAGAGTAAGATAGTGGACATGCTCTTACTTGAATCCTGTAAAAGACAGATGAACTCCTCCCATCACTGCTATCTAATTACAAGGATGAGTAAATAGGTATGGGCAACATTTTCAAACCTGGGTTCTGAGTTTGACACAATATCCAAAGGAATATATGAACAAGGCGGGGTGCTTTTCGCAGACTGTCATTAGGAGTAGTGAAAGCTCAAGGTCTCAGACATGATTCTCGGAGCACAATTGAGATTAAGAATAAAAATTAAATTGTCTATTAGTGTAGGCTAAAATTCCCCCAATTCTTTAGTGCATTTCACTACATATAGAATTACCCCCCCCCAAATTATTATCAAAACATGAGAAAATAGAGTTATTACACAGTTAACTGAGAACACTGGACCTATTTTTTGAAATTCCTGATTGGAGACATGGATTAAAACACTACTGATAGCAAAGAAAAAGTCAGCAGTTGAACAAATGACATTAGGAACATTGTCACCAAGAGGTCCCAGGAAAAGGAGCAGGGCTGATCAGTCCTTTGCAGCTTCCCAAGGTGTGATCCAGAACCTACAGTCACCCTCAACACAAGTGGGAGAAAAGATTAGGATGGGACAGTGTTGATCCAAACTTGAGCAGTTATCCTTTTCTCAAAGAAGGGAAACTCAGTATCTTGTTTTCCAAAGCAGGTGACAGAAATATGAGCAAAAAGTCACAGGCCTTGCAAGGGTTCAAGTTTCCTTCCTTTCTGCTCCAGTCAGCCTCAAGGGAAGGGCCCTGGTGGAATTTTGCCCATGGGCTAACACAGCCTTCCACTGGGGAAGCCCATGTGGCGGCTCCCCAGCATCCTGGGGAAAGGGAAGCGGTGCTCAAGCACATGGCCCAGCTCTCCTGGAGCTGCTTCACTCCAGATCGCCCCTGCTGCCATTACATTCAGTTAGAGGAGCAGCTACAAGATTGTCCAAGCTTAATTCAGGGTATTAGAGCCGATTGAGGAGTTTTGGTGCCTCCCTTGCCTAGAAGCTGTTTTCACATTTGGGCCCTCTATCCCTGTCATCCAGCTTTGAAGAGCACAGCTTTGTTGGGATCAAAAGTGATTGGCGGTGGTGACTCTCAGTCAAATGCTGCCATTCACACACTAAGCTCCTCTGCCTCAAAGGCCTGGCCAGGCAGTGCTAACAATAAACAAACCATAATAACTCACAACTGCGGCTGAACCCAGCCCTTAATGACATTGTTCAATACTGCTTCGACACTGTGAAGAGCTTCACCGCTTCGTTCCCATGCTCCTAGGAGCACTTCCAGGTTGGCTTTAGCAGGGGTGATCCCAACAGCTTATTCTAATTGTTTTGCTCCTACAGCACAGGGAAGCCAACCTGCCGTGAAACCTGATGCTTTCTGCAAGAACAGGTTATTGCAGGGTAACAAGTGGCTTATTTCTCTTTCCGGAGGCTCAGCTGCCAGCACGGTACCACAGGGGGGCACTCACATTAACACGTGCACCTCGGCGGGCTGCACACGCAGCACCTTGCAGGTGTGCGCAGGTGTGCACAGCTGCGCGGCAGCGCTCGGACAGGGCTCCCAGGGAGCCACGGGCCTGGAGATGGGGCTGGAGCCAACTCTCCTCGCCTGTGTCTCTGGGCAGCAAACTGCTGGCTTGTATTTTGCTTTGCCTTTTGGGTGAAAACAAAGCAAAAGCTGAAGAAAGGTGAAAATCTGGGGCGGTGTGTGTGTGTGTGTGTGTGTGTGAAGTGCGTCTGCTAACACTGTTTTTTGTGCATTTGCTAAAGAATTTTGACCCAAGGAAAAAGGTATCCAGAAAGTCTGAGATGAGAGTGACGAAGATATAATTTCTGGTTGACATCAATAAGGAAATGATGTGCAGAAACTCCTCTCTAATCACACGGTGCAGCACAGGAAAATGTACTGTGGACAGATATTGCAAAGCTTGAATAACTACTCTTTGAAAGGGTTTATCTGTCAGAGGCTCTCAAAGTGTTTAAAAACACTGCTGATTCCAGAGACTGCTTTCTGGCAAATCTTTGGCTATTTCAAAGCAAAATCTGAACTTACAAGCAAATTGTTTCTCCTGGTTGCTGCAGATGGTTTGATGAAATGGAAGCACACATCACAGTGCATACATTAGAGCCAGAGAAGTCATAACTTTGATGCTTACCCCAATATTTTAATTCTGCCAAGAGGTGCTTTGAGATTATTAAGTGCTGCAGATAAAGGTACAATTAAATACAGCATATTTATTTCCTGAAGTTTTGTGTATCTCTGAAGCTCAAAGCCAATATTACAAGAGATTGAGAGAATGTCACAGAGATGTTAACTTTTTGTCAGGTGTGAAGGGTCGAAGCATGAGACCATGAACTGTCCAACTGAAACACTGGCAGAGATGACCATACAACATTTCTTGATTTGTTTTTTATTTAGTCATCCACGTACAGACACACCACCAGACTCAGTCTATTTCCTGAAATTCCACCTTTTCCCTGGGAGTCCACTTTTTCTCTGGGTGCATCATATTCTGTCAGAAACAGCCTGGTGCATATTGTAACTTGGGAATGAGTAGACTCTGCCAAGATTTTGTAAACTACTTAGCTTCAGCCTCACACTGGTCCCACTGTGTAAGCAGTTCAGTCTAATATTAGTCTCTTCTGAAAATTTCACCTCTGGAGCCAAGGACCAGTAAATGGATAAATGAAAGGGGAGTGTGACAGTGATCAAAATCCATCTGCTCCAGACAGATAAATATCAGGCTAGCTTGAAGGTTTTCACCTCCTTGCTGCTGCCGGGAGTTATATTTTTTTTTTCATGGCAGAGCACTGTGGGCTAATTTCATAGCTGGTGTAAATCAACATTGCACAATATACCTTGGTGCAATGATGCTGATTTATGCCAGCTAGGAATCTGTCTGCTCATACTCCTACCAGCACAGCACTGACTTATAAATCTTCCTGCTAAAAACCTGTGGATGAACCAGAGGAACTGTTGCTGAATTGTGGCACGTTTCAAAATTTGCCTCGAGAAAATAGGAGAGCCCCAGTTTCAAACCAGGATTAAAAAACTGTAGATGCTGAAGTGGGCTTTTTCCTAGAGGTGCTAGTTTTACCTCTGTGGAACCCAGAATCCCCCAGCACCTGTGAAAACTGGCTTTGGAAGCAGGAATTCAGCTGTCCAGATGCACTTGTGTTCCATTTGAGTTTCTGAGGTCATGTATTCCTTTTGAGTTTTTAAATGATTCACCTTCTTCCCCATTAAATAGATATTAAAAAAAAAAAAAAAAAGCCCTATTGCTTAACTACTGCGCCTTCCTTCTTTACTTTCTTTCTTCTCTTTTTTCTCCCCTAAATCTACGTAAGTATACCTGACTCCGTGGAGCTCACTTTGTCTCTGTGATTGCAGGAGTCAGCCAGCAACACGACAGGACTTGCTTGTTTACATAGCTCTGAGGGTTATGACAACACATCAGAATGTACAGGTGCCGTGTAGAGATGCAGCTTGCAATTAAGATCAGCAAAGCTGACTGTTTAATAAAGAATTCCTTCATTTTATAACAACCCGATCTCATTATGATACATGCAACAAATCAGCTCCATAAAGCTCCGTAAAAATTTGTTCTCCCTTGGTATTAAATATTTGAGCTAAAGTTAAGATTAACAGTTGCAAAACAATTGCATTAATTGAACAGAAAATTAAACCCATAAACGTGGTTAAATGCAATTTCCTTGTAATTGCAGTAAATGTGCTACCAAGATAATTACAAAACGATTGTTAATATTTTTTATTAGTCCATTTGGTGGCATTTCACCCCTGCAATATAGCAGTCAGAGGTAAGAAAATCAGCGGTGCCCTCTTTGGATGACAGTCTGGTTTGGGTCTTTAGTTAAAGTGTGGCTTCAAGGCTAAACCAGTGCTAAGACTGCTTACTCAGCACAGCAGAGGAGGCTTCTTGCAAAAACCTCTCCTCAGATCTGAGCACTAAGTAGGGGAAATTTCAGGAGTAACTTGCTCCTTTCAGTAATAAAAAGCTTGTCAGAGCAGCTCTTCATAGGAAAATGCAGTCCTATCAAGTTGCTTTTGAACAGTAGCTTGAGAAAGTCTACTTTTCCTTTTAAATACAGCTCAGAATACCTGCCACTTCCTCCTGGCCCAGGATCTGGGTGACCTCATGGCTATCTATAACTTGAAATGTGGAATATTTTTCCTTTTTTTTTGGGTGGAATTTCTTTCTCACCATATAATAGTTAACAAGTGGCTGCTGCCTTTAAAAAAGAATTCTAAAACCGCAGTTTCTGCTAAAAATGCAATCAGATACTGTTTTTAGCTACAGTCAGGTGGAATGTGTGGTCTCTGCAGGTATCCGTCCTCTGCTGGAGGACGGGAGATTCCTGACACGTGGTATGCCCTTTATCCCAGAGGAAGGCAACAACACGTTAACATGACACATCCCTCCATTTCAGAGAATTGCAAAGTACACTGATGACACATCAGATACACACTTCTCTTTTGGGCTTATTCTTTTGGAATCAGCTTCTCCTTTTCCCTTGAGTTTTTTACTTTCTACTGTTTGCTTGCGCTGCCTCTTCTACAGTGTAATTAAAATTATTTTCTCTGGAGCTGTTCCTTTCATATATCAGCCAATTCATCCACACTGGATGAATTTCCTACTCCTTGGAAAAAGACTGAGTTTATTGACATAAAATAATCCTTGGCTCAAGTGACTGAGTGTGGACAGGCAGGCTGGGAATCTGGACAGAGATCCTGCTCTGAGAAGGTCTTGGATCACACTGCAGTTCTGAGCCCAGTATTTTCTCATGTCTCCTCTGCCAAACTATCTTTCTTTTTGCTGTAAAAATCCCCTGCTATCAGCAAAGGTTCACATCTTCCTTACTTGGAGCAGGCCTCACTGACATCTCATCTTATTTATGCTTATAACGTAAACTCTGTACAGAGTTCTGTACAGAGGTGATAGGAGACCTTTAGAGTTATGGACACATTTGTCTCTCCTCTGCCAGCAGTATTTTTACTGATCTTCTGTTCTCAGCCAGTCTATTTCCATAATTTTTAAATTTTTCTGTCATTTTGACCAGTATTCTTCCAAGTTGTTTTTTATTATATATCTTTTTTTGGAAGCTTATTATTGCTTTTTCTCATACTGCTGATCAGCTTCTGTGAACATAGTCACAAACACAGTTTCTTAGACATTTTCTTGTTTCAAATTCTCATCCCAATAAGTTTGGCCAAATTAAGTTGTGAGTCTGCAGGGTTTGTGACTCTATTTAAATTTGAATCTGAAACTGTTGGAGTTTGAAACCCCACACAGATTGAAAGTTGTATTTAAATGCCTTTAAGAGCACTGAGTTTCACACTGAGTAGATCTACAGCAATGCAGTGACTACATTACCTTGAATGTGCATGACCGTAGGCTGTACGCCTGAATTCCCATTTTACTTGCCCAAGCTCTTCCTAGCCATAGGCTGGTCCTTGCACTACACTGAAACACAGTTCTCACCTGCATCCCGTGGATTATGACAGACAGCCTGGGTCCAAGTAGTCACCACAATTTCTTTCTAGCCATCTAGTAGCTACAAGCTTGCAGGCTGTAGAGCTTTTCCAAAAGTAAAGCGGTATTTTCAGTCTCTTTCTCCTGTGGCCCTACGGCTTATCTGTCCCACAGAGGGAGACTGATCAGTGAGATATTTCAAAACGCACACCTGGAGTGGAGGGGAGTTGGGAATGAGAAATGAGGGTAAAAGGATGGCAGGGACGTGAAAGTCAAGTTGCATTTGGGTTTGATGTGGAAAGATCCAATGAGCTGTGGCCTGCCGTGTGAGGAACGGAGTGTGCCTGCAAGGCTGGTGAGTGACAGGCTAGCAGGAAACCACTGCCTCTCCCCTGCCCACCACCTACCTGCAGGCACCAAAATTCCTGTCCCTGGGGAAGTGCTCAGTGATCCCTTTGCTTCAGTGACTGCAGGGAGAGCGAGGAGCTGCTGGGACAGAAGGAGCTGGGTTACTGAAGGGCTCTCCTACACAAACAGCTCCTGACTGTGCACATGAGGGAGGAAGGGAGAGAGACAGGTGTGTGTTTGCTTGCGTGGGGATCAGTCGCACAAACAAACAAATAAACAAAACTACATCCAGAAGGGATTTTTCTTCCTGGCTTAAGCGCCTCTGCCATTGGTTTAGCAAAGAATTTTGCTAGCTTGTACAGTTCTCAGTGTGCGGCAGCTGCTGATGAAACAATTCACTCGTGCACTTACTTCTGTCCTTTGAGCCTGTGTTTTCAAAACTTCCTCTGTTTTCCTGTCTCTTACTCATATCACCAAGGGCTGGGACTGGAAAAATGCGTGCAGGTCAGTGCCTGCTTCTGAGTCTTCCAGGTACTGCCGAGCTTGAGCAATAAGGTATAGCATAAATTTGGCTTCTTCCATTTCCCCCCCACCCCTCAGTGATACTGAGAAGTTGAACTTGTTTTTAAGTACCTTCAATTTCCAGTCCAAATTAGTAATTTCCTTTAAACTCCATCCACACCACCTCATGTTTTCAGTGGGAATCTCTAACCATTTCAAAAGCAGGCACCTAGGAAAACAGATATCCATGTGCTATCACAGAGTGATGGGTTTGGCTGAACAAATTGGCATCTGATATCAAAAGAGTTCCTTTGTCTGTTTCTGTGTTTTCTGGCAGCTTTGGGAGGTTCTTCGCTTGATGATTCATCAAATTTTAAGGATTTTGCTTTGCAAAAGCTTCCACTGCTTCCAGTGTGTCCTTTTGCCCTTGCTTTATAGTCAAGGATCTGAGCACAGAATGCCCTTGCGGTGTGGCTGTGGTCTCTGCTGAGCACGCATTGAGAGCTGGCCTCGGCTACTGCAGGGTGGGTGGAGACAGGCAGCCCCAAACCCTGGGCCCTTTCTTTGTCATGCCAGGGGGGTGACAGTGCCCTCCGGGACACGATGGGCCCTCCACAGGAGCTGTGCAGAACAGAGCCGCTGGCAGGGCTCTGCTGCAGGTGCTCCCAGGTCACAGCCAGGGCACAGGCAGGGTCTAGCTCTGCCTGCTCTGCCTTCCCTGGACAAGGGCCATTACTGGCCACCAGAAGGTGAGAAGGACAGGACCCTGGAGCAAACCTCGGCGTGCTGTGAGATGGCAGTACAGATACACGCTGAGAGCAGTCGGGGCACATTTGTCTCAAAAGTAGGAGGACTTGAACACCTGACATCAAGAGGAAACTAAGGAAACCAAACACTCAGAGTTTTCAAGTGGCAGCTGAGGTGAGGTTGACATTTTTCCTTCAATCCATGAGCAGAGTCAGACAGACGTGAGTCAGCCTCAAATATTGTCCTTTCTCTGGTTTACAGCAGACACATACTTTAAAGCTCTGCCATATCATCCTCGTCATGAAAAGAAATCTCCTGATTCAGAGACTTCTCTAAACCACTTAAGATTTTTGTGTGTGCTCTCCCTCCCCAATTGCTTGCAGCCCTGAAAACCACAGCCTCTGCTGGCAGACAATAAAGATACGACCTAAAGTATTCAAAAAGAAAAAAAAAAGAACAGGGAAAAAAAAAAAAGAAGAACGGCTGTTGAGGAGGCTTAGAACATGTCCCAACATTTTCTGCAGGTTTTTTCCTTTCTTGAGGCGATCAGAGCAATGCCTAAGTTTTGCACCTGCCATGGGCAAGTGCCTCTGTCTTTTAGTGAAATAACTTTATGCATTTTTAGTGCAAGCCCTGGCCTGCTTCGTATCCTGCTTTACCTGAATGATTATATCTTCTTTACTTCGTTAACTTTTCAATAGGCTATGAAAACAAAAGCTGTCACTCTGATACCTGCCATTTGATATTCAGCAGTGCCTTCAGTACAAAAAGACCCCCTCCATTTCTCAGCCCCCACCTCTGAGCATCACTTGGCATGATCCTGCTTGTAGCTGTTCACTACATCAACGTGTAAAACCTTCCCCTGTCAGTGTTTCTTTCACCAACAACCCTAACCTACATTGGCAAGTATAAGCTTTGCTACAGTGATATGAGTGAGTTTGATAGGGAAATCAAAATTACTGTGCAGTGAAATACCAGTTGGCTGTGATCACTGGGGCATCTCAGGGAAGTACCCATTTGGGCAGACAGAGCTACAAGGCCCAAGATAACTTCTCTGTGTACGCACACAAACTAAAATGTTATAATTTGGTATGGTTGGACTTAGGAACTCTGGGAATTCCCAGAGCTATATTTCAGATTCACAGAGATCATAAAAATTAGTTCTGCGGTTAGCTCTTGTTCTGTGGCAAGAAAAGAAGTCTTCTAAAGTCTGTTTTTCTAAGATATCTAGGCTTTATTTGACTGTATATCTAAATTATTACTTTGAAAGCCTCTACATCTATTCATGTTAGCAAAGGAATCCCTCTAGACTTCTGCAGTCCAAAGACAAGCTCTTGGCTCCTTGTAAAGGCCAGCTCTCAGAAGACAGATAGGGGGCTTAGGGTGGGTGGGCTATAACATCCTCATTTATTCAAATAACCTTCACTTGAGAGATCCCTCAGATGAGGAGAATCCGCCTGGAAAACACAGAGACCACATAATAGAGCAGTGTACAGCTCAGAAGGCAGGAGGGTAGGTAAAAGTAAACAAAAGGATGTGTGTTTTGGGGGAGGAATATTTTTTTGGATGGATTCAAGCTGGAGGTGTAAGGGTACACAGAAAGCCACAAATTGCTGAGGACAGAGCAGTTTGCAGATCAAACGAATCTAATGTTGCTTTGGGATGTAATGGCCCTGATGAACTGATTTTTCAGCACTTTCTCCTGAGAAGAGATGGGAGAAAAACTCTGAATGTGTTTCTGGTGGCCTCAGCTCTGGTGACTCAGGGAGCAGCTTTTTCAGTCACTGACTTTTTTTCTGCTCAATGTTCACACCTGGGTGCAGAGACTAGGGAACTCAGAGTCTGGGTTTCAAATGAAATGGGTGCTTCTGGGTATCTCAGTCTGGAGTGAGCAGCTCTGGTTCTGGACATTAAGAGAACTATGGTTTGGGGGAGTGTTGAGCCTGTGTCCTCTGAACACAAGTCTTTTTATGTCCTCTCAGGCTGGGCATTACAACAGAAGGTTTTGATAACCTGTCTTCTGGTGCCAAGGTAAGACAGTTATGAAAATGTAAATCAAATGTTTTTAGCATATCAAATTTCCAGTGATGTGAATGGGAACTAACAGGACCTTGAGTTCTCAACAATTACCAAAATCAGGCCATTTCTACTTACCGGTTTAACCATGTGTCTATCTTTCTACATTCTTTCTTCTCTGTTTCACATCCTTGTTTCTAAAATCCATTTTTCTTGCATCTGTCAAAGACAGTTGCAGGCATACCAACAGCAAATTTCACCTTAAAAGAGAGGATGACCAAACTCACTATTTTAATGAAAAAAATCCTCATATTTGCTTCCTTTCTGGAAAAATTAAAGGGTCTCTCTGGAAAAATTTGTCTTTTCTCATGGGATTCTGAAGTATCCAAAACCCCATGAGGATCTTACGGATAAATGTCAGTGCACCTCTCTACAAATCAAGCACTGTTTTGAGACTGTGAATGGTGATTTCATTGGATTCTAGGAAGAAGCCTGTACAGGCACATGCTCTAGAAAAGACTGAGAACTCTGAGAATGGACTTTGCAAAGCTTATATTTGTTCCTTGCAAAAGTATCTCTTAAAAAGTTAAAATTCTTGTCCATCTTATATCACTGGGGTTAGCACATTGTAAATGGTTTAGACATGAATCAAACATCTCCCTTTCCCACTGGCTTTGAAACTTCTGAAATTTGACTGGGTCTGTGTAACCAGTGCCATTAATTCCCAGTGTAATTTTATGTAGTGAATTCTGTGTAAAGAACCTGGCAGTTTGACAGTAAATAATGATTCCAGGTCAAGAAATATGCTCTTAATTATTTCATGATCTCAGTGTCTTAAGGGAGGGCATTGCACAGGCCCTGGAGCAAGGAAATAAAATGTTTCTTAATTCCAAACAAAACCCCCTGAATTAATTTCTGGGCTTTGGATAGATAGCAGCTATTCTGCTCTTTAGGGTGTCAAACCCGTGTTTTTTTGGCCAACTCTGAACTCAAGAACGTGAAGTAATCCGAAGAAATGTTTAATTTTCGAGAACCAAGTGGGCATATAATGAATCTTCTTGTTAAAATGGGCAAAATCGGGCATATTTTGGGTGCTTCCACTTGAGTTTGGAAGACCAGATTGCGGCACATGTTTTTGAAAATATGACTCTTAACATTTCAGGGGAATGTGATTGCAGTTTTCAAGTTCCACTGTTAGAACCTGTTGCAAGCTGGTGGTAAAACTCCTCTTTTGGCCTCCCAGAGAGTGGCCCTACCTACAGTACAAAACATTCCTAGTTCTATCATCTTGGCATTAATTATCCTAATCTCTTTTCTAATGTTCAAGCTGTTAATTTAACCACGTTGTCTAAACTTGCATTGGAAATGGGGCTGGATTTGTTGCCTTGCATGTGCAGACAGAAAAGCTGAAGGTAGCTTATCAAAATAAGTATAAGATAACAGAACTCTGGGTTGGGAAAAAAAAAAGAAAAGGAAAAAGAAATATGATTTTTGTGAGCTTTTTCCCCCCTCAAATTGCAGAATTCTGGGTTTATCTGAAGCTGGTTTTAAAAACAGGTGGAGCTACAAGAAATCCACACTCATGAATACTTTCTCTACTAAAGGAAAAGGTAATTTCTTAGCTCCATCTGTGGGGATTTAAAGACATACCACTGAGCTATGAGGTGGAGTTATGAATGTCAGATTCACACATCTTACTCTTCCTTTTATGGGCCATGAAAATTGTTCCTGTCCATATTGAACTTTCATACAAATCTCAGTTTGCTCACAGAAGTTTTGTAAGCGTCAATTGGTTAAATTAATCTCTTAATTGGCTGGCTAAGATCTCCAATGCAATGCAGAGAGAGTACCTTAATCTACAAGAAAGTGGTAAAACTCCATAGAAATCCTGGTGAACAGGTGGTTGTCACAAGATTCATTATAAGAAATCTTGTGGGCCACCTCAGAAGATGTGGCAGTGTCTGTGTGGGGTGTTGAGTGACCTGTCCCCTCCTTTCAGAAGGTAACGTGTTACCCCTGACACAACTGTCTTCAAACCACAGGAGTGACTTCAGTTTTTAGTGCTGAAAATTCAACACCTTGCCCAAGCTTTAATCTAGAAAACTGCTGGCTTTTTGGAAGTAGGACTTCTGAGTTATAGTTGCACAACTGAGAAAATTAGTGTGTGAGAATGCAAGGGGTCAGGCTGGGTGGGTATGATGGTCTGTTCAGGCCTCAGATGGTGTAGACTGGGAGGAGAATGTGGCCTCTCCTCTGCTTGTTTGACAATAAAAGAGTGGTACCATATAAATAATAGTTGGTTCTAGTAATTGCACATAAAATACATGAAATGTGCACCTATACTACTGTGTAAATAGAGGCTTGTATCAGTAATTTTACATAAAATATGGATTCACATGGAACTACATTTTGTTGTATGTTATACAGAATACATTTTCTGCCAGAAACATTGAGCAAAAATACGTGAGGATAGGAAGGAGCTTTTAAAAACCCTTGTGTCATCCCCTTCCCCCCACCACCCCCTGCCTTTTTTTCTCCCTCTGTTGGAGAACAAGGGCTCAGGACCTGCCGTAACGGTCCCTGTCCTAGCAGGGCTTTTTGAACGTGGGTTTTTGCTCCTTCTGTGCACTCCTCACTTGGCTGCCGTTCCATCTGACTCCAAAAGAAGCGAGTACAAATTAAAGAAAGAATGCAGCCCTAACGCCTACACCCAGAAGCTTTCAAAACAGAAGGCTGCTACACCTGTGGGGATAGAACAAGTGTATCAGTGTCCCGGACTCTGCCCTGGCTCGTCTGCCTTTGTTAGCTGGAATGTGCCGATGAAACAATCAGGTGCAGTAGGCGCGTGGCAGCCTGCTTAAAAAACGACTCTTTGGAGACAGGGAGTGGGCTGTGAATCATGCATCCACATAATCTGATGATAACAATTTTAAATGTGGTGATTAGTGTATAATGGAAAGTATTGTGCTATTTGGTATGATTTGTCTGCCACTGCACTACCCAGTGTTTAAAAGGGCCCATCTTCCATGCAAAACCCGATTCATTCTAGTGGCAAAAGAATAAGGCAACTTTAGGAGTGTTTAGGTACTTACATCTTCCTCACTCACGCAGCATGTGTGTACATATACAGGTGATTACCTTTTGGCTCACTGTCCCAGCCTAAAATCATGGACGTGCTCCTGGGCAGCACACAAAGCAGGATACCTCCCCGTGGAGCTTACAGGCTCAGTTGTGAACTCCAAGCACAGGCAAAACCAGCCTTCAGGTGCTGTGCAGGCATCTAGCAGTGCAGAAACGCTGTTGAGAATACCAACCAAGAAATCAAGATGCATTGAGCTGTTCAGCTTAACAAACATGGCCAGCACGATGCAGCTTTATGACTCCTCCTTTGCTTCATGTACCTTTTGTGAGATTACAGCCCCAAGTATACATCTGTCTTCTTTGAATGCCAGAAGAACAGGAATAATCATCCATGCAGTTGAGGGATATTGGTGTCAAAAACATTAAAAACAGAGTGGGAATCTCTGGGGTTTGATAGGATAAGTGTGAGGCAGCAAGTCTGTGTTTCAATTGTGCCAGTGATTGAAATGCACAATTAAGTTTTTTCACTTTGAGACTAGACATGTGTCATGTTTGCTTTTGGTGAGATTCATTTTGGCAGTATCTTGTAGCATCAACTTTCCATTTCAGGTCTTAGCTCACTGGGCATTTATAATCCAAATAGATTCAGGGCAAATACCTGTTGACAGGGAAGAAAAACAAAGGAAGCAAACAAAAACAGAGAAGAAAAGCCATGGCAAAGCCAGGTGCCCTCATGAAGTCCTCTGACAAGATGAATCATGATTTGGGACAATTAATAACTGTAGACAGCATTGTAAGTTTTTCCTTTTCTAAATCACTGAACCTGCATGTGTCCTTCCCATGAATACGTAACAAATAAGATCAGGAACTGAATTAATGGATCATTCGTCTTCTATTTACTCACATACAGGAGTTCATGAAGAATAGCTATTTTTCACACAGCTTTAGGGACNTAATGGATCATTCGTCTTCTATATCTATATCTTTGCTTTGGCTAAATTGTCCATCTTGTAAGAGTGACATGCATAAGAAACCCAAAAGTGCAATTATTTTTGCATATAATGGAAAGATACATAAAATACACAAGTGCAATTTGTGCCTATAAATTTCATCTCAGTTTTAATCTTTAACAATGCAAGCTAGGGTGGAAGATCTCCATCCAGCATTTGCATCCTGCTTCAGTTTGACTGATGGATGTAGCTGGAAAGATATTGCCATGATGAGGCTTTAGATACCCCACTAAACTGGCTGACTGGATACTCATATGAATCTGATGAAAACTGTAGTCAGGTTTGAAACACCATTGGCCAAGTCTTATACAAGTCCACTGGATTGTAGACAGAAGTGTTACTTTCCTGGAAGCATTTGCAGTTAAGAGAATCTTCCGTNAAGCCACGAAAAAAAACACACAAACAAAAAAAAAAAAAAAAAAAAAAAAAAAAAAAAAAAGGAAGAAAAGGGAAAAAAGGGAGAGACTGTGTAAAAAGGGCAGCTATTGTTGGCAATGGAAAAGCCTCCTAGACTCCACCTGCCTTACTCGTGCCAGTATCTTTAAGTACCACCTTCCCTGACATGCTGAATTCACATTACCGTCAAACCTGAGTATTAGGTGGATAGATATGCAAGCCCACACTGGCAGCCAGAACATTTAGGGGAAGTGTCAACAATTTTCTGCAAACATTGTATGTGGTATCTTGCTGGGAGTTTGCTCAGGAGCACATGCACAGTGTGAAGCAATGTGCTTGTGTTTTACAAGCTGCACGTTGTGTGCCAGTCAACTGCACTGCCCAGCAATGGAAAAAATATTATAAACGGGGGATCTCTGACAGCTGAGGATCAGACTGCCGAGCCTGATGCCAAACGATAATAAATGTACGTGTTGGGAAATCTCCCTGGGTAACAGAGGTTACACTCTGACCTAAATGACAGAAAAGTAAGAGAATAAACTCTTCTGCACACTAGTCTCTAAATCCCCAGCCCTCACTGCACTGTAATACACCTGACCTGATATTGCCCACAGTGCTGGAGATCCTGTTACCCACTGAATGCGAGGCTGCAGTTGCACAAGCATTTCAAGCAAGAGAAAGTCAGCTCTGCTGCTGGAAGGAGCAAAGCTGCAGCACCTGAGCAGCATCCTAGAGAAAGGTCTAGGGCATGGTATCCCGATTTTGGAGGAGCCCTGAAACCAGTAGTCAGGGCTGTTTAATATGGTGCAGTCCTGCTTTGTTCACTGGGCTGTGAGCTGCAGGCCTGGGAGGGTGAAGGTTATGTGTCAGGAGGTGCATTTGCTGAGAAACTTTGCTGGTGAGGGCTTGTGAGTGAGACAGAGCACAAAGGGGAGCGTTGTGAAGCGAGGTGGGAGTTAACCTCTATTTGGGACTTAGCAGGAAAGGTAAGGTGGGGCAAAACTGTGATGGGCTTTGAAGATAAGGCCAAGAAATTTGTGCTGCATACGGTGAAAAAGGGGAAGGGTTTACACCAAAGGTAGCACATAGCCATCAGTAGGAAAGAAAAGGTTAGCAACAGCTTTTCGACTATCTCAAGGGGGACCCTTGTATGGCTGTTGATAGCAGAGCAGAGCAGATTACAAGAATCTGACGTAAGTTGTCCAAGGCTTGGATGAGAGCTCTGCCCTTAGAGTTGGGTCTGGAAATCCTTGTCAGTTATGCTTAGCAGGCATTGTAAACATGCAAGGATAGACTTGTTTCTTAGCCTGGGGAGCTTAAACAGATACACAAAAACCCTGACAGCTTTTAAGTGTGGCTCTCCTGTTTGTACTAATCACTGCAGCCCACTCTTACTGTTTCAAACCTAATAAAATGAGGAAATGAAAATGAAAACTAGCTCTGGTCTATGACTATTTTATCTCCTTGTCGACTACAAGGGCAATCTGGCATTTTAAAACAATAACTACTTGCTTACAAAGCCCCTTTTAATTAATAGGGCTGGAGAATATCAGAGCATAGATGTTAACCCCTTCAAAGCGAGTAAATTCAGCTGCTTGTGATGATGCACAGCTCTCCCAGCTGGACAGAACCATGAATCCTAACTCCAGGGTTCAGTTAAGCCCAAAGAATGGAAATAAATGTACATATGTTTCAAACTCTTCTCTGACCACTCTGCTTCTTTGTTGCTCTCCAGGGTAGAAAACCATCCATAGAACAGTGGCTTTTTTTTTTTTTTTTCATTTAATAACAGTCGTACTACTAATAATACTTCCCTTCTATTATATAAAATAGCCATCACAAGGGAAATTAAGATGATATTGTTTTTCCATTTGGAAGCAATGGATTTTAGTTCCATTAAAAGAACTGAGGCCATCACAGTCCTCTCCCTACAGATATTCCTGCTGAAAATGAGGTGGAAACCATTATGTTGCAATCTTAATGCATTCTTTTGATGAAGCCACAGAAATCCCACTAGCAACCTATGTAAAAAGCTTATATACAGATTTTTCCATAACATTTTCTTGGAGATAAGAGTTTTCTAATATTTGTAGCAGTATACAGGGTATGTAATAAATTAATAATGTCTACTATGCTATAGAGAAACATATTCATATTGACCCAACTTATTTTTTATGGTAAAACCTCCATTAAATGTTGTACTGCTACCATACCATGCCAACTAGCACCAACAGGTATGTAAGCTAAGGTAGGAAAATGAATTCTTTTTTTGTGGGTCATCACAGCTTGTGCTGGGGTAACTGGAATGCAAAGATCATACTGAGAAATCCTGTAATAAGCAAGCTTGAATAGAGGCATTGCAGTTAAGTATAGAAAGAAAATTCTCAGTAAATTCAGACCTTAGGGAAATTTTTGAATAATAAGCCAAACTTTGCTGAGTCTGTGGTGATGGGATGAGGAATACAAAAGTGTCTACACATTATAGAGTATACTGTCTAATTTGTGAAGGCCTGGCCTGCTCCCTAGTAAAACCTGCCTCCCTAAGTTGCTGAGGCTTGAGAAGTAAAAGAGATACTTGGTGGGCAGATAGTATTGTTCATGACGATCAAAGAAACAGCCTGGGTGAACAGGGCTCCTAATTAGATCCCCTGTTTTCCAGATTTACCTGCTGTAGCATGTAGGATATCCAGTTTCTGGGGATGACTGCAGTTCTGAGATGATCCTCTTTCTCTGACCTCCCTTTTAAGCACTGCAGCAGGTCCCCAGTGAGGTGGTGGCTGAGGTGTATATACTCAGAGCCAGCTGCAGACCCACAGCTCTGCTCCCTTTCTCTCTCTGGGGGAGGCAGAGCTGCTCCTATGGAGGAGAACTGACATCTCAAATGTGAGGTTCCAAAGGTTGGAGGACCTCAAGGCACCTCCTGAACCACCTGCTGGAAAACACCCCTTCCTCATATCAGAAATAAAATAGATTGAATTGTTTTACTGTCTTTTGAGATCAAGCAGGTTGTTTTGAACAATATAATGTAAGAAAACTATTGGTGCTGGGTTTTTTTAAAATAGCTTATCTGCCTCAACAGGAATATTATTTACAGGTGTCTGTGCAACCCAAGACACCATGGAAGAACTTCAGCATTGCACATGTGTAGCTGAAGACAGACTTGTGGCCCACTGAAAAAGAATAGAAAACTGAAATACATTCTCCTCTCCCCTCATGCCAGCCCATTGTTACTGCAGTGTGACAGTAACAGTCAGGAGGGGCACTCTTGAATCACTTAATGCTGGTATATGACTACACTGTATGGTATTTCTTTTGTTGGGCATGCTGTGTTTGAATGCCATATTTTCCTCTTGAAATGCTTTTATGATTTTTTTTCTCTTTTTGTTTTGGTTATTTTCCTCCCAAAAAAGGAGGAAATAAAGAAAAGCCCAAACCCCAGCAAGCTGCAAACACTAAATGTAAAATTTTTTTACACAGGATCACAAGCACAGCTCTTTTTTTTGCTCATCTGTGTATTCATTCCATCTATGTGGTGTCCCAAATTTTGTTTCCCTCACACGAACCTGTTTGCTCAAAGAAACAAGCCGTTCAATGTGTTGTGTTCAAGCAAGAGCTGTTTAATTTTGGGTTTGCTGTTTTGCTGATTTAGTGCCCTTAGGAAGTATGATACATATCCATTCATGCATCATCTGTAAAAACTTGTGGATGTACATCCTAGCCTTTCATTAACGTTAATGGTGCCCAACCCCTGAATGTACACTATGTCTTAGCACTCCACAAGTTAACTGAATCCGTGCCATTAACATCTTGTTCCCATTTCTGTAGCACAGGCTGACTTTTTTGGTGGGGAGAAGTGGAGCTCAGGGTTAAAATCTACAATCTGACTATGCACCTGAGAAGTTATTTCCTGCTCTTAAGCTGAGGAGTTTTCAGTGGATGCAGGCATCTGAAGAAAAATGGAATCCTGTTTGCCCCCATTCCAACTATCTCCTTGCAATCTTGTTAATTAAGCTGGTAGCAATTGTATTAGGTGTGTTATTTTATGTACAGTGTTACAGTAATGAAGTTAATGTTTAGCATCTTCTGAGAAGTGGTGCTTGTACAAGGGAAGGGTTACATTTCCGACTGAAATAGTATATTTAAATAGTATGTGGAGAATGCACTATGAAATAGTTGCAGTTGATGAAACCTTGAGAAGTTTTGAGTCACGTGAAGCATTTACACAGTTGCACATGAAGGTATCTTGGGATCTTTTTTTTTTTTTCTTTAAAGAAACTCCAACCTACCAAACTGTTATCAATCTAATAGAATCTCCCCTGGGATTCAGCCAAAAATCAACTATAGAGGCAGTTCAGTGCAGATGTAACCAGCTGCAGCATCCCCTAATATAGTGGGGAAGAATCTGATGTGAACGTGCCACTGAAAGCTTTTTTGGCACACTGCTTGTTTGCATAATTCAGAACTTCAGCACAGGGTTTCTTTAATAAAATACTGATTCTACAGGGGCAAGATAACTTCCTCAGCTTGGTTAACACTGGCCTGATGAGAAATTGCAATACATTTTTCCTAATCCCCCTTCATCTCTGCAGAAATCACTTTTTGATTGAGGTCAAACTTTAGCTTTGGCAAGTCATGCAGGCTCTCATTAGGCTATGATTGCATGCATATGATTGTCCAAAATGAACAGTAGGCAAAGGGTCAAGGATACAAAGGCTGCTGTTGTTTTTTCTTCTTTTCCCCAATGCACCCAGCATGTGGAAAATATTTATCAACCTCTGGTCTGTGTCCCTGAAGCTTCACTCGATGCGCCTTTTCAGTGCTCCCCAAGGAATCCTGTTAAACTTGGATCCACTCCTCCATAAAGTGGTGTGTGACGAATATTACTTTTAAAATGAAATGGGTGGCAAGATGACAGTGGCTCAGAAAAGTTAAATCTCTTTGCAATCCGGTATGTTTTTGTTACGGGGTAACCACAGCACGTGTGAATATCTGAAATACATTTAATTGCTGCAGAGATGGTCTTTAGACACAGGCTCCTGTTACCAAGAAGCGGTGTTGACAGTCCCAGAGGGTATTTTGGGACTGAAGCCTCTGCAGATGAGGGTACGGAAAGAAAATAAGACCCTCTGTAAATATGTGGGCCCATGGCATCCGCTCTGTTAAGCGCACATCAGTGGTTGTGGCTCACCAAATGGGTGACGAAGCCGCAGATGAAGCTGTAAAAGCCAGCAAGGTGTGCTTGGCTTGGCTTGGCCTGGTCCCATGAGCTACTGGGAGGAGACGGAGCTTCTACGTGGGGAGAAGCAATGGAGATATTTCTCTGCCTGAGAAATTTAAAACTCTACAGCTACAGATGCATGCTCTACAAATTGTTCACATCAAATACATTAAATGCAATCCTCCTCTAACTAGGACTGAGCAAAGAGCTACACTTTGACTCATTCAAATAAGTGTAATTGTTACCAGATAATTTTTATCTGTTAAATGAGGTCTGTTCATTTTCAAAATGGCAAGTGATTTTGTTTTTACTATTTTAGCTTTTTTTTTTTTTTTTTTTTTTTTTTTTTTTTTTTTTTTGAGGAAAGGAAATAATGCACTGAAGAGCAGTGCTTTTGAGAACTGAAAAACTCAAAACAGTGCAACACTGGTGGGGAAAAAAAGCTCTGCTAGGTGTCAGTGAAAAAAAAATTAGTTCCAGCAATATTGCTTCCTTTTTGGGAGTGTTTTTTGGGCATTGTATCAAAAAGGAGGCAAACTTTTTATGAACTCAAATAAGAGTATTTCACAATGAACAGAAATACTTTCAAAGCACTTTTTTTGGGGTCTGTGTTCTCCTTATAGTTCCTGAAAATTGTGTTTTAAGAAGATGGCTCCAAAGGGAAATATAAACCACAGTTTTTCCATAAAGGAAATAACTATCCCAGTTGGCTATTCTGCCACTGCTGCCATTTTTCTTTGTCTTTCCCATTTCTTTTCATTCTTTCTGCTTTCTTTCCTTCTTTCAAAAAAACTTTTAAATAAAATTTAAAAGGTTTTTGTTTTATCTTAAAAACTCAAGATATTGGCAACAAAAATAATTATACTTTCCTCATTTAGAAGGACAATTTAATTACTATTTTTCGGTTGAATTCCTGTCCCACCCTTATACTTGTGTTTAGCACGGATGTGCTCAAATTTTTGAAAGTAATGCAGCTTCTCTGTTCCTTTACTCAACTTGAAGACTCCAGCAGCAACTCAATGATAGTGTAATCCAAGCGGTGCTGTACTGGTAGCCAAGACATTCTATAATTTCAAGTGAAAATACAACCCTGCAGATTTTCTTCACCATTTCTTCCCACAAAACGATTTTGAGGGAAATTACAGTAATAAAAAAATACACAGTGTCAGTGAGTTAGTGCTGGCATAGCACATGGAATGCCAGTTATCATACATATGTGGTGTAAAGGAACCTTGGTAGCGTGAGACCAGTGGGAGGACAGTTCTGCAGTTTGCAATTATTCACTCAGTGTTGCTTTAATATGCAGGCCTGCATCAAATAGATAAATAGGTTCCATTTTTTTTTTTTACAAATTTGAGCTAATTTTAAAAATAAGATGATCTGAAGCCCAAATTTTACTCCTAGAAGGAAGATGTATGCTGCTTCAACGCAGCTCTTTGTTAAAGCATCACTTTGATTTGCAGCTAGGAATCCTTGAGTGCCTTTAACTTTGACAGCTATTGACAGGAGTGGAGAGCACTCAAGGTGTCAGCCTCCTTTAGACTGACAGGAAGGCTTTGAATGCAGCTATAAAGCATAAGCTGCCATAAAACTGAAGCCAAAGCCTTTAGCTGGCTGTTTTAAAATCTCATGACCTTGGTGGATCAGGCTCTTGAGACTGGGAGGGTTTGTAACGCACACTAACCAGAGGGTTACACTCTACAGGGCAATGCATCCAAATATGTGGGACCACAGCAGCGTTCCCTGAGTCTGGGAATGGCCCCAGTTTATATGTCAGCTGCCCTCTCATTTGACTTTTCAGGTCAGGGACCCAAAGTTCACAGCTCAAGTTTTAGCGCCTGAGTGAAGAGCCAAGGCTCTGCAGCTGTATGCTTTAGCAGCATATATCCAGGTTGGACTGACAAAAGCACAGGTTCCATAACATATGCTTGCTAGTGGTTACCTGAGAACCTTCCAGAAGTCCACACTTGGAAAACAAGACTATAAATATCCACGTAGAGGATTTAAAAGTGATTAATATTTTCAAGTAAAACAATTTCTGAATAACATAAAACCTTTTTTTTTTCAGATTCAGAAAAACAGTCCAGATTCAGAAAAACAGTTATGCTCACACTTAGCACCAGGTATAGTGCTACTTGATGGAGAAAGTGAATGGGCTTGAATATGGCATTTGGTGGTCATTAAAGGATTTATTTTAATCAGAGCCTTTAACTTAGTGGGATCATCACGATGCGTTATGTCAGACATTTCTCTCTTAAACAATCTGCAAGGGTTTTCCTGCTGTAATTTGACTGGATGGTGACTATATTTTTGAATGCTATAGGGAAAACATGTCTGAAAAGAATCACAAGTATCTGACACAAACAGCTAAATCCATGGTCATATATGCTTGGTCCTTCCCTCCCTTTCTAAATATCATGAGCAACAGCCTTTAATACTGAAACTGATAAACGATGTGTCATGTTTCTATTTGGTATACTGGAAAATAAAGTAAGCACTATTGTGTGTGTTTAACTAGCGTAGGCAATAATGTGGGTTTTTTTTCCATAGAATACTTGCTTTCTAAATTATTTTCTCAATCTACATATATGCAAATGCAAATTTTCAGGTACATTAGCTGTGATTCATTTTTACAGGCCTGCCTTTTGAAATAAATCTGAATACTTGGTCATTGAAGTAATTCGCTTATTTCTACTGGAAGTTATATTACATTTGATGAGATTAGTTCTAGTCAAGTGAGATTTTGCACCTCCTTTTGGGAGAGTAGAAAACTGCATTTCAGAGAAATCTTAGTAATTCAAACCAAACATCCATTGCTTAATATGCATTACTTTTATGTTCTCTTGAGTCACCTGAAGCAATCCTGGACTAAAGAAGGCAAATCCGTAAAAATACAAGCCATCAGATGGCTTCTGTAAGGGAAACATTTGTGAGAACTGTCTGAGCTGTATCAACGTCAAGTCTTGGTTTTGTGAACACCTTGCCGAAAAAAGGACAGAGAGATGCAATCCAACTGCATATTCTGGAATACAGGCCCACAAAGAGGAAGGCAGCCTCTGCTTTTCTGTATATGACCAGATTATTGTACTTCTGATGTAATTCTCATTTGGCTATCTGATATGGATCTAATTTATCTGTAACAACAAGGTGGAACCAGAATAAATATGTTTCTGAGCATTTTGTTGTTCAGCTGCTTCTGAGAGTGGTCTCTCATGTTCCAATTCTAGATGCTGTGGTGACAAGTTTGAGAAAAGTAGTTTTCCACCTGGATATTTCTCCTTGGTTGATCTTCCTTTCTTTGTGATCCTTGAAGACAGACTCGTTTTAGACCTGAATTTCAGTGCTAGGTACCTTCTCTTGTCCTTAATATAAGGATTAAGCCATTCAGCTGAAATCAGACTTATGGCACTATTCATAGCAAATTCACCTTCCCTGGGGTTAATAAAAGATGTATTTACTTTCTGTGCTGGAACTCTTTCTCTCTGTGTGCATCTCTTAATTTCTGCAATATATATGAGAGTGGTTTTGTTGAAACACTGCCACAATTGTAGTAGCTCTGGATTACTCCATGTCCAACTTGCCCTTGTTTCAAGCTCAACATATAATGTAAATGCAGTCTGTACCTACATCAGGATGCAGATCTTGAACAACTGATCTGTTCTCATATGGATAACACATTTAAAAACTGACCAAAACAATTGGAGAGAGCAGAGGAAATAGAAGAAAACTGAACTTCTGCTTTATATAGTTGTTTAACTTGAGAAAGTGTTCAAAAACTGTTCTAAGGAACAATGTCATAGTCAAATCCAGCAAGTCAGTTTTATTGAATTGAGATAACTTCTACTGTTCATTTCTTTAAAGTCAACAAAGCAATCAAAATCTCTTTTACTCATAGTTAGAAAATTACCAGTAGTTTTGGTACAACAAATATTTTGAGCTCTTACAAAACATAAATAGACTTCCTTAAAATATTGTTATTTTCTAACAATCATCATAGGCAATGCAGACTTCTAAGTTTGGTGAGTTGAATCTGCTGAGGTCACTTCCACAAGATCCAAAGACAGAGATGCTGAGCTAAGGACTGCATTTTTCCAGGAGGGAATAGTAAGGACTTTGTTTCTTTGTCCCAAAATTAATTTATTCTCTATGCCAACCAGCAGCATGACTGTTTCTTCTGCAGACCAGACTACATTTGGGATATGTTATTATTCTCCTATCGGTTGGCCTTTTTTTTTTTTTTTTTTTTTTTTTTTTTTTTTTTTTTTTCCCCCCCCCTCTCTTTTTTTTTCTTTGTTTTTTTTTTTTTCCCCCCCCCCCAGTTTTTCTTTCTATTTGTTTGAGGGGGTATCTGTCTTGCAAAACAGGCATTCTTCACAACATGAATTGCTGCTTTTTGGGTGAAATATAAAGGCTTGTTTCTGCGCACCCCAGATGCTACATGTTTTTAGTGTGCAATATGCATACTTGCCTGTGTGCATGCATACTTGTCAGTCTGTACAGACACACATGCACACACTTGTGTGCTCTGCAACCTGAGTATCCTGGTTTGAGGTTCAGTCCCACTTACTGTTTGGGGATTTTTTTCTGTTCTACTTTCTTGGCAGAGACACAGCATTTAGCTCTGCAATGGCTGAAGCAGAGTTCAGACTGGAAGAAAGGAGACTTTCTGTCAGAATGGAATACGGGAAACGTGTTACCTGTAGTCACCTAGAAATCAGGTAGCTGCCATACCTATACATAGACTAACCCTCACCTCTCTGGGGATCCTCTGACCCTTTCTGCGGCAGTGCTAAAAATAGTTTCTCAGGATTTTTTTTCAAACTATGCATTGGAGAAACCTCAGGCTTGATTTAAAGTGTGAGTCTGAAAATTCTGAGCAGCGAGCATAGTGTGACAGAAAAATTATGTCCCAAATATAAAGGTATCCAGACTTCTTCAGCAGGCAGCAGACCACCTATGTGGCAGACTTGAGATTCCTCCAGAGCCACTAGTTGAGTTTTCTGTGTATGTGCCAAGGGCAAAACACTGAAAGGGTGTTTTCTCTAACTGCACATTAGGGTCTTCTGGTCACCACCCAAAGCAGAGGAATGATGCATAGCAAACAACATTAATTGCATATGCTGGTGATGCTCAGGAAAATGCTATTTAGCAAGTTTGCCAACAGGAATGCTACTCTGAATGGTTATGAATTCATGCATGATTAACACTTCACGATATTCTCCCAGCATTTGTTATTTTCTAATGTACTTCAACCAGATCCCTAAAATGGCAAGTGATTTTTTTTCCACTTCTCTGTTTGTGCTTTTCTATTTGTGATCCAAGTGCATTATTGGCAAATGCAAAAGACATCTAAAAAGACAAACGAAAACAGTAGGCTGTCACCTCCGAGTACCCAGTACGCTTGTGGAATTTGAAACACATTTTGAGATTCGGCATTAACAGAAATGAAAGCACAACTTTTTATGCATCCTAAACATTCCCCCAGACTCTAAAATATATTTTACAATTTATGCCAAATCACCTCCAGGCAAAGAGTTCCAAAGGTCTTTGGAATTTGTCTAATTTTGATAAAAAGCTGTATGTACCCCTTTCACTTTTCAGTGTGTGGATATTACAATAATACCTTGACCATCACAGTATAAATTATGGTAGGATGAAACATCTGTAATAATTTGTAATGATATTAATCTACAAAAGAAAGACAATTTTATGTAGACATCTGAATTACAGACTATATGCAAAAGCCAATAAACTTGGCTTATATTATTAAAAAGAAAAAGTATGCCAGATTTCATCTTATTTGATATTTACAAATCACAGACCTTCAAATTATTGTAGTTATAAACATGTGAATTGATCCAATTAAAATACGAACTAACTTGGAAAATAAGTCTTTTCCTTGAACCAAAATTAATATTATTTATGTTCAAAAACACTTTGAATCACACAACCTGTTTCCTCAAGTCTTTGACTTGGCTTTCCTGACTCCGGGCATCCACTCTTCCACTGCCTTTCAGAAGTGCACTGACTTCTCCCTCTTTTGTATGATATCCAATGCATTTTCCTCAATTTCCTACTCACTGAAAACTTCTGAAGTTTTTTCCAGATGACTGGAAAATTTCTGCAGTTCTCCTCTCCTTGCCCACTTCAGTGAGTCCCTTGCCTCTGGAGGCCCTCATAGCTGATAGATCCATCAGGATAACTACTGAAAGCATGCTCCTCCCTTACCCCCACCTACAGCTAATAGGCTCTTTGTGGTCTGGTCAGCCACATACTACAATGCCCTGTTGGGTTGGTTTTGGCTAGGGTAGACTTAATTTTCTTCACAGTGGCTGGTATGGGGGTAGGTTTTGGGTTTGTGCTGAACACAGGGTTGATAATACAGAGATGTTTTTGTTATTGCTGAGTGGGGCTTGCACAGAGCCCAAGCCTTTTCTGCTTTTTGTACTGCCATGATGGTGAGGAGGCTGGGGGTGCATGGGAGGGTGGGAGGAGACACAGCTGGGACAGGTGACCCCAACTGACCAAAGGGATGTTCCAGACCATATGACATCGTGCCCAGTATATAAATCTGTGAGGAAAAAGGAGGAGGAAGCAGTACTTCAGGTTCTAGAGCAGAGATTGCCCTGCAGTCCACAGTGAAAATCTTGGTGAGGAAGACTCTCCCCCTGCAGCCCATGGAGGTCCACAGTGGAGCAAATATCCACCTGCAGCTTATGGAGGAACCCACACTGGGGAAGAAGGATGCCCAAAGGTGTCTGTGACCTTGTGAGAAGGCTGCAGAAGAGCAGGGTCCTGGCAGAACATGTGGCCCTGTGAAGAGCCCATGCTGGAGCAGGTTTTCTGGCAGGACTTGTGACTCCATGGGGGACCCACGCTGAAGCAGTCTGTTCCTGGAGGAGTGCACCCTATGGAAGGGATCTGTTTTGGAACATGGGAAGAGTACAAGAAGTCCTCCCCCTGAGGAGGAAGAATAAGCAGAGACAATGTGTGATGAATTGACTGCAGCCCCCATTCCCTATCCCCTTCTTCTGCTGGGGGGAGGAGGTAGAGAAAAATTGAAAGTAAAATTAAGCCTAGGGATAAAGGAGGAGTGGTTGGAAAGTGTTTTTAAGGTTTGGTTTTATTTCTCATTATCTTACTCTGATTTGATTGCAACAAATGCAAAGAATTTCCCCAAGCTGAGTCTGTTTTGCCCATGATGGTAATTTCTGAGAGATCTCTCCCTATCCTTGTCTCATCCCACAAGTCTTTCATTGTATTTTCTCTTCCCTGTCCATCTGAGGAGGTGAGTGATAGAGCAGCTTTGGTGGGCAGCCAGGGCCAACCCACCACAGTACTTTCAGTGGTGCATGAGGAATTTGAGACAAGAATTGTAATTGGGAGAGGTGGTGGGTAAGAGTCAAATCAGCTGAAGAATATCATAGCAACACTTCTTAGGAGCTAAGACCTCTGGTATCTCCAAAGTTAAATCTTTCTAGTCTGGGGGATACAACACTAAGCTGTACAGTCATTTATATTATTGGCGGAGATACGTAAGGTTCCCAGTTGGCTGTGACACGAGAAGAGTGGCAAGATACCTGTAACATAAGCAAAGTGCATCTCCAATACAACACTCTTCATAGGATTCTAGGGTTTCAGTCTCCTATCAGCACATATTTTCTTTGACTGTCTTCTAGTCACAGACTTTTAAAATATACTGTACAGAATTTTAGACTAGTTTCTTTAATTTTTCAGTGTATCTGTTATTGATGGAGTTAAATCAGGACAGAGTGAAGATGAAACCGTGATCCTGTGTACAATATACAGAGTCTCTGTGTATGTGCATATATACTCATCACAGTGCTGCAGCAGTTTTCAGAAATGAACTTTTACTGGTAAGCCCTGAGTACTGTATCCGTGTACCCCACAGACCACAGCTAAGATTCTCACCAAAAAGCTCCTGCCTCAGTGTAGGAGGTGATATAAAGCTGACTCTGTTTCCTGTGGTGACTATTTTCTAGGCCAGTTCCCCAACTTAAGTTAGAAGACCACGACTAAACAGCAGCACAGTGTATTTGGCAGAGACCTGGTGTTAGGGGTGAAATAGGAATACCTGCCCGGTGCTCCCATCAAAGCTTCCTCCAGCCACCTTCCATTCCCACAGCCTTGGGTGTTGGGTTCCTCCAACGCACTGGCCTTGGGGTATTTGCATGGTTCCACATCCAGAGGCACATCCACATAGACGGGGTTGTGTTTTGCTGCTGGTTAGAGTTGCAGCCTTGACTGTATAGAAAATAAAAGGAGGTTCACAGTTGCAGATACACCATCCAAGCTCTATATGTCTTCTGATTAGAAAGGCAGCATCTCATAATCTTTAATTAATGCTTTCTCCTATGACCCCTGTGAGATAGGGAAGTATGAACTAGGAAGAGAGAGATCAGTTAACATTAACCATCTAGAAGTTAGCTATCAAGTTTAAACCATCCATCTGGGCTCACTCTTTAGGCAGGACAGAGAAAGAAATATATGGAATAACTCTGAAGACAAACAGAGTAAAGGAAGATAAGGTGAATCACCATTTGGTTAAATCTATAGGAAGTCTGGGTGTCTTGTAAATTGTGGCATCTACTTTTTAGGTGGCTGGAACAGGAGGAATTCCTTTCCAAATAGTTTAATAAGATACCTCAGGAAGCATGTGAAATTAGGCTAGGCTTCCCAATGCTAGAGCAGCTTTGGTGGGCAGCATTATCTATATATCTTAACTCTCTGTCTTATCTATATTCACATGGCCCTGCTTGGGCCATTTTAAGGGCTACCCTGTGCTAGTGATGCAGCACAGAACAGCTGCACAAGAGCACTCTCTGGGATCAATATCTACCTCCAATTTTGCATGTAGAAATTATGTACATTCATGAACACTGATGCACATATACTTCAGAAGCACAAAAGGAAAAGGATTTTAACTCTTTGCAGTTTCCAAGAAGTGATGAATCGACAGAAAAGATACTAAGGGAGCAGAGAGGACTGAAAAACCCCAACCATCTCTGCTAAATGTGATTGGTGGATATTTAATTTATCAGTGACTCATTCTGAACTGTTAATCTATTCAGACCTTGCTCTGGTGCCCTGCTCCCTGTAGCTACGGCATGCAGGACTAATATGCTCACTAGCTCTTATGCATTTGGCAATATGCTCCTGCCCAATTTTTACTGCCCCCCTAAGGAAATAAGAGCACTGTGTATTCTAGGAAAAAACACACTTTTAAAATATTCATATTTCCATGGTTGTGTGTGTCTGTTGTGTAAGTTTTCCTTGGTGGCAGTGAACAAAGTGCTCTTCTGTGGAGCAGGCTCTCCTGTCTCCTCTAGCAGACTCAGTGTCTGTACAGGGAATTCCTGTTCCTGGCCCAAACCCACAGGCCCTCGGCACTGGAGGACAAGGTCGGCCATCTCACACTCTCTCTTTCTCCTGGCCTGATAGTTGATCTCCATGCTAGAGAAATGGGCTCTGAAAGAGAAAAAGAGGGGGGCTGAGGTGAAGGAAAGAGAGAGCACGTGTATGTACTTCTAACTCGTCCTGGGAACTTTGGCAAACATTTCCTCCCTAAACAAAGTTTGTTCCACTTTTGCAGAAGTTCTGATAGTCTCTGATTTATTTGGCTCTTCATTTAAATGAATTAGTGGTACCTGGCTGTGTTGTTTTACCAGCGCTGTGACAGACGCCATCCAAGCCTCATTTCACACCTTCCATCTTCCATTCTGGGCCCTTGGGGGCTTTTTTCCCCTTGTTGTAGCAGTGACTGAGCAACAGCATCCACTGCTAGGCAGAAATCTGCCTACAGAGAGCTTCCTCTGTTTAGACTTCAGTCAGAGGACCCACAAAGCATACTTCGTGGCTACTTATGGTCAGGGCGGTATGCATATTTTTTTAAAAGTTGCACACTGTCAAGACAGGTAATTGTGTAACCTTAGCTGCACTCTTTTTTTTTTCCCATTTCCCCTAAGGCTGGAGTGGCACCTTGCATTCCAGCTGGTGCCGAGAGCAGGGCTAGCTGTGCTGCTCTACAATCCGCTGCAGTCTGGCTCATGTTCTGTCCTTCACTGAGGAGGATGGTATCAACCCCTTAAGGCTCTCCCCTGCTGCATGTTCCTGGCTGACTGCTCTCCCTTTCATGCACAGTACAGGAAACTACAGGGCACAGGGTATGAGGCACCTTTTTTATCCTCTGCAGCTATGCTTTCCATTGAGAGAAAGAGTAATTATCCTATTTCTGTTTCAGTGTCAGGTACCACATGGTTTATGCATTTGTCTCTTCGAAAACATGTTTTGCTTTGATGTTTGCTTTTCTAATGGGGTTAGTTTGCATAATACCTTCTGCTGCAAAAGAATGCTGAATCTACAGATGAGCTATCACTTCTCAAAATACTGATTGCTATCAGCTGGCTTGCCGAAGGCCTTGGCTGTGGCTCTGCATGCGTGTGTCTGTGCGTGTGTGCACAGTCGGGGGAGGGAGAGAGAAGGTTAATTTCCTGTCTTTGACCAGTTTTGACATAATGCCTGAACTGAAAGAGATGGATCCATCAGAAAATTAACATTTACCTGCTTTCCCAGAGCAGCATAACAAGCTCTCCACCTGTAAGTGTGTGGTTATATGTGGGTAAGGAGGGAGATGACAGGGAAAAGGGAAATGCTGTATTTGTGATACTGGTTTCTACAGTACTTCTGTCACAGTCTTTTTAGCTGACTTTTTCACCTGGGGATTTTCCCCAGCATTGGCCTTTAGCAGTGAGGATGTCTAAAGTCACATACACAAAGCATACAGATGCAAAAGTCAGGTCAGGGGACACAGAGAGGAATAGTTGTAGGGAGTGTTATGGGATATACATACATACATGCATACATACATATATATATATTTATATACATACATCCCCATACATGTAAGTGAATATGTGTGTGATATTTGCAGTGCGTTTCCTCCTTTTCCCAAATGATACATTATTGCTCACCCATGCAGACCTCTCTCCAGTGAAATTCCCTGTCTGCTGCCTACTGGCCTGACCTCGTTGCTTTTCTGTGCCTGGCCCTGATGGCTGATTAACTTATAGCAGGCAATAGGGATGTGGGGAGGGAAAGAACTCCTCATTTCCTTCTCTGGAAAAAGAACCTGAGCCAGAGACCGCCCTTCCTCAGAAAATGCTCTGACATAGCAGGGAGCAGAGCTTAAAGAATTCCCACCAGCAGCAAATCTTGAGTTAAATTTGAGCATTTTGGTGTCAGCTTGTTGGTTGCTAGACTAGAGCTGTAGGTATTTTTTATAAAATTCAGGGACTGTCTTTCCTATGGCACTGCACACTCCTCTGCCTTCAGGATTCAGGCAAAATCCTCAAGGATTCGGAGCCTTATTTCAGTAAATATTCCTGCATTCCAGTGCCATCCAAATGTATCTGTTTCCACACATCTTTGGGCCAGAAATGGGGTGCAATTTTTAGAGAAGAAACTTTCTCATATGATTTTTGGAACTTCTTGGCTTTAGTGAGACAATTGGAAATACCATGAGAATGATAATCAAGAAAAATTTGTGCTGATATAATGCCTTCCATCTGTAGATCTGAAAAAGCTCTATGAACATTAATAAATTAGTCTCCTAACTACCCTGTGAGACCAGGATATTGTTGTCCCCGCTTTGCAGGGGGGTAATGAGGGCACTGTTAGGAATCGAAGGGCCTGGTCTAGCACTCACTTGAGCCTATGGGAAAATTCCCAGTGCCTTTACTGGGAGCTGGATCAGCCTGTCAGTGGCTTGCTCAAGGCCACACAGAGAGTGAGCGATAGCTTTGGGAACAGGACCCAGAGCCACAGGACTGCTTTGTTCCTTTCCAACCCTCGACTTTCTTCAGGTCTTTCATTACTTTTCTGTCTGGATGAGGTGCCTGAAGTAGAAAGCATAAGGCAACAATATAGAAGGTTCATTTATAGCATTTCAAACCTCAGGAGAAAGCTTGGCTCTGGTCTGGTCTGAGGGAGGAGTTTTAGCAAGACCCACTTTTTAAAGAGGTATCTAAGTGCTCAGTTCCCACTTTTATGGGCAGGAGAGGCCTAAAGACCTTTAAAAATCAATCTGTAAATAACAACCTTGCTCCGACTAGGTAAACTATCCCTTGTGTGAGCTCCTGGAGAAGCTTTGGAGAACTGAAACCAAGCTGAACCAAACCTTGCAAACAGGTCAGCTCCCCAAAGTGTGTTCCCCCCCTGTGGAAACCTCTCCCCACGTAGGTATGCCCACAGCTCAAAGCCACATCTGCTGCTACCAGGAGACAGCTGCCTCACCTCCACACAGCAGCCCGCTGGCTCCCCCAGCCCCGGGCGGCCCTGGCAGTTCCCCCACAGGCTCATACCCTCCGCTCCTGGCCTGCCTGCTGGCCTTATTACCTTTCAGAGTGGCTTCTCCTACCCCCTTTTTGAAGCTGGGTTGCTTTCCACCTTCTCCCTGGGTTAACCCTTTCGTTGTCGTTACAAACACTGCGGATGCATGTAGATACATGCACAGGAAATGCAGACGGATGGGAGCTGAAGTCAGCACCAAGCAATGTGATGCAAATGTGACTTTCCTAAGCACCCCGGTGACAGTGAGAATAGCAAGTGAGATTTCTGATTTGTGAGAAACAACTTCATTTTTTTTACTAGTCAGGGACAGTTTGATATTCTGAGCTCGCTAGGAGGGACCCCGCAAGGCAGGGGAAGGGTTGGTCCTCCTGGGGCTGATACTCACACAGCAACCCAAGGCCGGTGATCTGGCATCCACCCAGACCCACTCCAGAGCAGGGCCCGTCAGGAACTGACCTTCTGCTCTGCACTTCCCAAGACCTTGAGCAGCCAGCACAAATCCAGGTAGGGCTGTGGGAAATCTATCCTGCCCTTAGCAAAATCTTGTAAAGTTAGAGACTTTCCTACAACACTTTTCAGTTGAGAGTGCAAAAGAGCTTTTGAGCCATTTCCCTGTTGAAAGTTTATATAAATTATTATTTTTTAATGAATGAAATCAAAAGAGAATAGCTGAAGTTTTGATTTGAGACCATGAACTAAAGACAGAGGTAATGGAATAACCCTGGAGACTCCTTATAATTGAATTCAGTAACAGTCTGTGTAGCTGTTTTTTGAAGGATTGTAACAAAATCGCACTACCCATAGGGCAAGTACTTACACAGACTCCACAGTAGTCCCTTTCTGAAGCACTTCATACAAGGGAAAGTTGTTTAAGAGTGAGCTGTGTTGCTCAGCAACACTATGTATTTAATTTTTTTTCTTTTTTTTTTTTTAACATTTCATAGCTCATGGGATTTTAGGCACTACAGCTAATTTATATGAAGGCTCCACTGTAGTTTTCTGAAGTTTATTTAACTGTATGAAAACATTTCCAAATAAATTATGTAATCTACAAGATATGTGTGTTATTTGTGTGCTGCTTTGATGGTATGTCTACTAAAGCACCATTTGATAGGGCTTGAAGCTGAACTGAGATATCATCTGTTCATTCACTAATTGAAATTATTATTTGGGTAGTTTTACTGTGCTGCCCACTAAGAGATAGAGGGAACCCTTTTATAATTCAACCCATTATTTATCTCTATATGTTTTATACAAATAAAAAACTGGTTGAAAACCATGCAGGGGAAGAAGCTCTTTGAGGCTCTATGAGAAGATTGCAGTTACTAGTATTCAACCTGATTCCAAGGCCACAGTTTCCTCCCCCCACACCCCATCTCTTTAAATAAATAAGATAGAAGAATCCCTAATAATTTCCCACTCTTACCTATCCTGTTTATGGAATTACAAGAGTTTTATGGAAGTTTACATGGTAAACTTGGGTAAAAACTGTTTCTTGAGAGTGACCATTAAGGAGTACAGATAAAGCCTGAGAAAGGTTTGTGGCCATATATTGGTAAGGAAAGTTTTTCTCTACCCAGCTCCCCCTGCTCCTGGAAAGCTTCCACACCTTTTGGCCTCATTACCCATATTCCTAGTTTCCTCATTACTTGTTCTCATCTACTGCTGGGCAAATCCTGCAAAACAGTATTCATGGCGTGTTCAAAGACAGCCCACACTAACTGACATGCCTCTTTAATGCACTTTCTGTGAACAGGGGGACAAGCAAATATTTGTTCACATAAATACCGCTGAAAGAGAATCTTCCATGGGTAACCACTGATGTCTGTAATTGCAGAAGGGTTGGGGCTTGGGGGGAAAGGTGTGGAAGATGGGTTGGTATCGTCATTTTGAAAGCACTTTGTGGGTTTGACAGTTAGGAAGTAAGTTATGTGATAACTTGTTGTTCTGTGATAGCTTCTGCTCATCATGCTGCTCAGTCAAATCTCCAAATCCTCCCTTTAGGAAGAAAATCCCATTCCAGAGAGAAGCGTGAGCACAATCTGTGGGTGCAACTCGACAGCAATAAACTATCTGATGCAGAATCAAGAGACACAAATGGTTCTGTACCAGCCCAGGTCTTTCCAACAATAAGGCACAAGTGGAATTGGAGGCTTGATGAGACACTGTTGAAGACAGAAAATATATCCACTTCAGTTCTTGTCACTTAGAGGAGTCCCGGCATAAGGTCAGCTGTAAGCTGGCAGGTACTTCAGCCAAGGAATCTCGTAGCCTTCATCAGGGGCTATGACTGGTAAAAAACTAGAGGAAGCTGTGACAGTGGCAGAGAGGATAATTTGGTTCAGTACACAGCCATTGCAATGTGAGGAGAGCCTCAAATGTGCTGTTTTCCATGGAGCTTAGGATATGGTTAACATTTATAAAAAAAGGGGTGTTAGCTGCTTGAAAAATGAGAAGTGTTATCCTTAGTAAATGTGTATTTGCATTTCAAAGTGGTAATTACAGGTATGTGTACACACAATTAAATAGGTTGCACAGAGTGAAAATAAACAAATAATCAGTGCTATTAGGCAAGATTTAATGAACATTTTTTTAATAACATAAATTAATACGCGTTCTTTGAAACAACAACAAAATGAAGTATTTCTGTTTGAGATTCTCAGGGATTATACAAACAACAAATGAGCTAAAAAAACTAAAGGTGTAAAACCCTTTGACACCAACATGTACTTTTAGGCATCCAGAAACTGGATCTGGCCAGCTACCCCTATGCAAGCTTTTTCATTCCCTTTGGTAATACATTCAGCAAGTTCCTCTGAACTCTAGGCAATCAGACACATAGATGGCATACCTAAGGCTTGCTCCAGCAGGCTGCATTGACGTTTGCACTATTGGAAGCCATTCTAACACAGCTTTTTATGAATATGTAACATGCAAACTGGATGTTGCCCAAGACCTGCTCCGGTTTTAATGACTCTGCTCCTGTTTGCACACACTGACTGCAAACTATTTATCTGTAGGTGAGCTAAGCAGATCCAGGAAATGTTAGCCATTTTGACTTTGGGGTTTGGTGACAGGAACTGTGCGCCAGCTGCTCTTTCTTGCAAACATTCCTCACATTTCTGACACACAGTAGGGTGGATACATGTTGTGTAACAGCGTTTTAACCTTAGCATTTAACTGGTCAAGTGACAAAACGCTGAAAGAAAACTAGTGTGTTCAAATGACATTGGCCAATACTTATCTCACATACCAAATAACCACTCTATTTACTGTGGCTAGTCCTGAAAAAAAAATCTCCTCTTGGAAAAAAAAGGGCTTTGTAAAATCCTGTCTTCACTGTGTTATACTGCCTGAGGACAGCAGCAACAGCAGTGACCTGCTCCAGCCACATGCCTTAAAGGATTGTCTCAAGAAAATTAGAGTGTAGCAGAGTCTCTGTGTCCATTCAGCCTGAGAAGAGTCTTCTGTGCAGAATGTGCTCAGTTAGCTCTGTCTTGATTTTTAGTTAAAACCTAGTAACTGGACAATTTCACCCTCTCTCATAAAATAATTTTAGCAGGCAATTCTCTAGTCTTTCATTTTTCTTCTGATTTCCCCATGGCTTGGACTGGGGTTCAAATGATGCTGAGTTCAAATATGTTCCAAGCTTGTTTGCTAAACCTCATCATCCTCTTGCATTCTCAGCATGCTATTGTACTGCCTAATCCTTGGTGGTAATCTGCCTTTTCAGATCAGTGCTTTCCTGGTATTATCAGAGAGATCAAAAAGAGTTTTCAGCTGGCTGAAGGCATCACTTAACACAGTAGGGATATCTGGACCTGCATCTACCTATGTTTTTTGCAGTTTAAAAATCTGAAAAAGCTTTTGAAACAAACCAGTAAAAATAAATGAGAGTTGTAGCTGAGTTCTTAGTGAATACAAAGCAAAATAGAAGAGATAGAGAATAATTACACTGTCATTATATCATCTTCTAAGCAGCCCTGTATTTCAGTCTACCAATTAGTATTTCCAGTTCCAGATCCCTATAGAATCTTAGTTCACCAGACAGCTTAATTAGCAAGGTATGATTTTTCTGTTGCCTTAAAAAAAAAGAAAAAGAAAAAAGAAAATATTGTCAGTTCTGATCAAAATGGTACTTTATCCCATAACACTTAATATACTTAAGTCTGAAATATTTTCCTATAAACCTTTTGGGTTCTTTTCTCCTTTGTGAAGAAAACCAACCAATCAACATGCAGTTTTTACAAAACTGACAACTTTTCCTCTGTTAAAAGGGAGTTTCTTGAAGAAAAAATTCAGAACTTTTTTGATGAGTGCTACCTGTTGTGAAGATTTTTCTTTGTTTTGATGTTCTTATCATCTCTATTCTTAACTTGCCTCTCTGTAAATAAACTATTAAAAACTGATAAAAGCTGCTCACTAGGATAGAAATCAAGTGGTTTAACCACCTGTGGGAATTTAGAAATGTTGCATGGGTTTTGTGATACAGGATGCCATCCAAGATGATGTTTTCATGTCCCTAAACTTAAGGCTGGCTGTGCAGATGCTCTGATTTTGCATACAATTACGTTAAGTGGTATCAACCTCTCTACCAGATAAAGGCTGAAGCTCCACTGTGCAGGGAATGAATAACAGTTTATGTGCATGTGAGGGCGTAACTGACTTGAACCACAAGTAGGTCCTGAAGAAGTCAGCTGTAGCTTCTGTCGTGCCAGCAAGGCAAGGGGGAGGCAAAGCAGTGGGTGCATCCAAGAGCAGCCGTGCTGGTGTCCCTGGTGTCCAACAGCACACTTGACCTGACTGGAGCAACAGTGAGCAGGGAAATGCCTGTGAAAGCACTGCCAGGTCACCCCTGCTGCTGCTCCTAGAGCTGCCCTTCCCTTTGGCGCTCTGAGCAAGCTGTGTCGTCTCTGCTTTGCACTCACAGGCTGTGTAATGGGCTTGGCAGGTTGCTCATGCAGTTGAGAAGTGTTGCCATGACTAATGTAGGACAGCCTTCCCTTAAAGGTTTTGTACTCCAAAATTCCTAATAAAGTGGTGCTGTATAAAAATGGAACATAATAGGAGATAAAAACGGTTCACTCAGTCTTCCCAGACTGAAAGGAGTTTGGCACCACCAGTGTATGTTGTGGCCCAAGTCCTGCAATTGGATGAGCAGAGCAGAAGTTCAGCCTGGTCTAACAGAAACAAGATTTATTCTTATGCTGCTCAGAAAATCTAGATAACGAAGGGTGAGCAAAATATAGCCTAGGTCTGATATTAGACCCTGATTATCACCAAGACCATCATACTACCCCCATCCCTGATGGCTGCTCTGGAAGGACCTAGTGAACAAAAGCCAACAAAACCAGCATAAAATTAGGGGACAAAGGCAAGATGCGGCCTGTCCCTTAGAGAGGTCCCATTGTCTTCAGGGATCCGACAGGATGATATACTTTGCAGCCAGCACTTGTTGCTCCTTGTGGTGTGGTACAACCTGTTTGTGAGTTACAAGTACATTCTTGTACAAAGTCTGTGAACGTGCATTGAACTCCTCTGCCTTTTCATCTCCTGTGCAGGGTACTTGCAACGTTGTTCTCATTTTCTAATCAATTGCACTTGTAGCTTGGGGGCCTTTGCCTTCATGTTGCTACACTGTACTAGCTGTCACGTCTATTTCTAGACAGCCATCATTATTGCACTTGGTAGAGGACACACTTCAGAAGTCTTCTCCCTTTCCTTCCCTCCTAAAAGGTAGTTGTATTGAGTGAGAATGAACTTTTCTAGCATTTCTTATTCCTGCAATTATGATCAATTTCTAGAATGCTGCAGTATGTACATACATGAGTATTCTGACTTTTTTTGCATACATTAAAATTGCCTTTTAATGACTATAATTTGAATTGAAATATCACTCTGTTTTGAAGTTCTTTCCACTGTCTCCTTGTAATGTAACATGTTCAATTTAAAAACAGGAAAAACCAAAAAGAAATCCTCTCATAATGGCGACATCATAGCAACAGAGAAAAAACCCAGAATCAGTCACTATTGCTGAGATTGTTAGAATAAGAGAAGATTTCCTCACCTGAATAAGCTAATTATGAGATTTGTTTCAAAGTAAAGTATATCTAGCAAAAAAGTGCCCATGACACTGTAGACAGATGCGTAAGAGCTGGTTTCTTCCTCATCAGAGCTAGCTTGACTGTTTTTTTAACATGTGTGGGGTTAGACATCACTGTTCTGGACAAAGACATGAAAATGATAGTTAAGTCAGTTGTTTCTTTCAAGCATTGTACTTGCTGTGTTAAGAGAATTTCTTTGTGTTAATAAGTTATTTTTGTGGCAAGAAAATTACATCACAATTACAGGACACAGCTACCAAAATATTTCCTCAGTACCTCTGAGATGAGCAAAACTATTATTTGTTTTGGCCACTGGCTGGTTCTAAACTTTATTCTGAACCCTTTTATAAGTCTCCCCATCCACAGTTCTAAGATCCTTAAAAAGGAAGATCCTTACAAAAGTTCTAAAAGTCCTTACAAAATTGACAAGGAACACTTATTTCCATAGTTTGTAGAGCAAAAGGGGACAGAAATACAGAGTAAGAGTAGGAAAATGTGCCCCAGCAGTGTGCCTTTGTGTGGAAGTTGGACATAATTTGGGTGAGAAGCAGACAGTCTTCTAAGTTGGTTCTACTGCCAGCGTGGTTATCATGGAGAAAGTTGGACTGAACTCCTGTTACATGTCCTATTTCGGCAATATTTTGTATATACTGCAAAGGCAAACTAAAAATTATACTGAATGCAACCAGGCAGCAAATAGCAAAAAGTTGTGTTCAAAAGTCTTCTACAACCAGGTTAATCTCTTACTTGAATTATCTTACATCTCTTCATTAGATCTTACACACCTGAAGTAAAACTGCGTGGTTGGTGGTTTGATTATTCCCTTAAAATATTTGCAAGACATCCCTTTTGCCATTCTGTAACATGAACCTGAAATATCCATGAACAGGAAACCCAGTCCTTGAAATCTTTGTCTGCTATAGAATCCTTCTCCAGGATAATGATGAGTTACTAGAAAGGACACTGATGTAGGAGTCTCAGTTTAAATCTTCAATTCCAATGAAAACTGATTTTGTACAAAGAACAAATTAGCTATTAGCAGGTCAGAGAGTGCTCCTGTGGTACAGTTCACCTAACGGACTGAACACTTACCTGGGAATTAAGAAATGTAAGTCCAAGAACTTATTCTGAAGCAGGTAGAACTGAAATATGAACTCAAGTTTTCCCACACTCTGGTAAGTGACCTAACCAAAAGGGCAACCTGGGACAGTGTTTCCACAGTTGTTCCAAGTTATTTGTTTGTCTTTCCCTGCTATCTGCCAACCTCACCCTTATATTTTAACCAAAAAATGCTCATCACCCTGAGAAACTTTTCCTTAAACAAATCTAGTGAAAACTCACACAAATAGTTTTGGTTTCAAGGAATTTGTGTTTTTTTAAAGAGAAGAACACAAACCAAGCAAATCCCCAAACACTGAATTGAAAGATTTCCAACAGGCTCTGCTTTGGTATTGTGTGACTGGACTATTTCCTATGAAATTAGAAAAGTAGTCTGTGTGCCTGTCATACATTCATGACTTCCATTTAACTAAGTAACAGTGTTTTGTATGCTTGGAGATACACTAGGACTCACCAAACTACCACAAATTCTATTGTACAATGAAGCAGAATTCTGCCCTCATTTGCTTCTGTAGCAGTGCACTAAATAGTATATTCGTCTTTTATTTTAGAAACCTGAGGGAGAAAGAGAAGCTGACAAAATGATCAGGATGTTTTCAAAGACTGACATACTTTCAAGCAGGTTACATAGGCATAAAAACCAAAGCAGTGATGTGTAAAAACCAAATCAGTAATGTGTTTGTAAACTATTTCAGTATTCTCATTGTGCTCCCAGAATGAAGTATTTTAACATTTATGGAGATGGTAGCCTTTGAGGCATGAAATTTTCTAAGAAATATTTATGAGTTTCTAAGCTACAAACTCAAATAGATAAAGACACTGTGGAAAATAAAGTGAACAAAATGAGCTCAGATCTCTTTTAATGATGTTGCGTATGATCATTATTAAATTATACCTTTGACGTTATTAAGGCGTGTTAACAGACCCTGACAGAGTAACGAAACAGGCCATTTTCCACCTTTTGTGGTGCCAAGGAAGAGAAGCTTCCTTCCCTGAAAACCTGAGGAAAAAGTCAGATGAATGCCCATGAGGAGGAGGTGCTGGAAGCCCTCATGTTTTGGGAGCAATAGGAGGTCCTGTGTGATATTCCTGCAACTCTGCAGAGTGGCCAACCACCACCTCTGGAAAAGCTGTCAAATCAAAATCTCAAGACACACTCTCCCTGCCTGTGTACTGTTATTACGAATAGTCCTGGGAATCAGGATTGAGTTATGGGATTTCTGGTAGGCTTAGAGGAGAGAGGAAGAAAAGGTATCCCACCATCTCCCATGCTTTGCTGCCAGATGTGTGCTGCTCCCAGTCAGAAGTGATTTCAGTGCATGACTCATGATGTGCCGTTTCATTCTGTACTTGGTGCAAGGTTCCCTGAGCCTGCCAGCTTTCCCTGTGATCAAAGCGCAAATGTGATTCCCACCTAAATTTTTCCCCAATTAGCAGGTTTAATAGAGTGTCGGCAGTCCCACCCATTTGTGAATTTCAGAGCAAATATCTTGACCCTCAGTCATTGTTAAATTTTAAACTAAATATAGAAAATTTCATTTTGCTCACTTCTTGTAGGAGAGATTCAGCTTTACATCCAGTCTATGCAAGAAAAATAAGTGAAACATTTTAATAGAATCTGGCAGTACTACCAAACTCGTTATAGGACTCCAGTAATGATGATGATAAGACGGAATGAATATTGTCCTGTTAAAGGAGTGTTTGCATAAAATTTAAAAAAAACCCACATAAATTTGTTATTCAACTATTTCAACTAATTTCAAGCTCAGAGATCAAAAAAGATGTTAAAGCAAAAAATTCAGCCCTAAATATATATTTATTAAAGATGAGTGGCCATAGTTCAGACATGCATATCTAACTTTGAAGCTATCAGTTGGTTTCTAGGTAGGTACAAGAACTATAGCTAATTATGTGTCCTTTTATTGATTATTCCCCAGAGGGAATTTCAACATTTAATGACAATCTGAACGGCTGAAAATTTTAGACTGAGAAACAGAGGGTTAAACTTAAGTGTTCCAGGACAATATGTATGGTTAAATGTTTTATGCCTGAGCTTTTTGCTATACACCAGAGTTCTTCACTAGCATGCATTTGAGGCGTAGGATCATCATATCTCTTCCTTCTTGCCACAAGTAATGTGTTGTCTGAGCCCTTGGCTAGAAGGCCTTGCAGCTGAAAATTGAAAATTATTTCAGGTTCATTTTGTTGCTGAATGGTTCTTCTGTCTGGTCACCTGGAAGGTGATGTTTTCTGAAGACAAGAGAAACTTCAGATGTAAAAATCTTGCTAACTCAAGAGGTCTAGCTATCTGTCAGAATGTATTTTGTATGGAAAATTTTCAACCAGCTTTAGCTAAATTCTATTTTTGTGCTGGCAAAACTCCTCACAAGAATGAAGAGAGTGTACATAAAGCAGCAGGCTCAACCATTAGATAAAAGGGTCTTATAATGGGTTAACTTTAAAATTTGCTTGCCATTTGGAAGGTATAATAAAACACATCCCCAAACCAAGAGACAGCCAGCAGGTTTAATTTTAGGGTTACCAGCTGTTTATATTTGGTGATGCCTGTCATTACAGAACAATTTCTGTGTCTGTGGCTAGAGATTCTAGTGCCAAACTGAAGAGTAATAGAGAGAGAGGAGCAGTGTAGATTGGTTAACCTTTTCTTTGTGGCAAGCAGATTATCTGCTCATCGGTCTTACACTGTTAATGGGTACTGGCCATCGTCATAGCTAGTTGGCTAAAAGTGATCCCCAAATTAAGTTTTCTGCCTGTGTGAGCAAGACTGGGCCTTCTTGTTGAAATCTTATTAGGGCTCTGCATTATGAGATCAAAATGGGAGGCAGACAGAAAGAGGGGAGAAAATGAAATTTGACTGAACCACTTATATAAGTGAGTAACTCAGTATGTTAGTTGTTTTATGATTTTTATTGGCCTTTTTAGTGCCTAAGTGAGCGATATATGTAGCCAGATTATCATGTCATCTGGTACTTTTGTGGTATCCCCACAAGCTGGGAAAGTCTCATGAGAAAGCCAAATGTCATAGTTTGTTAGTGCTATAAAACACCAGAACACTGCAAAACTATGAGGAATACATAAAACCATAATCTTTTCTGTATTTTCATGGTTACTGTCCTCTTTGAAAGGGCACATTTCTGAGAGGCCTTTGGTATAAGCCTTTCGTGAGACATTTACAAGAGCCCTTGTATCAGTTCCCTCTGCCACAGTTTATACTAGGACTTTGCTAAGAAAGCATGTTGTTTCAGCCTCCTAATGACTTTTCAGAGACACTAAGATTTCACAAAGTCCTTATTCCCCCGAAAAATTCTTGTGAGATGCCTTTTGCTTGTGTAAACCTCCAGTTCATCCTAAACTTAACTGAGTGAGAAGATTCATTTGGAATTAGTAGGGCAGTTCCGGGGACATTTTTCTGGGTTTTTTTTTTTGCAGAACAAAAGATAGGAGCTTCTGAAGCTGAAAGTTTATCTTTAAGAATACCTTTAAGAATACCTGTAACAGCAGTTATTGTTGGTGTTACAGCAGCATGTGAATCTGTCACCCAGTGTGAATCCTAACCTGCTACAGAGTATGGAAAATGTATGCCTTTGAAAGAAACTGGAGTTTAAACAGAGAGACCATGTGCAAAACGGAGGAGCAAAGCCATATTTCACAGCCAGGAATCTGATGTAGAAAGAGACTCAATAAATTTCTCAAACCTTTCACAATAAATCATCACTACTCTAAGAAAAATATTGATGTGGCATATGAGAAGTATCAAAAATAGTATCAAGAAATAGTGTTGCCAGCAGGACCAGGGCAGTGATTATCCCACTGTACTCGGCACTGGTGAGGCCAAACCTCAAGCATGTCCAGAGAAGCTGGTGAAGGCCTAGAGAGTTAAGTCCTATGAGGAGCGGCTGAGGGAACTGGGGTTCTTTAGCCTGGAGAAAAAGAGGCTCCAGGGAGACCTTAGTACTCTCTACAACCACCTGAGAGGAGGCTGTAGATGGGGTCGGTCTCTTCTCTCAGGCAACAAGTCATAGGACAAGAGGAAATGGCCTCAAGCTGCACCAGGGGAGGTTCAGGTAGGACACCAGGAAGAATTTCTTCATGGAAAGGGTTGTTAAGCATTGGAATGGGCTGTCCAGGGAGGTGGTGAAGTCAGCATTTCTGGAGCTGTTTAAGAAACAACTGGACATGGCACTTAGTGCTGTGGTCTAGTTGACAAACTGGTGGTTAGTCAAAGGTTGGACCTAATGATCCAGGAGCATAGTTCTGCAATGATTCTGTAAGGTAGCTTTGTCAAGATTCATGAGAACTTGTAAATGAAGATTTAGCCTTAATTAACATTTTTATTATTCTCTTACCTGTCCCAGAATCAGTATTAAGCCTTGCTGAGTACGTATTGAAAGCCTTGATGAAATCAGACAGATTCACCCAAGTCACTGAGGCAAAACTCACTCTCCATGCAAAGAATCTGGTTATAATGAATTTTCTTTTGCAGTGAGCAGAAGGGCAATAGGAAACTTCCAAGTGTGGTTTGTGCTACTAGTTTTTTAAGGTATTTGATTAGGGAAATCTCAGGCTTCTTTCAACGCAACAAAGTGTCAGTGTTCCACTGTTGTCCCCACAGACATTCAAAGATAAATGTATTGCTACCCTATTCTCAGAAAAGATTGCTGAAGTCCATATTCTGTATACTGTGAAGAGCATTAGATAACCAAAGGGTCCTATTCAGCAACCAGCAACTTTTCCTGAGCTGCAGTAGTGCATTAATACAAAACTATCTTATCCCTTTTAGGACTCTCTCTTTCATGGGCAGATTGACACAGAAGCTCATTTGTTCTGTGCTAACTTAATGTTGATTTCTACTCATTCTCACAATGAGCAAGGTAGAAGGTTTCTTTCAAAAACCAAGAAAGGAAAACAATTTATGCAAGTTGTAGTGGAAAGTCTGTAGCAGATGACTAGGAATAGACATGCCTTAACTACAAAATCATTTTGTTATGTTGTGGGATTAGAACAGAACAGGGGTCCATACTCTGATGTGAAAACCTCCTGCCATTGCCAGCAATTTTTTTTTTTTTTTTGTTTCTAGTGAAGGATTCATTACTGTTCTGTTTGGTGACAATTATGAATGGAGAAAAGTAAATAATTCACACTGGGAACACTTTTTTCCTTTTCATAGTCCCTTTTTGTTTTCTGCTAACTTTTATGTGCATTTTGTGTTCATTTCTTACATCCTCTTACTCACTTAAACTTCCCTTGGGTGTGACAGTGACACTGAATTGGATCATAATGGCAGCAACACTTTGGGAGCTGTCAGCTGTGTAAAGTATGGCACACAAATGGGAAGCTCTCTGCCTTTGTACTGGTTTTTACCTGAACTGTGCTTGGCATGTCTGTCCCATTTCCAAGAGAAACAGAGTGTGGTATGGCAGGCAGGCATGGTCACAACAGGTTACAGTGAGGTATGTCATTTCAGAGCATGCAATTTCCTCTTTGAGTCATTTTGCAAGAAAGGTTGAATCACTACATCCTCTCCTCTAACTGTGGTTCTGCCTCTGCATATCAATGCCGTGACTAGATCTGAGGTGGATGCACCTTTATAATGTTAGCAGGAGGTGAATGCCACACACTACAGCAGAGCGACTGGCCCCTTTGCAAAGCTTTTGGAAGAAGTCAAAAAACATGCAAAGTGCATCTGCAACTTTCACAACTGATCAGGCATGGAAACTGCTAGGCAAATAATATGGGATCTGAGTCATGAAAAAGAAATGAAAATAAAATTACTAACCTGTTTTGTTTTGCTTTAAATTTGACATGTGAAGAGCTGAAGAATTCTGTCTCACAGTTGTTCAGGGAACCAGATTCAAACCATGCTAACCTGCTCTATCAAAGGACAAATTAGCAGCATGATTTGCTGTTTTCAAATGTCTCTATTCACCAGTCAAAGCCCAAACAGCTCTTTCATTCAGTGGGGTCCTATTTGCTCAGAGATTTTAGAATTTTCTGTGTCACTAAAACTGCAGCTTTGACATCTGACATCCGTTTTTTTTTTCAGCATTTCCACAGAAGGGTAACAGCAATTCCCAGTGGCAGCTTCCCAGAGCAGAGGGACTACCTCATAGTGGATAGTTCATTTGTTATGCAGCATCTGGGATTCTTTTCAGTGTCTCCAGTTACTGGCCTGATCCAATTTCCATTAACATCAAGTATAAGATTCCCATGACTTCAGTGGGGACCAGAACTAGATCCTAAACTTCTGTTGACACTAAACATTGGAACAGAAAGTGGGCTATGTTGCTGAGTTTTGTGTAGAACAAAACAGATCTGAAACTCTATGTTCATAAGCTATAAAGGATAGACAGAATGAAAATACATGATGTTGCTGAGGGTTTTAAAATTTTTGTTGTTGTTGTTGTTTATTTTTTGCAGTGCTTGATGTCTAACATAGTAAAGAAAAGGACTTAATAGTCTCAGGATCACGAACTCCACATTGTCATACTGTCTTCCTACATGTGTGAAAGGATGGTATCTGTTAATATTCTGATGTCTGTAAGGTAAATCAATGCCAGCAGGAAAAGACAGCTCCATTAGAAGCACAGGGTTCTAACACAATATCTAGTGACAGGTACTTGCAGTCCTTTGGAGGCACCATTTCAATACAAACTGCGATTATACATGATATTTGGGAATGGTGACTTGTCACTTGTAAATGGAAATACTGTTATGGAGCAAGAATTGTCATGAAAGACATTTAGTTTAAGGGCAACCTCAAAGCTGAGGCTGTTTTTTATTAGGTACTCTCTTCTTAATGTATGAAGCTACAGCCCAGCGGCTGATTGGCAACACATAGAATCATAAGCAGTGGCAGAACTACCCCCTTTACAATGTCCTTGGGACACAAGCAATGTGATCATTATAAAATGGTGCACTTACAAGCTTAACACATGCAGTATAATTTTGGTTTGATGTACACTGTGTAGGAAAAGATTATGTGCATAATGAGAGTGAAGTCATCTACTACTTGAACAGAGAGTGCCTTGCCAAGTGAACTTCCCTCCCACAGGGATCCTCCGGAGTACAGCTGGGTGAAATAGTTTGCCCAAAGCCTGTTCTTGAGAAAGGCAGAGGATTTTCTCTCATATAGTTATTCAGGTTAATTTCAATGCATAATTTTTCCTTGGGGGAAAAAAATATGAACAAAGCACCCAAAACCAACCAACCAACCAAAGAAAAAATACAAAACCAAACTCAAACCAAAAATCCTTTTTCATCCTTTTTAGAAACATCAGTGTTTTGGAGCCTTGAGAAATGTAATAACCATAACAAAAATGTGGACTTCAAAGTACTGGTCCCCACCCTGGAAACAGAGGAGTGCAAGTGGGAGTTGATCATGATCTGGTTGTTCTAAATGAAATCCTGGTCCTGCCTGCTTATAAAAGAAGTCATGATTTGAGTTGTCCCAAAACATAATGGGCTTCTCTTTATCTATTAAGGTTCACTCACTGACCTGTGAAAGCAACTTTGTGGCCTAGCTCAAACCAGGGGCCTTTTATTTCAGCTAGCCTCTAAAAACCTCCCGTTTACACTGCTCTCTGAACTCTGGCTTTGCTCCACAAGCCAGGATGGAGAATAGGTATTTTTTTGTGCTGTTAGGGCACTTGAGGAACATCATGATTTCAAGAGTCCCTTCCTCTCCTGAGAACGCAATGTGTACTCCTGTGGGTCCTTTTTGCAGTGTGGGACTAGGTTACTATGCTTTTGCTTCCACATTCTGTACTCAGGGCTAACATTACTATATGGAATTCTGTTGGGAAGGTTATAAAGATAGAGGCTATCTGCAAAATTCAGGTTCAGGCCTGGCTTCATATTTTAAACATGCTAAGTCCAAAGCTGTTCAGAGCAAAAATGCTTGCTCTGGCCTCTCATGGCTCTTTGCCTCTCTGTATATGTGTGTGTGTATGTGTCCTGGTTTGGGCTGGGATAGTTAATTTTCTTCTCAGTAGCTGGTACAGTGCTGTGTCTTGGATTTAGTATGAGAATAATGTTGATAACACAGTGATGTTTTGGTTGTTGCTAAGCAGTGCTTACTCTAAATCAAGGACTTTTCAGGTTCCATGCTCTGCCTGTGAGCAGGTGCGCAAGAGGCCGGGAAGGAGCATGGCCAGGAAAGCTGACCTGAACTGGCCAAAGGGGAATTCCATGCCACAGAACATAATGACCAGTGTATTAACTGGAAGGTATTGACTGGGAGCCGCTGGTCAGAGAACAGGCTGGGCATTGGTCAGTGGAGGGTGAGTGACTGTATTGTGCATCACTTCTTTCTCTTGGGTTTTACTCCCTCCTCTCTCTACCTGTCACTAATATTATAATATTACAATTACTAAGCTGTTCTTATCTCAACTCATCAGTTTTACCTTTTTTACCTTGATTTTCCACCCCATCCCATGGGGGGTGGGAGGAGTGAGCAAGTGGCTGCACGAGGCTTAGCTGCTGACTGGAGTTAGCCCATGTCAGTGTCAAAGCACCAGACAGTCCATACCGTGCTTGGCTATGTGTGTGCTTGCTTACCTCCCACCCACACATAAGCCCCTGCATGTGGGTATAGCGGATACCGTAAATGCAGAGATGCAGCAGCATTTATTCTTCCTGTAAAAGAAGCAATTGAATCATCTTTGTTCTATATGCTGCCTAGTAGAAGACAGCACAAGTATAGGCTGTCACGTGATGGGAAGACCTGATCCTCATGCCTTCTTTTAGGTAAATTGCTCTTGCAGCAAAACCAACAGGTAGAAAGTTTGTTCACATACAAAAAAAAAAAAAAAAAAAAAAAAGGGCTCTTCAGAGGCAGTTTCAGGAGTCCATGTGAAGCAGAGGAGGCAGCAACATGGCAAGGGTGCCAAAGAGGCCCCCTCATGTGCTCCTCCTCCACAGAGGAACACACCAGGCAGCACAACACAGCCAGGCAGTGCTTGTTGAAAGGGCAGGGTGGCTGCTGTTCGCCCCTTTGCTGTCTCTGGCTCGCCTCAGTGGCTGAGGTGAAAGCAGGAGGGGATGTGGCACAGCTGCCTCACCAAGTATCACCACTTTCAAATTCCACTTCTTATCTCAGCCCTTCTTCCTTGTTGCTAATTACCACCTACTCCAAGATGTCAAGAACATACTCCCAGGAATAAACTGCTAGATAAACAAACCCCAGACAAACATCAAAGCTTAAAACAAACTGATAAGTCCCTTTGATTGATTTTAAGGGTCGGTGGGGAGAGGTGTGTTTGGATTGGAAGGTGCAAATGTTGAGCGGAGCAGCACCTGCTGCCTTGTGATCTGACCAAACCATTTGGCTTGAAAAGGCCAGGAGATAGGGAATCAGAAATCCATTTGGAGTTACAAAAGCAGCAGGGGAGGCTTAGATGAACAAAGGGGCTCTCCAGGCAGGGCCGTGTGCTGCTTTTTGTCAGCTTGGTATCACATTCCCTGCCCCAGCGTGACAGACAAATGCCAGGCCAGATGATGTGATACGATCGGCCTTGCTGGGATGAGGTCTGTACCTGTATTATATGATGGCAGCAGATGCTAATTCAATATGGGGGCAAGTGCAGAGAAAACCAAGGCTCAAACTGCTCAGCAAAAATTATTTCCAGGTACCTGTGTCAGCAGGAGGGAAGGGAGTTGTTCAGAAACAAGGACAGGCTTGGGATGTGCCTGTGTATGGACTGAGCACTTGTGAAAGATGCTCAGTTGGAGAATAAAACACGTACGTGACCTTAGAGCTCCCCCGCATCTTCCTGGGCTCTCACAGGCTCTCAGACCTGCCCTGCAGAGACTATGCTTGCCGCAGCTGACGTAGGAATAGGAATCCAGCTCATGCCTACTAAACCAGAGATTAGTAGAGAAAGCTTACAAAGGCCTAAATATGCCTAAGATCAAAGTGATACAATTTGCTGTGATAAAACAGGGCCCCTTTCCTTCTCTTAAGATCCAGTGCTGCAAAAACGCTTCCATGCTCTTAACTAGACTCATGCAGTAATGCCTTGGTTACTGACGGGCTCTCCATGTGCTCAATTAAGCAAGAAGGATTCAAGGATTCAGACTCCTATCAGCTAATTTTAAATACTGGTATTTGTGCCTGAGGGTGCCTAGGGGTGTTTCAAATGTTGCATGGATGTGCTGAGGTGGATCTACACCATTTATACTTCAACATTTCCTCTAAAGGTGACTCTCCATTGAGGAGAGGAATTGCAGTAGAAAGGAACACAGCATGGCTGGGAATTCTGCTTTGATTGTACTGTGCACAGTTAAAAGTGAAAAAGGTGCAGCCTACACAGTTATTTTACTTACTTGCTTTCATGAGTGAATTAGCTTTCTGATCTCTTGCTAGAAAATGTTAGTTTTGTCCTAGGTTTTTTGAGAGGGTCTTTTTCCTGTGGCAGTGAGGGAGAAAAAAAAAAGAGAAAGGAGTAAATGCTGTCTCTTTTGGGTTATGAATTTGCTGTAACTGATGGAAGTTCTAATGTAAAACTGATGTTTACCAAGCTCAGAAGCTCTAAAAAATCTTCCAGTTTTCCCTATTTCTTGAAGTGAAAGCAAAGGAAATGAGACCAAAGAAATGATGAGTGGGTGAAAAAAGACAGTTCGTGTTACTGAAAAATGGAAGTGGGTGGATGTTTCAGAAATGCTTGATCAACATTCGGAACAAAACAGGACCAAAGTCTAGGAAAGTAGTTTACCGTCAGGAATAGTAGGAGAAAAGCAATTTTAAGTAAACTACTGAAATACTCAACTTGAATTTTCATCATACAAATCCAGTTCTTGGATCATTACTTATCCAGTTGTAGACTGGGAGACTGTGCTCAGTGAAAAACATGCAATGGAGGTTGAATTTCTACAAATGAGTTTTCAAAACCATATTTATTTCAGGACAGAGTGACTGACTCAGTCCTATTACTGGCATTGCCTACAGTGGTTAAATGGTGTTTCAAGATGCACCTCTCTACACAAGACAACGATAGTAAAAATTCCCAGGCATGCTCCATTTCCCAGTGATTTTCACTGAAACCACCTGGAGCGTGTGCAAGGACTTTAATAGGACTGAAGAAATATTGATGTACATTTAGGAGATCAAGGAGTGACATGTTTTTCTGACTCTCTACTTACAAAAAAAAAAAAAAAGGCAACATCACCTCTCTGTACATTAGACTTTCTGTCTACTGAAATGGCACAAAAAGAACATCTCTGAGGGCTTTCCAGTGCCAATAGGGATGATTTATAGCTTCAGCACTATTTGTTTTAATCTCGGAGGGAGGGGAGGAGGAAGGGAATGGATTTGATGATACATAGAGAAACATTATTTCCCAAAGGCAGATTTTATTTCTTTAACAATTTATAAAGCTCCAGAAGTGAAATATCACTATTTTGGGACTGGTGTTATATATCAATGAGTTTAGCAGCTGCCAGGCTTATTGCCTGTATTTTGTACTGTACATACAGTGCAAAGCCCATTGATTCAACGGCCGCAACAGGGTCTTTATTGTCATTATTGCTGTAGATCACTAAATTTTGATCTTAAGAGACAGACTGTGCACTGAGAAATGTCAAAGGCAAACTTGTGTAATGAACAAGCCCAATTCTACCTCCACTGATCACCCTACTGCCTCAGCTGCTGCATCTGACTTACTCTGCTCTTTAGTGGTAGCAGATCTGACTACCAGAGTTCTGTTCATTCTGCTGCCGTTAAGTATGTAGGCATATAAATGTGACCAAATAATAGATATATTGATAAAAACTTTCTTGAAGTCTGGTGGGGGGAGATGGATGAGTACTTTGGGAGATGTAGAAAACCCAAATCTTGTGACTCTTACTGTAGTCATACTAGCCTGATAGTCCCTGCAGAATACTACAAGGAGTACCTGGATTTACAGAAAAACTACAGAAAGGCTGTTTTAAGGTGGAAAATTTAGTGATCAGCAGAGACAGCTGTTTTAGTAGAAGATGGGTTCTTCAAGCCATAACCCAGTTATTGAGAGGTCTCAAAACGGTACAAATGGTTGTATGCAATTCACAGGTCACTCCATGACCACTTTCTGCCTGAATGCTGCTAATTGTGAAACCAGGAAGTTTTTCCTCTTGAGGCTTGAAGGAATCTGAAGTAATAAGATAGGTAAGATACTTCTCCTGTGGTAAGTAGAGATATAGGTTTCATTTTGGGGTTTTACACATAAAGCAGGAAAGAACCTTTCAGAGGGTCCCTGCAACCCCCTTTTTAAAGGGGGCTCTGTAATCATTGCCTGTGTTACCTCTGTTTTCCTCTCTCAGAGCACAGTGGAGGTGAAAAAGGATATAGCTCTACCGAGATACAGACACTGTTCCCCTGTGTGTTTTCTCTCCCTTTTAACTTAGTTTTGTTTGTGTTGGAGAAAAATCTAGTTTTCAGTCCTGTGGCTACAGAGCCTTTACTGTCAGCAGAATCAGTGTATTTTCCTTAGGCAAAGGCAAAAGAGACAATGGAAGGGCAGTATATACAGTGTGCATTGTTACAGCCTCAGCAGGGACTTCTGGTATGGGAACGATTACGGGAATAGAGAGCAAAGCAGGGCCATATCCTTCTCTGAGAGTGTTGGGACTCCAGAAAGCTCTTGCAGACACTGATGCCTTTTTCATTGCTTTTACTGGGTGCTAGCTCTATGGATTTAGCTTATTATTATAGGATGTTTGAGTATTAATTTGCCTAGAAATAATTTAGGCCACAGTTTGCTGAAGACTCCACTTCACTCGACATGCATCAGGATTCAAAGATGAGAATCAAAATTTTGATTGATATTAATATCACTGTTGCTCCAGGGCTTTGAAAATTGCTGGTTATGGCAGTGAAATGGGGAGCAGATTTACTCATTTCTGAGGGAGCTTGCAAAGCAAGAGTCTGCTGATTTTTCAGTTCCTAAGAATGTCTGCATACTTTGTTAATCCCTGGAAGTGGGAAGCCAGCTTTTAACAACAGCAGGAGGGACTGGACCTTTGGTGTTTGCTAGCTCTGAAACTGGGATTTAGCCAGATTATTCTTCATTTCTCACAAAAGGGGAGTCATAGTGCTTGCTGAAGCCAAATGACAGTTGTGGGAGCTGAGACTTCCATTTACTACATACAACAGCAAAGCTAAGAGGAAGCCATGGCTGCCAGATGTTTGTTTTACATAATCCAGAGGACGCAGATGTCTTTCTTCAGCAATGGATGTTTTGTGATATTCTTTAAAAGCTGGTACCTGAGGAACTGTCTCTAGATTGTGACTTGAGCTATGTCTGAGTGGAGTGGAGCAAGGATCCCTTTCCTTTTTGCAGGTTACCTGAGGCAGCTTGGAACCTGGGCTGAAAGAATAGCTAAGACTTTGTGCCTGCTTACTCTTACCCCAGAGGAAAGAGGGGGAGAGAATAACTTAAGTGGTGGCTTCCTTCCTGCAGCAACCTATGCTGAACCTGAAGAAAGGGAATAGAATAGAATAGAATAGAATAGAATAGAATAGAATAGAATAGAATAGAATAGAACGTTTCAGTCGGAAGGGACCTACAATGATCATCTGGTCCAGCTGCCTGAGCACTTCAGGGCTGACCAGAAGTTGAAGTATGCCATCAAGAACATAGTCCAAATGCCTCCTAAACACTGACAGACTTGGGGCATCAACCACCTCTCTAGGAAGCCTGTTCCAGTGTTTGACCACTCTCACCATAAGTAATTTCTCCCTAATACCCAGTCTAAGGACTGTAAGGAAAAAGAGCTTGAGAGGAGCATGAGGAAATCAGCCTTTGCTCAGCTGTCGGGTTGAAAATGCAGTATCTTTGAAACCATCCCTTTTAAAAAAGAACCACTTACAGAACATGGTCTTTTTTGTATTATTGCCTACTGGGGTGCACTAAGGTTGTTAATAAAGTAGACACCAGGTCTTGAAATCAAACAAAGCACTATTGACTTACAGTAAAGGATATAAGAGGGACAGATGTTTGGACTGATGGGTTTCCAAATAAAACTGTCCTTTGCATCACAGAAGAGTTTGTAGTCTCTATAAAGAGTCAAGTAGAGGAATTAGAAATGACACAGTGGAATAAAACAAGTCGCAGATGCCATAAAGAATATCCAGAATTCAGATCCTTAAGGTGATGGTTTTGTGTATAAATGCCTGTGGCTTGATCTTAGGCAATAATTAGAAGAATTAAAGTTTCAATTAGCTGTCACACAAGAATGACACGTGTGGCTTCCTGTGTAGAAAGCTAGGGAACTATAAATCTTTGTGGACTTTGTTGGACTGTGCTCCAGTTCAACACCAAAATATCCTTAACGTGAAAAAGGAAGAACAGTGACCCTGGCTTTCACCCAACATGCAAAGCCAAGAAAGCATGTGCTGGAGGAGGTGGAGGCTGCTTCCTGGTGAGCTGAAGATAGAAGCACATTGGACATGTAGACAGTGAGAATACAGAGAATTTCTTACGCTTCAGGGAACACTGGGCAGAAGGAACTGTCAGTCCTGCTATGAAGAGGTAACAATACACCTGTTGAAACAAGCACAGAACTGGTCAGAAAAGTCGTGCTTCTGATCCTAGACATCTGTTGACTTTTGAGAGACTCCAGCTGCACTCTTAAAAATGTAGAGTGTTTAGGAACTAAAGGGTGGGAAGAAGTTCAGTGATTTATAGGGATGCCTAACTTATCTTTCTAGATTCTGCACATGCTTATCAGAAGCCTGTGAACTCTTGAGACAGTTAGCACATAGTGGGCGTATGGTGAGATACCAACAAACAGGCATTTGAAGGAGTAAAGAAAAATGTAAGTGATATATCAAGCTTTAAGTACTATCAAGCAAAGCAGCCCTGGAACTATGGTGACTATGTCTACATAGACACACCTCTAAGCAACTGCGATTGTTCCTTTGGACCCTGCACCACGAATTTATGCCCAAAGCAAAACCCATCCAAGGGATATCCTACTGTCGACAGTCTGCTTCCCTCTCCCTTAAATGTCTGCAGTTAATTACTACAATTCTTTTTTTGTTTTTTGAAATTTAGGGTACATCAAGTATATATCACGTCTATAAAAGTAAGAAGTCTTTAGGGAAAAAAAAAAAGTCAATAAGATTGTTTCAGATAATGCAAAGCTGTTTGTTTTTTCTTCTGTGCCAAACCAGGCTGGGGATAAGGCAGACTGGGCAGGTGTAAGTGAAAAGCAGATGTGTCTGTCTGACTGGCTTGCACACGAACAAAGTGTGGTGATGATGCCCTTGTTCAGGATTTGTATCTTGATTAATTTTTAAGTGCAGCTGGCACTAGAAGGAGGGAAGGCTTGGACTCTGGTGTTGAAGGCAGGGCAGTATTCCTGGAGGGATAGATTTTCAAATGCTTATCTCTGGCATTGGAGAAGCAAAGGTCTTTGTGCATGTGGGCACAAGATGAATTTAGGCACCTCTTGGAACCGAAGAGCAAGGTAAGATGTCGTATGGATGCACCTTGTGGGGTTGTAGAAGGTGGGCTGTAAGAAGTAAAGCAAGCAGACTACAGCAATTGTCACCAGAGGTCTGACACACAGGGAAAGAGGTATTTTAGTACTGGAAAGGATGAAATTACTGAGATTTTGGAATACAGAAATCCAATTACTTCACCTTTGGGTGGAACATGAACATGTGATCTCACCAAAGCGATTAGAAAGAATGTGTGAATAAGCTGATACTAAATACTACAAAACACCTATCCAGTGTAGTAGTTGAAACTACATTGATCATGAAGGAAAGAGTATAAGGCTCATGAGAATTTGAGGGCTGACAGACAAATATGCAGTATATCCTATTGTGAATATAAAGCATCTGGGACCCTGGAACAGAAGACAAAATCCCCAAGTATACTACAGTACCTTTCCATCCCTCAAGACAATTCAGGCAGCTGAAACAAATGTGCTAGGAACAGCAAAATGACTCATACTCCATCATTAATCACTTCATAATAAAAGACCACAGGATGTCACTTTTTGTTTGGTGAGTAGTGACTGTGGTGTGCAGCACATGATCCTGAGTCTAGGGGGCCAAGCAATCATACTGCTGGATTTAGGGTAGGCATGAAAGCTTAAATGAAAATGTAGGACTTCTAGAGATGAGCCAGGAAACATACTCAGTGGCCAGACATGAAAGGCATATGTGGAACAGTGTGCATAGTGCAAAGTGCTGGCAGCAGCAGGAGACTACTGTCTGACGACAGCCCAGAGAAACACTGTGAAGTGCTCTGTTCATACTGGAGAGCAGAAATTGCATTGTTAAAATAAATTATAATCCAATTTCTAAAAGCCTGATTCTCTTTTTAGATGAAATCTTTTGTCTCACAGGGCTGTTTTTTCCACTAGTTACAATGTAATACTTTAAACAGCCAGGAGCCAATGACTGCTGGAAAGAGCAGAAGACAGATGACTACCAGCATTAGGCACAGGGAAAGCTGGGCAGAACAGTTGACTCACAGGTGTGTCACTAAATCACTCTGCCAGCTTCAATTGTCCCTCGGGTGATGCAGTCTGAGCACCACACCTGTCTAAAGGCTGTGCCTGCACAGATGAAGAAATATGAATCCAATTAGTTCATAAAGAGAAAAAGATTGTGAGGGGGGAGAAAAGAATTTTTTCTCAGTATACATAAACATGAAAGAAGGAAGCCCGAGGAAGTCGGAAGAGCTGATTAAGGTAAAGGACTATTCAGAAGTAACTGTTCAAAACCTGAACATGAGTACATTCAGACTGGAAAATTAGAATGAATTTCTTATTAACAAGGAAGAGCAGGGGTAAAAAAGAGTTGCATCTAGTTCAGTAAGAAGCTCAATCAACTCTGGATGGGATAACATTGTCTAAGTTTGGAGAAGATAGATTCACAGCTCCAGGATTTCCCTTTTCATCCTGCATTCCTATATTTTAAAAAAGGGAGTACCAAGGTTTCCATTCAAATATGCTAAGTACAACTGTATACAGCTGTAGGTATTCCTGCCAAAGCCGGTCTGTAATTGGGATATTTATATGTACAAATGACCACTTGGGCATCTATCTTCTGGTTTGTGCAACCGCGTGGCTTGCATGTACAAAAGTGGTTCTGCACTCAAATAGACTCGCACAGATCTGTGTGTGTGGAGCCTATGCAAATTATGAGCTGCTTAAAAATATCCTGAAGTGAATGGATTAAAAAGCTATGTCTGCCTGAGCTGTTTGTTTCATTGCTGAATCCAGCATCTCTAAGCCTCAGCCCATGAGATATAGGCGTTAATGAACCTATCTGTAACATACTGGCAACACAGAAATAAATATTTTAGTGTTTGGGTTTTTTCCCTATTTTTTTAAAATAAACTGTTAGTGGGAAAGTTCCCTCCTAAGACTGATTGGATGACTTTCTAAAGGAAAATGTTTTCTAAGATATTCTTATTTTTCTACCAAAACAGCAGGAGAAAATCTTGATACTATCCTTTGGGGAAATACAGACTTAAGCTACTTTGGCTTACCCCAAAGTCACTGGGAGTGAAGATCTCCGAAATCTCATGAGCTCCAGTTTAGCAAAAGACTTTAGCACATCCTTAACATTAAACATGTGGGCTGTGCCTTTGAAGTCAGTAAGTGTACTCACATGCTTTCGTTTGCTGCTGGATTGGGCTTTGACCACCTGTTTTTTATCTCAGCAGGACAGAGCACCCAGTCATTCCTGATATCCCCTTACTCACGCTAGTGGTTCCTGAGCAGTCAATAGGCCCACTGTGCATGCAAGGCTTGCTCAGCTCAGGCAATGTTAAGCCCACCAGTAGCACTGGAAGCTTTGTACTCTTTGGCATTCTGCTTTAACTTCTATTTTTTGAAAAATTTTGACTGATAATTCTGTTTGAGCTGCATTGCTCCAGGGATTCCTGCACTCTTCCCCTCCAAAAGCCAGACAGACTAGTTAATAAACATTCATAATTGCAGGCAGTCCAAGACACAAATTAGCTTATCCCTTGTAAACTCATTTATTCACTTACTTGAGTCAAGCTTCCATTATTTTGTTTTCCTTATACCTACTGGAATGAACAGAAATCAACCCCCTGAGCTCCTCCAGGCTGCATATTCACTGCTTTTTCTTTTAAAGTGCCAAAATACTCAATTTGTATTTTCTTCCTCAGTCTGCAAGGAAAATAAGGTAATGGAAAATTAACTCTAGTGAAAAATCAAACGCATACAAGTGCAATCTAATGAAGAAGATTTATTTTGGGTGTCCAGAGATATGGCTGCTAATTTCCTCTTCTGGGGCCCAGACTCTGAAAGTACCTTTCTTTTGGGGAATGGCTGTGTGCCACTGGCTGGTATCACTGGCTGGCTGTGCCCGTTTGCTGCTTCTGGCCTGCCAGCTCCAACATTTCCCTGTATTGACAAACAGAGTCCTTGACCTACTTTTGGAGACTGAGGTCTGATTCTCTTCTCAGACTGATTTTGAGACCAATATTGTTTTTCTGCATTTGTTGGAGTAACTACTGGGTGTAAAGCAGAGAGCAGAGAAGACAAGACTACTGGAGGCAACAAATGGGATTTTGCTAACAGTGTTTTTGGGTCTGTAGACAGTTCCTTGTTCTCTGTTGTGCCACTGCTATCGAGTTGCACAAGGTTTTCTGCTGACTATTCTGGATATTCACATTGCCTTCTAATGCCATTGACAGATGCAATGATACATCCTGACATTGGCAGACTGAGGTCTAATTTTACTACCTAGAAAACATCAGTGAAAAGGAGTGAATTTTCACAGAACAGATTCAGGATATTGCCATTTCTTCTATGTTTATGAGAGGAAATGACCATTTTGCCCTGCATCAAATTTGCAGATGCTCCCTGGAACATTGTTCATGATAAATTTATAATGACAATGTCTCATTTTTCAAACCTACATTTTCTTGGAAGAAGTAATGTCGTACTGGGCTGTGGAAAGTAATCTGCCCGGGCGGGAAAAGTAAAAATTATACCAACAGAAAAAAGACAATAAGGATGTTTAAAGAGAATCAACTTATGAAAAAGGAGTAGGACCTGTGGGTTTTTCATTCCAAAGTTCTACTGCATGTTATTTTGTTATTTCTCATGGCTCAAATATCAATCAGACATCATCTTCTCATTAAAAAAATTATAATATAAAGGTTTAAACCTTAGCCTATTTTTAGAAAAACAACCATAGTGGAAAAACAGCAGTAAAAAAAAAATCAGAGTTTTGGAGCTCATCTGTCTCTTTGATTTTACAACATTTTAAAGCTCTTGTAAGGTAAATGCACCTTAGGAGGAACTCAGAAGTCAATAGCTTGAGGATTTTATGAATTAACTCTGAGCCACAATTTTTTACTTTTAGAAACTAAATGCCAGCACATTGTGTTGATTTAAACAATACACTCACCTATAATCCACTGTGCTTGTAGTGTAAGCTGAATTAGAATCATATCTCAAAGCTAGCTCTAAAGTAGCAACCATTTCATCTCTTCATGCTTCTGTTGATTGCCATCCTCCTGATTTACATCACCAATACATGAAATGCTCCCATCTCATGGCAATCATCTTAATTGAGAAAGCAGAACCACAGGGATTATATTGACTCAGGAAAATGGAGACAGACAAGTATGAACTTTCCATTATTCTGGATGCTGGTTATAAATGTTTTTCCTCGTCTGAACTTTGACTTGTTATGGTTGGAAAATCATTACAACAAGTAGCTGTAGATGCCATTCAGTAAATATTACATGTCTGTTTGGCTCCTCTTCTAAATCCCTCATTAGAGCTTCAGCCAATCTGTGTAATCATTTCTAGTCAGTCTTCTAACTTTTGTCTGCAAAAGATGGACTTCAGTGTCCATCCACTACAGCTTCCCTACAGTGATGTGCCAAATCAAAACAGTGCAAGATTCCTTCCAGTTTTCCTGAAACTTTGTAAAAAGTATATTTACTCTCAAAGTAGGTCACTATTTCTGAAAACTACTGTAGCGATAGACCTCCTGATTCAAGCCCTCAACCACATAACAGGAAGCGCATGGTTAGCAGCAGCACAGCTACATCTGGCCTGCCTGTAGCAAACTTCTAGGGATGAGAGGAAATTCAGCTTCCATGGCCATTTAATTTTCACCTTCTTTGTTAGAACAGACAAGGAGAATGCTAGTTTTGGACCTTCCAGCCTCATTTTAAGCTTGGGCTTATTGAATGAGCCTGACAATGAATGACAGAGAAAGGCTTAGGGCAAGACTGCAGTACATTTAGATCAAAGGAGACTGCAGATCTGTTATGAGAAAAAAATAGAGTACTTCTTATTTGGCCCACTAATATATTTCATTTGACCAGGCCCATTCGCACATTTGTAGATGGTTTGACACGGCTGGAAGAGGTCTATAAAACCTGGACGTTTGCATTGACACTTCTTTTTCTTAGCTCTTCTGAAACATTCCTCTTCCAATTGCTTTAATCCTTTAACGTACTACTTCTTTTCATGGCTGGTCATTTGACTAGAGTTGAAACTGAATATTGAAATATTGAAAAAAAAGGTTTCCAAAGGAGAGCATCTGTTTTTTTGTGGTTGTAAGTTATTTCAATTTCCTTGGATCTCATGGGCAAGGCAGAAAGCAAAGGGAAAGAAATGGTTCTCTGATCAGAGATACCCTTCTAGCCACATGGCTTCAGTGGGGAGAGAGGACAGGAGACGCTGACAAAGGATTGTAGAAACAATCAAAGGCAACAGGTTTGTCATCATAAGAAGCTGCACAATGGAAGGAAGTTAAATCCCTATTTGGTATCAGATTGAGGTCTGTGAAAAAGCATGTCTACTTTGTCGTACTGCATGTATTCAGTTTCCCCCTAGGAAACTGGCAGCAGTTACCAAGAACGAGACATATATGACATGAAGGGCACAAAATACTGTGTGATTGCTCTATGTAATTCTCTTCTAGTCTGCTTTCACTGACTGACCAAATGACGTCATTTCTGCAATGAAGAGAAAGAGACTAATAAACAGGTTGTTCTTGCAAAACATGGTAAATCAGAAGGAACACCTGGAAGACCCCACAGCTAACACCGACCACACAAATTTGCCATGCAAGGAGAGGTAGAGGCAAAGTGGAAGCTAAGGGAGACATTCACACACAAGGGCAACAGCTCAGACACTCAAGGAAATAGGAGTTAAAGCACAGGTTCATTGATTTGTGAATGGGAATAATCTGAACTGCAGCTCGAGTTTGACAATATTTCACGAGACCAAAGCCAACACTTTTTCATTATTCTTGAAAATTAACCTTATCCCCAGTGCTTTCCTGTGCTGGTAGATGTTGGTAAAGCTAAAAGCACTAAATTGACATAATGACACTTATATGGAAATGGCTGGAAATGGAATCAAAATAGATTTTTTTTTTTTAAATCAACGAGATTTAGTTCTGTAATATTTATTTTCTGAGGGTTATTTCAATTACAAATGTTCAGTAGGAAAAGGGGATTACTTACCAGGTAATCTAACGACAAAAAATGGATATGTTAGAAGTGTCAGCTAACAATCATAAAAGTATGCATCAAAGAAGTATTCCATTTTAGTATTTAAAATATTTTCTAATAACCATTCATCTTAATTTCTAAATTTTCCAACTCCAATTTTTAGTTACAAAAAACCACCCTAAAATTCCTCTTTTTTTGCTAAAATCAACTTCACTGTCAAGATATTTTCATCTTCCTTGTTACAATTCTTTCCATAGTTGAACTACAGTGATTCTTTACTGTTTACCATTATGTTTTGCTGTATCATCTATGCTTTTCTATCACAAGTGTCCCCTAGAACTGACAGTAGAGGTAAGTGAAATATTCTTCTCTTGCAGGATAATTCTTGGTTTTGTAAGCTATCATATCTTATACAAATTCTATTCTTACATTTCTGGAATTTCTGATTACTTTCTCTGTTTTATAAATAGATCAAAATGATCATGCCCAGTCTGCACAATACATTTCAAAATGGTCGGTCAATATCAGTTAGAATAAATGGAAGTGAAATTGTATTTAAACTCCTAAAAGGAAAAGATGTCTAATAAACATGATATTTTTATTTGGGGAATAGAAACTATGAAGATTGTAAAAAATCAGTGAAGTTAGAGCCAAAATATATCCAGAAACAGCATCCTGAAGAATCTGGAATATCTGTTTGGAAAATGACATGCAATCTTGTGTTAGGACTTGGCTGCCAAGGTTGTCTGGCTGCTTCCTGGGGATTATTGACTGCAAGTCTCCAGTGTCTCACAGTGACATGATTGCCACTTCTCTGTTTAGTTAATTGAAGATTTGAGTAACTCGTGGTAAAGAGAGACTAACAGAAAGAGCAATTGTCTTGTGGTTGTTTTGCGGTGCGAACTTGAAGGGCCATACCCTTCCAATGAGTTAACACCTTGTCCCCAGAGTAAAGAAGGATAAAAATAAAGATCTGAACAGTATTGTTCCAGTTGAGTAAAATTAGAAGCCTTTTTTAACAGCCCTGGCTCTGCCGTGCTATTGTTAGAACTTGTTCACTCGCTGAAGTGTTCTGAGTGACGCTACAGTGTGCACTCCCTCCTCAGAGTAAGAGCCCTTTTCTGATCGCCTTCGGGAGCCAAGAATGTGCCACATAAAATGAAGCAGCCATTAAAATGTGCATGAAAAAACAATTTGCTTTGTGCCTAGGTATACCTTCAAGGGTGATCGTTATCGATGTGTTTAATCTGAGTCTCTGTATATAATCAAGCACTAGAACACAGAATGGTTGTAAGCACAACAAAACCATGGAAGTAGGAAAGCCAGTGGAGACAATTCAGTGATTTGCTGAAAAGTGTGTGGGGATTGAAAGAAGGGAGGAGAAGGAGGAGGAAGGAGAAGAGGAACCCTGTGAAACAGAGGTTTATCCTGTCAGTCATTCTGTTTGATTGTGGCTTTTGCACAATTTATGCTTGCTGGGTTGGGTGATCATCCCAACCACTTTACAAGGAGGAAGGGGTTTTGTACAAAATTTGCACGAACTGCAACATGGACACTATATGGATAGCCAACAGGACCCTAAAACAAGAGTGCAACAAAGACTCTGCCTCTTGTAAATTGTTGGTGGAACAGATTCCTTCTTCCACTAATTTTTATTGAAACCATCATTTGTATGTCTTAATAAACGAGTCATGCCAGAATGACCCCAAAAGCATAAATTTCATCGCAATATGCTTACTCTTCTGGACCTCAGTTCAACAATTACTAGCATATTTATAGCCTGAGCAGACATGAATATTTTGTTAATAGAAGTATATTATTATAAACATATACTACTCTTACCCTCTTCCTTGCAAAAGGGTATACCATGCCACATGTTAGCAAGCTACAAAGTGTAAGGGAGAGAGTTAGGAAGGTAAAAGGGAACATGCACTCTTGGAAACACAGACAAAAATTCTAGGTATGGAAAAAATGCACATCCTCACAGGAATTTATTCTCACTTCAGCATGAGTGGGATTTTCATGGCAGTGATTCTATATTGCTGCATGTAGTGAGAGAAACCTGTGGATTTAAATAGGCCTCTAGAATCCAGAAAAGTAAATATTTGGTGGGCTTCTAGGGAGATAAACTTCACAGTGACATCTGAAAGTAGAAGGAAAACATCCATACAACACCAGCCCTTCCTTTCTCTGATCATTTCCCTTTCTGTGAACACTCCAAGTGCTAGTTGGTGGCAGCATGAGAAACTACCAGCAACACAAGCTACCTGCAAATTCCACAGAAACTGAAAACTGCAGACCTCTAAGATGCATTTGGATCTATGAATGTGCCTAAATGGATTTAATGTCCATTTCAGAGTCTGGCTTCAAGACCACGATCCGTCTTGCAGAAGAACCATTACTATGTCCCAACACAAAAGTGGGATAAATGAGGCACCAATAAAATCATATTCCTCTGCAACATAGCCTGAGTGTAATCTTGACTTCAAGGATTGTGCAAGAATGAGGATCTGGAAGCCCTAGTAGGTGTCCTGAATCACTCTTTGCTTTCTGACATCCAGGCGCAGGAGTCTGCTGAAGGCTGTACTCTGTCATGGTGTTGCCTCAGAACTCAAGCCAGGCCTTGATCCTCTGGACTGTTGAAAAGTTAGTGGAAAAGATGCAGGTAGAGAGTCATTCCCGCATAGCTCATTGCTTCACACATTTCTAACTGAAGGACCAGGATCTAATCATATGTGTTTCTTACATGAATCATATATCTGCTTCTGCCCCGTTAGAGTCTTTATTTTACTTTGAACTTTCATTATATCAGATTTTTTTTGCAAGTGATAATTAAAACAGTAAGTACCTTTGTCTGGATTCAACTTTAGTAGAATTCTTTTCAGAGAGGTACAAATTACATTCCTCATTTCTAAAAATAGCATTGGTGGTGGGAGACCTGATAGAGTTTCTGTCAAGTATTAGAAGGTCTATACAACAAGCTTTGATTTCCTCTACACAGAAGAATAACCTGGCAAAATTCAAGGGAACTGCAGCCGTTGACTGGAGGAATTTCTAAGGCATTTGCCTCTCACTTACTGAAATGTGTTAGTCCTTGGACATGGTTCCTTCTTTGAATGTGGTAATACTTAGAGCCTTGTGTTGCCTTTGATCACATACTTTAATCATAGAAATTAGAGATGGAACAGACATATTCATTCATCTAGTCCATTTCCTGCTGCTGCAGGATTGGTCTGCAGTTTATTTTTGAAGGCTTTCTAGTTCTCACATTTCTCCCTGAGATCAATGGGAGTTCCTCACCCAGATCAAGGGCAGTGAATGGCTCATAACTTGTGAAACTCATACTGAATTGCATTTTCTACCATGTTGGGTGGTACAAATGGTGGAAATAATGGAGTATTCTTCTCATATAGGTTGAAGCAAAGCATCTGATGGAGAAATAAGCATGGTTCATTTGTGCAGGTATTAGCTGAGTAGAAAGGAAAGGATATCACAATTATTTTTCTGAATATTCAGCTTTCTAAACACAAGTACTTTCCTGTGTGTATCATCTATCTTGTCTGTGCAATGTTGTCAGTCATTTCTTCATTCTTCCTTGATGTTTTTTCCTACATGGAGCTGGTCAAGTTTTATCTCACTGTGTTTTAAAAATACTAATTTAGTATGTGGCTAAGTGAAAAAAGCATCCATTTTTAATTGACTGGTTGTGGTGTATTCCTAACATTTAACATTTAAGAAAGGACAGTCATAAACTTTTTCATCTCTTACGGTGAATTTTTAAGTTTTGTTCTTTGAAGAAATTGCTAGTAATTTGCCTATCATCTATGCTATGGAAATTACAATAGAAATTTTGCCTTTGGGTTTCTGGTAAAACAATATTGTCTAATGCAATGATCATGCAGTAGGGGCTGTTTACACCTTTTTTTATTACTGAATTTGTTATAATCCCTGAACCTTTCCTCCACCCAACATTCCCCACATTAATTGTTGTTTCACCTCAGAAGGTTCTGATGCTTTGCAATATTCCCCTGGCTGCTATGATACAGTCTATCTGGCATTTCCTTTTTAGTACAGTACTCTTCAAAGTAATTAAAATATAAGCCACAACATGAAAAAGCCTGAATTCAGCTGTCAGGCATGTCTGCATATCATGGCACTGGTCCGACAGTAAGCTTCTTAAACGACGCCCTGCCACAGAGTTCCACACAATGGAAGATTGCCAAACAGTTTTTAATTCATATAATTTAAGCTTGGTGGCATGAATGACTAAGTGTGAAATGTAGAAAACTGTCGAAATAAGTCCAAATGCTTGCTGAACTACAAAAATCAAATGTGACTTTTCAGCTTTCTCTGTGGTTTGGAGTTAGCATTCATTACCCTAAAACAAAACATAGCATCTCTAGTACCTGCTGCTTATTTAACACAGGTAGAAATTCAGCCCTTGCCCTGATCCACGTCAGTGGAAAAAAAACAGCAGAAGAAAAAGCGTAGTACGTAGCAGCAAACATGGAACTGCCCTTGCCCTAAATATATTTTAAGTGGGCATCTAATGAGCAGGACCAAAGGAATTCTATGGAGGAGGAAGTCTTAAAATAGTATGGTTGTGAGCTGAGCTGTGCGAGGTATTTGGCTGGCTCTCAACCCACAGAAGGCAAAGTGTCACACAACAGCCTAGTGTTGCTGGGCGCAGGTCATTGTTAGTCCCCGCAGGAAAGGGATTAACTAGACAATTGCCTTTCTGCAGAGCAGAAACAAACTTCCCCATTAATTGCTACCAGCCTCTTCCTGTTCCAGTAGGTTACTCTGGCTTCTTTCACTGCAAAGCCTTTGCTATCAGAGCAGACAGTATCTACGGGTACAGAAGGCACTTCCCAATTAACTCTTTCTGTATTTGCCCTTCTGCATTGCAACCTGATGTGACAACACTTGCCTTTTAGAGATAACAAAAGTATCTTAAAATTTACCAAGGAAAATGTATCATTGCTATTATGGACAGCACATAAGTACAGCATAAACTCCTTTTCACCTTCAGTGTAAGGAAAAAACTGTATTTTATCATGCCTTTTTCAGAAGAAAAATTCATTACTGTGGTACTTGGTTTATATTTTTCTCCCTTAGCTTGAATTGCAGTTGCATGAATTACCATCCTGGAGCAGATCAGTAAACTAGCTGAAGTGTATTATCCTCCCTCCCTCCAGCTATAGTCCAGGCTAGATGCCTCTCAGGACAGTGAGGCTGCATGCCTGCAGAAAAGCATATTTTCTACCTCTTAGCTCACTGACTACTCACAGACAGAAGCCTGTGTTTTAGGTATGTACCAAGGCACAAGAGATTTGTAGTTTATATTAATACTACATTACTGCTGCTGAAGAACTGGCGTCTTGTTACCATGTTAAAAAAAATATAATGCTGCACTCATCTTCATCTGAGGTTCGCAGCAGGGCATAATACAGTCTGATCTTGTTTCTTTTCTTTTTTTTTTTTTTTTTTTTCTGTAGTCCCTTTGGTGTGGATGAATATGTCAGAAACCATTCATAGAACTGACATCTTTTCTCTTGCTATCACGTCTAGAAAAACTTCAAATTACACACAGTAGTATGTGGCCTATATGAATATTTACCTTTTCTGTCTGCTCTCCTGCCTCCTTCATATGCATGTATAGCTACTTTTTTGCAAATATTAAGATTTCTTCTTGTGTAGATGTGGAAAAATATAAAATTTCCCCACCATCCTGCTATTAAAATTTGCCCTGTTGTGGATCCAGGAATTTCCTGCATTTTCTGGATTCTTGCTGTCACTTTAAGCAGGGTTCTGCTGACAATACTTCCTGCCTTCACAGATTCTAGTACCCTTTTCCATCTTTCAGTATTTTTTCACTGGTGCTTCTGTTCTTTTACTAATGTTTATGCCCCTTCCTCAGCCTGCATCAGACCGCAGTCCTTACTCTCCATACTGGTCTGTATGTCCTCCATGCTCATTCGCAGCCTGGGGGAATCTGTCTCCTTATTTCCAAAGGTTTAAATGTTGTGATCACAGTTATACATTTGGGGAAACTCTCCTGGTTTTATGTGTCAACCACCTTTCCTCCTTTCTCGAAGGAACACACAAGCCTGCCAGACTCCCAGTGCGCAGTTCTCTTCCTACAGGGAAGGGCAACAAATCTGAGGAAAAACTAAAAACCCATAGAAAGTTCCTCACCGAAACTTTGCACACCACACTCAGGCACTGTAAAACATGAACTTTTTACCTGAGACACTATTATTAGGTTCAGTAAAGAGCACAAAACCTTAATTGTTTCCCAAAAGTCTTTTCATGTGTTGCCTGAAATGCGTATGTTGAACCTGACACTTCAGAGGAGGAAAAATATCCCATTTCGGGCACATGATCAACTATACAGTGCTGAAAACTTTATATTTGGATATATATGGATATATTTCTTGTTACATTATTATTGATTATTACTTTGCACTTCTCTCTGGTAGCACTGTATGTCACCATTTTAAACTAGATAGCTTGAATAATAGATAATTGATAATCACAGTTTAGGAAATGGAATTAATGACTGAAAATGTAAATGACTAGATGTCTGATAAAGTTTGACTCTGCTATGATTTTTTTTCTCTGAAATGTAAGCCTTTTCATACAGAAACATTTAACATTTTTAGCTCTTTAACTAATGATCACATGATCTTCTGAATGCTCTATTTTCTGAGCAAAAAATTGATTTTCTACATGTATGCTACCATGAAGCATGAGATCCTACACAGACAGGGTCTGAACCAGTGGCTGTGAAATAATTAATGACTTCAGTTTCAATATCATAACAGCTTGGTAAGTTTTGGAAATATTATTAGAAGACCCATACATGATTAGGGAACTGCTTTTCTGAATATTATAACTGCTTTACAGAATCACATATAAAATAGTTAAAGAGCCACAATATTCTTTTTCCAGTGAAATTTTTTCTTGAACGATAGAAGTGTTTCCAGGACTTCCTCTAAGCCATGATATTGTTGCTTAATTAAAGTATATCTTTGGCTTCTGCTGTGATTTCTCCCCAAGCCACGAATTTATTGATTCTATGATTTTAAATATTATAGAACACGAATACAGCATTTCAGTTTCTTATAGGATCTTCAGTGCCAGACTCTACTACAACAAAAACATGATGGTAATGTACATGTGTGAAGGGGCTGCCAACGGCCCCAAGCAGAGACTTTATTTCTTGCTTGTCCTGAGGAAACTACCAATCTTGTTCCTATTACCATGGGTAAAACTCTGTGATATCCTTTTGTTTATTGAATAGGCTAACCTAGTGTTGAAGTCTACATAGACATATTTGCATAAATATACATACTTATATATATTCATATAGCTTTGTGTGTGTGTCTATATATGGATATATTGCTCTTTCTGCTGGAGCAGTAGAAATGTGAAATTGCATGTACTTCTGAAATGCTTCTTAGAAAATACCTTTGGGTGAGCAACTGGGGAGAGCTAAATACCTTGCATAGTTAAAGAAGAGCACAAAAAAGAGTATTTGGCAGAAGTGAATGCAGTAGACCCTTCTCCCCAGAGTCCTGGCTGTCTTCAGTGGGGCTGTGGGAGAGAGGAAGACTGCATTTAAGTGAGTGATTTTCAGGGCAGAACCAGTCTTCAGACACGCATACAAGTGTAGAGAAGCCACTATCTGCTACTCACTTTGTCCTTCCCATTCCAGATGCTATACAGTATAAGCATTTTTTTTTTCCCTTGGATCTCAAGATCCCTGTGGTCAGGTCTCTGTAACCTTTAAGTTGACCATGGCCACCAAATGAGTACTTTACCGAAGGGAAGTCTGCAGCACAAACCAATTGCCTGGACCTTTGTTCTGAGTTCTCATAAGAGGGAATTGGTCTGTCTGTAAGCAAGGAAGAGACCCTAGGAGTTATAAGAGAACTTTTGTTAAGCATTTGCTTCCCTAGGTCTTGACCTTTTTCTGTAAAGATTGATTCATATTAGATTGTATAAGAAAATTATCACATGGATAACAAACCAATAGAAAGCAAAATGTGAAAAGTTTCTAATTCTGGTACTGAACAGTTTAAAGTCTGGTTTTCATTTGCAGCTTCATTAACAGATCAGTAAAGAGGCCAAAGAGAAACCCAATAAATGAATGCATTAGAGAGAACTGTGTGAATGCTATTAAGGGCAGAGATGGAAAAAAACACCCATAAACAACGAATGTTAAAAAGTTTCCTTGAAATGCAACTGATTATTGGGCTACTTAAATTGACTGCTAAAATGAGGTTAGGAAGGGTTTTGCTTTTTATTGTTTTTACATATCAGATTAAGGAAAACTGGGCGGGGCGGGGGGTAGCTTCTGGTGTGCCTTGCTCCGTACTGTGGCTGTGGTCTGTTGGCTCCTAAGAGCTTTCTCTACCAAATTCACTGCTTTTGCAGGGGCCCTGGGCAGTACAAAACATTGTTTTTCATCTTTACTGTTTTTATGTTGTTAGAGGGCAATGGAGTTATTTTATGGCCTGAAGAATAAGGGGAATGGGATGAAAGATCAACGCTCTGTGGAGCTTTCTAAAGGAAACACGTTGAACTACAAGGGCAGAATTCATTGTACCTCGTGACCCTAATGAGTCTTGCATTCCCATTGCCAACCAAGGGTTATCAGAAAAAAAGGTCTATTTGCTGTGTGTTAAAAAGGAAGTGAGAGATTTCTACTGAAGGGATCTGTTCCATCATTAATTTATCTAACAAATTGATTTTTTGTTTTGTCAAACCTTGAAGCATGTCACAATCTCTTGATGATCTAAGACACGAGTCTCAAAATGAAATAATAGACTTTTTTTCTAACCTACTCTTATGGAGAACAGTACATGAGCAGGAGGCAGACATGATGTGTCATGTTGTGGATCTGAGAGAGCTCAGAAAACCCCAGAACTGAAACCTGCCACATTTTACCTCTGATGTTGCAGGGCTGAGTGGGGGAGGAGGAGGCAAGGAGCCAGCAGAAGGAGTGTGTGGGCACCAGTCACTCACTGCCTGGCTCTCTTGTTGCCTCGAGAGCTGGAAGGGAGAAATTATCATTTGCATCTGCCTTTTGTCCCAGACATATGGCACCAGGAAATCACTAACTTGAGAGAAGGTGCTCTCAGCTTCTACTTACATCTCTTACTTGGCTCAGAAGGCTGCTAAGAAAAGTACTCTGAGCTCTGCTGGATGGCATGAGACTCAGCAGACACCTGGTGCTTATTGCTAACCATCATTTGCACAACCACAGTAACCTATTACCCCTGAGTATCACATGATTTTTGGTGTTACAGTTTCTGAGAGCTTATCTAAGTAGCACCAGTAATCATCAGAGTAAAAAATTCCACTTATGACAAACTTCAGTTAAATCAAAAGTGGTTGCAGTCTGTTAGACCTGGGTAAATATTACAAATCTTAAATAGAAAGAAAATATTCTTTCTCTTTTTTTTTTTTGCTATGATAATTCAATTCAAAGTAACCCACTCTAGATTATTTTTCTAGAAATTTCTCCATGTAGATGGCACATGTAACTACTTAATAGTCTGATGCCTAGGCATTGGATGTTGGAACAAGATTATTACTTTCGCTGTGGTCCTGATTGTTAAAAGCATATAATGGGCACAGTCTCAGCCCAGTTTGTGCTGAGGTACTGAATTTAAGCACTTGACATCAAAATTTTATCTTTAAGTACACTTCAGCATTATGCTCAAGGCTAACTTTTGTTCATTGTATGTCCTTTATACATGCCTGTGTAAGGAGAAAAGCTTTGAAATCTTTTAAGATAAAATGTAAAATACCTAGAGCAGTTTAAAGTTATAACCCCCCCCTTATTTTATATATTTTTATATATATATATANNNNATATAAGTATTTTGACATCACTGATAGTGTAAAGAAACAATAGAAGGATTTGATAGAATAATTTTAGATTATTCCTGTGTGCTAAAATAGGCTGCCTTTGCTAAGATGCAATAATTTTTTATGTTCTTTTTTTTCTAGATAATAGTAAAAATCTGCCTAGATTTTCCTCCCCGTGAAGTTTCCTAAAATTCGATATTTTCCCCTCAGAAGTCCAAACAGATCTTTTAAAGCCTATGGGAAAGGTTAGATTATGACTCATAATGACTGACTGAAAATTTTTTATTTCCAGATTCTAGCCTGAGTCTACACCCTGTATGTGGATGTAGAAGGGAGCTATTAAGTACAAAGTAGGAGTTTCCTAAGTGAATTGGTCTTTACAGTAAATATACCAATTCAGGTTATTGAAATTCTTCATCTTGGAACACTTGAAATTCCAATTGTAGTAAAAAATACTGACAATAAATAACAAGACACAGCAACATGCAAATTACTTCAGTACTTCAAAGGTAGCAGGCTTTGAGGCACCAAGCCAAAAGATCAAGGACGAGTGGGTTTTCTAAGTGTGAATTATTGCTCTGTAATTCATGCTCTGATATAGAACACAAAACTGGTAAGATCATTAGGCGAATGAGCCTTAAATATTGCCAAATCAAACACTAGGTTGATAATGCAGAATGGTAGATTGGGGTTTCTACTCCCTTTGAATTTACAGCAAAAATAGAGAGCAAATTAGCTTTACTGACAGTACAGTGTGATCTTTTTGTATCTAGATTTGCATGCTTTAACAGGAGATGAGTTTAGGTTAAACCCTCAGGCTGTTGACATTGCTGGAGGACAGAAACTTCGGAAGCTGAATATATATTTGATAGTTTAAAATTGTTAAGACAAAAATCTTATAGTCTTTCAAGATTACTTGTAAAGAAAAAGCATTGACAGTAGAGAGCTGTCACAGAAACTTTTTAATTTAGTCAAATGTAATGGTATCTGACCTACCTTTAAATGTTCCTTTTGGGTTTTGGCTCAAAAGTTTTGAAGCCTTCTTTATGCCTGAGTTTTGTGACTGTTAAGATGGAAACATAAGCAAGTGGTACCAAGCCCATGACTGCAGTCACATCTTCTGTTTGCTCTGATGAAGCAGATTGAAGCTATAGTCCCGCATGCTTTCAGCTGGAAGGGAGAAAGTCAGTAACGGCGTCCCACCTAAACAGAGAAAACCTCCACTTAGTGCACGTCGTCTGTTTAGATGGCATATTTTATCTATGGTTGGACATAGCCTAGTTCCTTAAAGATATTTATTAAACTCCTTTCTGGACAGGTACCTAATTTCTCATGAAATTAGGCACTGGTGTTTAAGACTTTATGTTGTTCATCATCTAAGTGCTAAAAAAATGCTGAACCAGTGGTGAAATAAAGCTCTGTCTTAGCATTTTTCTCCTCTATAACAGCTCTGAAACTTGTTAACTGCAGCCTTTCTATTGTGGAGGTAATTTTTGAGGTATGTTACAGAAGAAATTTAAAAGCATGGTTCTTAGAGAGGTGGGTAAATCGAAAAGCAATTTTTGACTGAAAAGGTTCTTGTATTCTAGCTGATCATGCTGGTAGGATTTTGTCCACATTTCTTTATTTAATTTTTTTGGAATTTATTATATTAATTTCATGGAAGCATCCTACTAGGGATCTCTCTCATCCCAATGCAATTGGCAGCAAATAGACCACTGTGGAAGGCAATATGTAGGATCATTGATGAAGATACATGTTTCTCAGGTTTCACATGTCCCTGCCCAACTGAATGGCTTTGACCAGAGTTTTGCATGCTCACAGATCAAGGGGACAAGTCTCAGAGCTGTAGCACCTCTGTTTAGTTGAATTTAAACTTTCGCATGTGGAGAATAAAGGGATAAATGAATGAACATTTTTTATTGCCTCATTCGCCTTCCAATTATCTTCTTGCAGAGTTTAAGAGGCTGGCAGAAGTATTCATCTTCTCTGCCTTTTCAGAGGGTTTGTGTTTGCCAGAAAAAACAGAATTTGACATTTTACCAATGTAGCTGAGAGAGAAAATGGCAAAATTAAAACAAAACTAGGTTCACTCAGGGGCTACACTGATACTCGAGGGCAAAGAAAAGAGATATTCAACAGGAACTTGAAGTACATAAAATAATAAACCTGAGGTCCTTAACAAAGGCTGCTGGCACTTACAGAGTGTAAGTAGTGAAGATTAATAAATGTGATTAAAGTGAACCAGATTTCGCTATAGGACACTGAAGTGTTCAGAAACTTTCCACTGTCCCCTTGTTCCCTACAAAATTTAATTGTAAGAGCTAAAACAGCTGTATTGCTTCATTAACTAGAATATGAATACAGGTTATAGAACACTGATTACGGCACTTCTAGGGAAGCCTAGGGAGACTGGATGTTTAGACCTCATAGTCCAGTTAGTCTGGAGAAAGCGATAACACTGTAGGAATGATTTAGATCAATAAATCACAGTTTTCTTATGAAAAATGTTGCCTACAGAGACTTTACTCATGGTTCTGAGAAACATCTGTTGTCATATCTCAAAGGGACATTTTTTCCTTGTTTAGCTTGGTATTATTGTTCATAAAAGCAATAAAAGTAGTATACCTACATCTTATTAGTTGAAAGCATAATTCAAAACACCTTCATCTAATATCTCTGTTCCTTTTTTTTCTCACCAATAAGGAACAGGTAACTGGGCAAGTAAAGCAGCCACTGTAATATTTCTGAGTACCTTTTGGGGATACTAATAAATAAATGATGCTCTGAAGAAGCAGAGGAGAAAGAAATATAGTGTCTGCCTTTTAAACAGAGAGAGAAAGAAGACTTGAAAAATTAAGTCCAGCTGGCCTCATATCAATACTGGGAAAGATACTGAAACAATTTACTAAGCAGTCAATTTATAATTACTTAGGGACGATAAGAAAAAACCAATAAGGATTTATCAGGAAAAAGAGTGTCAAGTCACTCTCATTATTTTCTTTGACAAGGTAGCTCTCTTTGTAAATAAAAGGATTGGAGTACATACGATATACATGTTAATCTTGCATTTTGACTCATCCTCATGCAGTTTTCTCACAAGCAAATTAAAGGAAAATGGCCTAAATGAAAGTTTTAGAAAGTGGCTAAAAGTCAATGTTTGGAAACAGGTGTGAGTTGTTGCTATTAAAATGGGTAGTTGGTAAATCCATTCTGGTCAGTGTTTTGGATGAGTGTACAGGCTGTCATTACAAAATCTCGAGCATTCTGAGCTTGAGGGAGATTATAGGTGCTTTCTAAGGCATAACAGATATTGAAAATTATTGTGAAAAAATTTGAAGAATGATCTGAAATGAGTTTCAATAAATATTAGTGTGAAGCACAGGAACAGTGTTTCCAGGGAGGGACAATCACACACAGACACAGAGCAGGGAGTAACTGGCCAGACAGGAGAAGGGGGTGAGGGTGATAATGGACTACAGAGCAAGGATGACTCAAGAGCACAATGTCTTTTTTTGAACGGCCCCTTCATTCTGTGGTGAACTAAAAGAAATGCTGTATGTCAGGCAGAGGTAGGAGTTCCATCCTACCTGGCACTTTGAGTTCAGAGCTAGGAACTCGACCCAACTTTGGGCACCGCTTTTTCAGAAAGTTGCAGACAAATTGGCAAGTGTCCAGAGGAGAGCAACAGGAATGATAAGCAGTTCAGAAAACATGACCTTTGAGGAAAGATTGAAGGAATTGGATTTGTTTAGTCTACACCAGAAGAGCCTGAGAGGGACATGATAACAGTCTTCAAGTATGTAGAAGGTTGTTGTAAAGTAGACAGTGATCAATTATACTCTAAGTCCACTGACAGAGCACAGAAAAAATGATTGTTTTAATTTGAAATTAAGAATTTTTAGGTTAGATATTGGAAAAATCCCACAAAAATAAAAATCCTTTTACCACACTGAGCATAACTAAGTACTTGAACAAGGTACTGAGGAAGTTTCAAGAGTTTTTAAAGAATCCATGAATAAAATAAATAAGAGCCAGAGAAAATGCAGGTATTTTTAAAGCACAAGGATCCACTAGGTAAGGTACTAGGGTTCCTTTTATGTCCTATATTCTCTGACTTCTACAAAATAATCTGCTTTGCAAAAGAGTTACGTAAGATGCAGCAATCCAAAAACTAATGAGTTTCCTAATTTATGCTAGGGTAATTTACTTTATTTGCATGTCTGAATTTGTCTTCTGGTTTTGTTTCTGAAAAACAGTGGTACAGTGGTTCAAAAGAATTTCAAGTACTTACTTAAAAAACCCCAACAAAACACAAAAAATCAACTCTGTGTGTAGTAAGCCATTACTGCCATTTTTATCTGAAGTTTTTGTAAAGCTAAGCAAATGGGGCATTTAAAGTTTTATCTCTTACAGCACAAAGGCCATCAGTGACCTAGTGGGTGTATTTATTTCCCAGACAGCATTAACTTATTTTTCTGTTTCTGATATATTTGTAACTATGGAATTTTCCCTATAGAACAGCAAATATGAAAACATCATTATCACCATCTGACTTTCCCAGCACCTTACCAAGGAAGATATCAGTGAGGGTGAGGTAAACCTAGACTGTGTATTGCAGAGACTGATAGGCAGACATTCCCTTCTGTTGAATCTGCTTTGAGAGTGCTAAGTTCCAGCAAAGAAATAGCAGGACAGGTGAGAAAAGACAGCATCTGAAACCACCAAAGGAAGATCTGCCAGAGCCAAGTGCCAAAGGCTTATGGCTGAGCTCTCGCCGTGTATTCAAGCAAGAAAACAAGGTGTCTAATTCTCTTCTGTTCCTGTTTTTTCACCATCCAGTGCAGTTGTGATTTAATTTCAACACTGGTTAGCTAAGGGAAAGGAGGTACTTATTTGTTACAGGTTAATACCTATAGATGGAACTCAAAGGGACCTCCTGGGTCACGGAACCCAGCCCCATTATTGCAAATTTTCAGTCCATCTATCCTAAAACTAACCATGAACAACATTAAGAAGCTCAGCCGAGTGCATGTCTAGCATTTCCCAGCTAGGACTGCAGGTCAAAAGCAGGGAAGGAAGTGATAGATGAATGCTTCTCATTTCTAGGGAGCTGCATTAAACTGATCAATCTATTGGAGGGAGACAGCTTAAAGAGGCTAGGAAAGCATTTCAATAAACAATAAATAAGAGGAATGAGAAGAAAAGTTTTCTTTATAGCTAAGAGTTGGCTGTCATCATTTAGTATCAATCCATTTATATTTATAATTGCATGTATGTGCACAAAATTGCAGTTAAGACTGGGTAAAATTTTTGTTAAAATTTTTTTTCACGTATGTTTGTATTAACTTCCCATCTGATCTGGATAGACTCCTCTATTATTAACCCTCTCTCGCATTTTACCTACTTAAAATGTTGTATCACCGCTTCCTTTCCCCCTGAGGATTATGGAATCCCCAGGAAATATAGCAGCTATATAGCGCATCACTGACAAGAGTCAATAATCAAAAGGGGTTCCCAAGCTTGAACTAGTATAAGGCCTCTCTTCTTCCCATTTTCTCCTAAAGGTCTATTTTTGTCCTATCTATGAGAAATCAGCCATTTACAAATGATAAGTTGGACAGAGTTATAATTTATCCAGAACAAAGGAGCACAAAAAGATTGCATCCTCAGTTCAGCCTTAAACTTTGCCTATTTTAAGCTACAAGCTCCACAAAAGCTGCTCTTTAACCTAGTGTATTATCAAGTATTGTAAAAATGCTAGACATGACATTGCTGGAGACCTGGCTTTTCAGTGATACGTAAATTATTGCACATGATCCCAAAAGCATCCCTAAGATAACTCACTGGAATATGTGTTCAGGTGGACTTTCAGCTCTCACCTTTCTGACCCTGCTTGAAACTCCTCACTGAGTCACATATTTCAACTCCTTTCATTCTTTTCCTTGGTCACTGTCTTAGGGCCACCTTTCTCTACATGTCTTTATCCATATTTTTCCTTTTTGACCTCCCTGGAGTGTACTTCACTTCCAGTTTAGCAGGCTATTCCTTCCCTCCACATGGACTGCAAACTACTTCCTTTTGTAAAGAGACAGCACCACATCCCACAGCAGGATCTCCTAGAGCTCATCAAATGACATGGTAAAGGTATAGGCATCAGAGTTATTCATTACATTACATATGGTTTGACACAATGCCTTTCTCTCCAAGTAGTCATGCCCAAAGGGTCTTCAAGTATCCGAGATATTATAGCTGTGTTTATGCTGATAAACCTGTCAGGAACTGTTCTCTCATCCCTGTCACACAGTATGTGGTGCTGTGTCTCCTCTGAGCATAGGGTTTCCTGGTGGATCTAAGGTGCAACTATTACTTTAAGTGATTTTCTTCAGGTGTATTCAGTAAGGTGAGGGCTCTCCTTCTGCCTGTAAGAATCAAGGTTTCACAGGGTGGAAATTGTGGGGTTGTATTGCATGTCTTGGTGCAAAGGTGTGGAGAGATCTTTGAATGCACAAAGCCTGTGCAGGTTGTATCAGAGGATAGCACAGGCTCTAATCTGCTGTAGTCTCATCCACATTACGTGCTGGGAAGTGCTCCCTGCCATATGTGCTCTCCCATCAGTCGTGTCCGGGCATTATTACTGAAAAGTGGTAGTTGGCACAGGCAGTTCAGTGATCAAGTTCACTCCCTGGCCTTGATTTATTTAGCGATATAGATAGAGTCAATGTTTTGAACATGCTGTACAGACCATTATCTGTTTTATTTTTGCTCTTATGCACTAAGGCAATGTGTAACATATCAGACACTAACGTTTTTTAAGATAGTTTCAACCACAAGATTTTTTTTATGACAATAATAGCAATAATTAAGAAATGAATGCCAAAATGTAGCTCATGTTTTGCATGTTAGAGCTATTCTCCAAATCCTGCAAATGTCCTGTTTTAGGAAATAAGAAGCAAAGGGTGGCAGAGTTCATGGACAGTAACTCTTGCTTTGAGTTGGAGACATTTCTAGACATGTTTATTATCATTTTGTTCTGATTCAAATGCAGGTTTAGCAGCAAAATAAAAAGCTGTCTTGTTTAAAGGAAGATGTAACTCATTTTATGAACAAGAACCGCAAACAGCTGTTTCCATATGTTGCTAGTATCAGGAAAAATTCTTTGTTAAATGGCATCTTTAAGATTAAACTCTGTGCTGAAAATAAACACAACAAAAGCGTGAGATGATTGAGGAGAACAGTGACCCACTCCAGGAGAAAATACACTTTGTTTCAGCTGGTGATGAATCTGCATGACCCAGACAGAGCATTCCAACACTGACTATCACTGTATTCTGCAGTATTTTGACATGTAATATAAATGTATGTGATAAGGGATAAAAGGCACATTGGGCCATCTGTGCTAGTTTTAAACCTGCTTGTCCAACTTTGGGATGTTGAAACCTTATTTTTTATTTCCTAAAAGTGAATTTTTAACATAGTTTGGACCTAATTCTGCTTTCTGTAGTATCTCTATTAGAAAATGTTTTAAGTGCAGCCCTCTGTTAGCCAGATTGAAACACAGTTCACGAAGGTGTCATTGTGCTCTCTTTGAAGCTGAAAGGAGACACATCTGCCTTGAATGAGAGCAGGATCAAATCACCTAAGCAAATGGTTGATTAATCAGATAGTGCCAAGGAAGCTAAGTATAGTTTGAGAACTTCTGTAAAGGAGACAAACCTCTGGCTTCAGTTTTAATGATGAAGTGTTTTCCTTCATAATGGCTAGAGTGTGAATCTCCTGCTGTTATTCTCATGCCCCTAGATTTACTTGTAGTCTTATGGATCTTTCTTCTCTAATAAATCCATAGAGAGCAGTGAGATTTGCAAGCCCAGTTAGAGCTGTCTAGTTCTCAAAGTCTGCTCCTGTAACCTCTGATCACCTGCTCCTTGCTATACTTTCATACTATCGTCTCCTTATGAGTTTTTTTGCATTTCTTCGAAGGGTTTTGTAACACAGAACAAGGAACCATATATATTTGGTAATGTGCTATCACTTCTTGATTGAAAAATAACTTTCATACACTCATCTTTTACATGGGGAAAATTTTGTTTCAAAACTGCTGCTTGAAAATTAATTGAAGAATGTATGAAAGGCTAGTGTGGCGATGCTCGCCCAGAAACATACACATGCCACTTAGATAAGCGTCATGATTTTTTTTTTCCAGACCTTTTCAAAAGACAAGTAAATTTGCTTTTGCTTTATTGGTTTGCAATATTTTCATGATATACAGAATGTTTTTGCTTTTGTTTTTTTTTTTTTTTTTTTACTTTGGTAGGCATATATTTACTTTTTATTATGGATGGATGGAAAATCTTGAAAAGATGAGCCACCTACTGACAGTGTAGAGAGCCTGAAATCGTAGCTCTGAAGAGTTTGAGTTCCCATTTCATCATCACACTGACTCTTACTGCAGCACCCATCTGAGCACAACAAGCTGGATGGTTCCTTCAGGTCCCTCCCAACCCTGCATTTCTCCTGATCTGGGGTTTCAGGAATGACTACAGTCCCAGTATGTTGCTGAGTTATGGGAAACCCCTCCCTGGGTGTGTTAAAGGCACTACTCTGCAGCCATTTAGCCTTCACAACAGTATTCTGTAGTTTTTAAGATGATCACAGGCAATGTATTTATTGCTGTGGATTATATAATCTGTCTTATCTGTTTTGCCAGATTTTTGTTCTTAATCATGTCACTCTTGCTGTGTTTCATATCTGTGTGATCAGATGTGTCCTTTACAGTCCTCCGATATGAACCTATAACAAATTTCAGGCTTGTATGTATCCAGGCAAAGTGAGCAAAGAAGAACCCAAATGTTAGCAACTACTGCTTTCTGTGTCTCCTGCAGAAGATTTATCTGGATATACAGTTTTATGCTGGTTTAAACAGGGAAGTGACATTTAAAAAAAAAATCCACTTTGGGGGATGTTATTGAGAGAACTTAAATGCATGTTATGATTAACTTGCCAAAGCTACTAGGAGTAAACACATCCTTAATGTAGACTAGGATGTCTTCACATAAAACTCTTTCCCACATCCCACTCCCCCCCCTTCACCTCCCAAGTTTCATCCTAGCCTAAGGCAGTAAAATCTGTAGGGTGGGGGTTTCCTTAAGCACATTGTATATGAGAGTATGTGACTTATCATCTCTGTGCCTCATTTACAGTGAGACTTAGCAGCTGCTTCGCAACCATGTGATACATTGAGCTTTGTATAATAGTTCACTTGAAGGTCTTTGCACAGTTCAGGCATGTCAGCTGAGTACCTTCAAGCAGTGCAGGGACTTGTAATTAGAGTGGCCCGAGGCTGCTTGCCTTTCTGAGGGGCTTTGTCTTCCCCACGGCTCCCAGTGGCATTCTGTATCCAGAGGCTCACCATCGGAGTGCTCCAACGTGGGCGCAGCGGGCGGTAGGGGGGATCCGAGGTATGTCAGGAACTGAAAACAGGTATGAGAGTTCAAGCCTAGACAAAGGTCTTGTTAGTCATTTGAGCACAAAGCATGCAGCACCTTGCCTCCCTGCTGGATCCCGCAGCAGGTAAAGAAAGAACCGCCCTGTGCTTTACCTCAGAGGAGTTATGCCCCAGTCCCTTTCCAAGATAAACAATCCACTGTGTTTATCTGTAATGACTTTTGCCACTTTAAGCAAGTTGGCTGATGCAGACATTCTTGGGAGGATGTCAAAGGAAGAAACACACTGTTTTCTAAGCTGGCCTTTTAAATGACTGCATCACTTCTACAACACTCTGAAAGCTTTATATCCTGCCTGCAAGTTCCCATTCATTTTTCCCTGAGCATTTTTGGAAGGAATAGGCTGAGCAATTTGGAAGGAATAGACCTGAACTTCCTATTTCTATCACTCTATTTCTGTTATCCACTAAGACAGAGGAGTAAAAAAATGAAGGAAAAGAATGAAATAGATTTTTATATGGAAGATGAACTTTTGGCCACTCAGATTTGCAAAGGCATGTTAAATACCAGAGATTTTAAACAGCAAATCAGCAAAGCGTTGCTAAACCAGCTGCTCTAGGAAATGGAAAATATATTTTTACCTCATAAAAGGGTTACTTTTGAGGGTTGGGTTAGAAGGAGTTGTTCCTCACAACTATAAGCTGGCACACTCTTTTCATCTGTTAGTCTCCTGCATTGGTTCTGTAGAAAGTATAAATCAATGTATAAGAAATGTCAGGTCTGACTGAGTGTAAGAAAGCATGTTTACCTGCTCTTGTACCTCTGTCTCATGGCTCATTGAGCAAGAAATATTTCTAGTGCCCACACTCGCTGCTACATGAGAAAATGCTTTTTATTTTCCCCCAGAGCTGCCGAGAATCACCATCAGTTTGGGCACAGCAGTTCTCCCTCCCTACCACCTGCTACCCCCACTTCCTGCTGCACCTGGCTGCACCATTCCATCACCTTTGGAAGGGCAAAGCGACTGAGGCAGCACACAGGTGACCCGCTTTTTAAATAAATCTGAACTGTTGCTTTTTATGAATGAAGAAACAGATTCCCTGTCAGTACTCCTGGGAAACACATATCTCTGCCTCCTTGGAAAAGCAGGGCTTAGGGCACCACATGCTCACACCCACACAGCATATAGCCCTTGTGTCTATATTTATCCCTCTAAAAACAAAAGATGGCCGTGGATCGTCCTCTGGCCCCAAGCCTGCTCAGGGTCAGCTGTCCTCAGGGCAGGAGGGTCTGGTGAACTATAACTCTACTAGAAAATGAGATGGTTGGATTAAAAATAGGTGGATTGGTGGCACTAGTGCATTATGAGGCTGGGCCTTGTCTCTGAGCAGTGCCCACCAGAACGGTCAGACAATTGCCAGAGATGGTCCAGAGGTCATCATGGTCCTGAGACCATTCCCAGTAGGCCAGCTGGGCACAGCCCCCCTCTTCTAGTGGGATGGGGGTGCTCTTCCTTGCCAGTTGGCCTCAGAGCCAGAGACCAGTCCCAGGCATGCTTAATTACCAGTATGAGTAGCTGGACCTTGCACCCCTGCAACTCAGAGAGAGCCCTTGGGTTTCCTCTGGGCCGTGAGGTGTCTCTGTGACCCCAAGACATAATTACCATGTCACTCCTGGTTATTCAGCTCAAAGTATTGGAAATAGCTGAGGGCTGTGTTGCAAGAAGTGTTTTTATAGCACAGATTGAATGTGTGTGCTGCGTACACAGAGGTGTGCCAGGAGGGCATGGGAAGCACTTTGAAGAGCAGTGTCTTCTGGGATAGCAGGAGATGGAGGGAGAAAAATGTGATGCCATGTTAACCACAATGTCCTTTGGAAGTGATCCCTGAGGGGAGCTAACCCATTACTTCCTCCAGCACATTCACTACCATGTGCTGATGCCTTTGCTGCGCCAGTCTGCTGCTCTTGCTGCTTTTTCTGATGTTGCTTCTGCCACCACCGTCCTGGCTCTGCCACCACCTCCAGCGAGCCAGGCAGCAGCAGCACACGGACACACTCCAGACACACAGGGCTCCTCCAGCTTTCTGTTGTGTGAGCTCAGGCCACGAGCTGGGCTTGCTGGGCAGTACAAACCTCACATCAGGTTTATGTTGCTGGCACTCCGAGTAACAGCTCGGTTTGCTTTCAGCCCTAAGCTCCTTGCAGCTGTGGGTGAATTGCTTGCTAGCATAAAGCTGGATAATTTAGCACTGATTTTTGAGTGTCCATGCTGTGTTTTTGTCATGGCAGTCTAAACAGACACGAGAAACATTCAGCAAGCTTGCTTGGGCTTTTCTTCTGCCTCTAGAAAGAGCAGACTAGAAACAGCCCAAACCACTGGGACCATATATCTAGATCTGGATATGGTTGGATATTGTAGGTCACTCATGCTAATATTATTATTTATACCCTCCAAACTCCAAAAATACTCAGTAATGTTAAATAGATTTTGGCCGTGTAGAACCCTTGTATATCCAAAGATAGGGAAGCCTGATGAAATAATTTCTGTGCCTATCCTGGGTTTGTAACAAAAAGTTTTGACTTCGGGCCCTGGATTCTCTCTAGTATTTTGAAATCAGTATCTCCTTTTATTAACTTGAATGTTCTGAAGCTTACCTAATTACCTATGACATAAGAATATTGTCACTTGGCCAGCTTTCCTCTAAGAGATAATATTTTATGAACTTCTACATGTGCATTGCTGAATTGCTTCTTGTTTTTTTTAACTGCTCTTGGAAATAAGCATCGTATCACACTCATCACAGAATTAGACTTGCAGATTCCCAGGCACAGGGCTTATCCAGCAAGCTTGCATCCAGCTCATGTTCTTTTAAAACTGTACATCTCTGTGAGGGTACTCTGACTGGTGTCTGTGACAAAATCCCATTGATTTAAAGGAAAGTAGGAAGGGGCCCAAAATGCTAATTCTGTTGACTTTCTTGCTGGACTTCAGTTTAACCCTACAGCACTGAAGACTGTTTCATTTCCTATGGCTCAACTTTATCTGTTCATCTCAATACCCCAAGTTTACATGACTCCCTTTTTTATCCCATCAACAAAGAATTATGCTGAATTACAGCTTTGTTACTAAAGGGGAATTGTGTGTTTGAGGTATATTTTTCACGAGGCATTTTGGCCAAGTGGATGAGGTATTAATATGAGAAACTATAAACAAATCTTGGTTTTCTAAACTGCGGATGGAGTGATTGGCTTAATTTGTTTCTATACACTGCCATCTTGAAAACTAAACTGAAGCATCCAAATTAAACAGGAGATGTAAATATTAGCCAGATGTTCCCTGGTGTCAGAACTCTTTTTTGTTTCTTTTTTTTTTTCTATTAAATGGGTATGCTTTTTTACATCTAACATAATGACCTATGTTTTAGATTTTGGTCCTGGCCTAATGGCTTTTTATCATATGATTATGATATCATCTAATCATGTAAGCGTCATGAGATGCTGTTCAGCTTTGCTGAAGCACATGAGTGTCAAACTGCTTAGTTTAGGCTGAACCATTTGTCTGACTGTCTTAATGTGGGGAGTGAATGTGCTGTTAATTTAGGAAATGCCAGCTGAGGCTGAGGGTTTAGCGAGCCAAGCAAAACAGAGCAGTGACCACAGATTGAAACATTACAGAGTTCCTTAATGGTTCTGTCAAAAAGAAATATAACCCTTTTTTTCCCCTACAGAAGTTGCAATAGTCTTCTGGTGCAAGTAGCAACCAGTAGGGTTTTAGCACTGATAAACATGGATGGAAAAGACAGGCACTTGACTTAGCTTTTGGTTAATGCTTTTTCCTGAAGACATTTGTTTGAATTTGATGATAGTGAAGTTTTTGGTTCCATTCCTCACATTTAATATTACTAGGCAAATGACTGCAGCTACCAGTAAATCAGGATTTAGCAGATACAAATAGAAGATTTTCAACATAATTAAAATTGTAACACTGACATCATTAATTTAATGCAAATGAGGAAAGCAAAATGACAACTTTTTATTGTTTTTCTTTTGCCTTGATAGCCTTGCTCAGAAATATGGTCTTTTAAAATTTTCCTTAGTGTAGGTCTAGACTTGTGAGATCTGAGAAGCCTGAATCTTCTGCTAAGCACTGACAAACCTCCATGAATTTGGCCATAGAGCTTGAACAGTTTGGGGTTCTGCTGAGACGGTTTTCTGCAGCAATCCTTACTATAAAACCTTTTGTTCCTGACCGGCATGTCCGCAAGGCCTCTTTTGCTTTAGTGTTGTTTTTTGTTTACTGATCTCTTTGAAACTTTGCTGAGCTTGGCTGGGACAAGAAATTGTTTTGAGGTATCTGCTTAGCACCCCAAGGACTTTGCTGGGTGAAAGAGAGAAGGCTTAATAAATAAAACTACTATTATTATTCTTTATCTATCCAAAGCTTTGTTAAGCAAAAGAGGCTTGCCTGTGAACTCTCCTCTGCAGAAATTCTCATCACTTAGGCCATTTAAAAATAGACTGGACAAAGCACTAGGGAGCACGCTGCAGAGGGCAAGCCTACACTGTCAGTGAGAGGGACTAGATGACTTTCCCATATCTGTGCTATTTTATTGTAGCGAGGTAATATGTTACCACTGTGTCCTCTAAGGCAGCAAAAAGGACTAAATTAATCTCAAATGCACATCTGCCCTGAGATTTCCACCACAGCCAAGCATCTGGAAATGACCAACTAGGAATACAGCTATTAGTGAATTGCAAGATATCCTTCACAGTAAGGAACACCAGTGTTTGAAAAGCAAGGCTTTGAAGGTCCTTCCAGCTTATGGGAAAGCATTTTCCAAATCATCCTTGTGAAAATGATGTAAATGGTCTCTTTTTGCCTTCTCTGACAAAAGGTGTGAATTGCCTCCAGTGACATTGCCTCCATCCATCTTGCCGATATACGAAGTACACAGCTGTGTGAAACAAAGGAGGTGGATGCCACATCCACTCCTGGAAGGTTCTCATTGCTTTGCAGTATCAGGCTTTATTTTGGTTTATTCCTTTATTGCCTGGAGTATGTGAAAGAGATTAGGCTGTATTTCTTGTAGAGGAAAGCATGTATCTGTGGAAACAAGTGCACCAGAAGGAATGGATCAGAATCTAAAGAAGCCTTTAATTTCAGTTACTAAAGACACTTTATATTCTATAAAGCATGTTTTATAGCACTTAAAATAAGCAGAGTGAGCTTTTAAAATCATTGTGTTTGTTTGGCGTCATACATTAGGCAAAAGGTCATCAGTGGGTTTGAATTTTGAGAGGCCCCTTGTACCTCTGACTGAAAAGATGGGATTTTATACTGATGAATTAACTGTTCTGAACAATCCCAAGCATGCAAACCACCACAGCCGAATTAGCAAGATGTGCAGGTGCCACAGATGAGTAACTTGTTTTGCTTCTCAATACCTCCCTCTCTCCTTTCTCAGAATCTCTCTATGTTTCATGTATAAAATGAATTAAAAATCCCAGTGGCTGGGCCCGTCTCTTTAAATGCCCAGTAAGATTTGTACTTCATTATGGAGGATTACCAATTCGTAGCTCCCAGTTCCTCAATAGTCTTAACACTCACTAACAGATCAGAAATGTGTACAATTTATATTTAATCTTTGTTTATGTTATCTACCTAGTGTTTTCTGAGATATGTTGCAACTTCTAGACTTGAAGTTCCCAAAACCCCAAAATATAGCCTTCAGTCAAACTGTTTTTGCCCTGGTCTTGTTAAAAAATTACACAGAGAAGAAAATACTTAATTTCACCCTGCATTTAGAGACAGAATGTTTGTTTTCAATTTAATATTTTGCAATGTCCACCCAATATAATTATTTTGGTTAAATATTTTGGTTTTTTAGTAATTCAAATTGTAGTGATAGGACAAGGAGTAATGAGTTCAAAGTGAAAGAGAGGAAATTTAGGTTGGGTAGAAATTCTTTATTGTGAGGGTGGTGAGGCACTGGGACAGGTTGTCCAGAGGAGTTGTGGACACCTCATCTGTGGCAGTGTTCAAGGCCAGGTTTGATGGGGCTTTGAGCAATCTGGTCTAGTGGGAGATGTCCCTGACAGTGAGAGGAGGGTTTGAACTAGATGATCTCTAAGACCCCTTCCAACCCAAACCATTCTATGGTTCTGTGATGCTATAAAAATACTTCAAGAATCTCCTTGTGATTAAAGTATGATGAGGCTGTCCCTTTAACTGCCTCTCAATGCTACATTTATTTCTGCAATATCAATTTTTAAAATGATAGCATTTCTATTATCCCAGGTTTGCAATCACAGCAGCTGTATTATCAGTGTTACACTTAAGTGTTATTAGTCAAGAAATGCTGATATCACCAAACCCCTGAGATAAATGAAACTCTCTTACGGTATCACTAGTTTTACACTGAAGCATTTACAAGTCAAAGATAAAACTCTGGGTAGGAAAAAAACCCCAAATCAACCAAACGCCCCCCCTCCTCCCCCCCAAAATGCAAAAATCTATCCCCAAAAGCCAAACCAAAACCCAAGTACATGAAGAATGAAGATCCTGCAAAAAAAATTGAACAGATACGAGAAGGAACTGACACTGACCTTCAACACAATGACATAACACTTGTGCCTATCACCTTGTGTGACTTCACAACTGCCCAGAGTGGAAGATGTAAAACAGTCTCCCTTACATATCTCCCCAGAGTGCACTGCAGCTGAACCAAGTAATGTCTCGACTATTTTCTGAACCTATCCAAGATAGGAGTTGAAATCCATCCAGGTCCAAAGGGCCATAACCACTTCAGTCAAGGCTTTTGCGTTTCCCTGGCAGCACCTTTCCCATGGACTCAAAGCAGTTCTGGGGATGAATGCTGCAAAGGAGCCAAAGGCCGTGGGAAGGACTGTAAACTCTCAACTTACCTACATCTTTGATTCTCAACATGCTTGACAAACGGTGTGAATTATGTACAGGCTTTATTCTAGCTGCAATCTGCATTACTGCCCAATGCTGCAGCCAGGGCTTGGGGACTGGATTTCAGAGGTTTCTAAGTATTTTGGGGGAAATATCCTGGAATGACCTTTCAAACAGGTAGTGAACAGATTACAACACTGCTAAAAGAGGAGTTTTTCATGTTTAGAGAAAAGACAATTCAGGATTTAAAAATGAAAGTTTATAAGTGGATGATTTACTGGTATTCCCAAGGGGATGTGTTATTTCTGTTTGTTTATCATTTGTTTTCTACCATATTTATAATGTCCAGAAAGGAATTCCCATTTCCTTTTCTCCCTTGATGTATATCTCGGCCTCTACGTTTATTTATTTGCATTCCTTTGAAACATTTAGTCACTGGCCATGGCTAGAGACAGGTGAATGGATGCACTAGCAGCAGGTTCCGGGTGCTTGCATGGCTTATGGTCCTCACACAGCATCAAACTACGTGCCATTTTGGCATCAGGATCCCTTGCCCTCTTTCCTGAGGTTGTATTGTCAGGGAATTTTTAATGTTTATATTTTGCTTTCCTCTGCAGGAAATTTAACCCCACAAATCACCTGTTGTGACAAAGAGTATGGATGATGGCAATGCCTTTAGTTGACCTCTTTGTTTTCTTGTCACATTAATCATCATGACTCTCAGTCTTTTTCTGTTAGTCCTAAGTTTGCTACAGAGTTATAAGAACTATTCAGAGTGGATCAAAATACAGAAAGGCCTTTTGTTTGCCTGCAGTTTCTGAAACCACATCATGTTTTAACACCACAAAATCTGTACAAGAAATCCCTATCGTTTGGCGACATCACTCCTAGAATCTGATTCACAGCAAACTTATAAAAAGTATAAACTTGTTGTATTTTTAATAAAGGTGACTTAACTGTGTTTGAAAAAAAAAATCTCTGAGAATCTGGACTGGTCAAATAAGGCAGAATTGATGTATTTGCTATTACTACTGCTTTGGCTGTCTTACAAAAATATAACAAACACCACTGACCTTAGAAAAGACAACAGGAATTCAGTATGAGATACAGAAAATGATGAAAAACAGAAAGTATTTTGTTAAATTTTGCAAGGTAAAATGTCATTAGAATCTTGTCCCTTCTGTATATTGACTGTGGGCCCCTAATATGCTCTACCTGGAACTGCAATAAACTCTGCTCATCTTTGTGACTGGAGGCTGCATATTCCTCTTTAGAAACTGTGGGTAGAGTGAAAATATGTAATTGTCTCACAGAAGGGGATACATAGGCTCAGAGCGTTTACATTTACGTTTGCCAAATTCACAATGATTCCTGTAGCAAGGCCACAAAAAGATTCTCAGAGCTTCCAGAGGCCATTTCACTGCTACAGACACAAAGCTACACTTCCTATGACTTAAGCCAATCATTACATCAAGGATATGTTTATCAGCAAGAGTTAGTCAAGGTTTTTGTGAGTTTATGTCTCTGTAGCTACTAAGTAACATTTAGAGAATTACTGTGGTAAGTTGCCATTAGGATTTTACTGGAAAGTACAACAAAGACTTTAAAAAGCGTGTGCAAATAGGCACATCTGTGTACACTACAGTAAAAATTTCATGTTGCAAGACAGAAGTGGGCAGTTTTAATTTATGATAACTGAAGGAATCTGAGATTACTACTGACAGGATTTCCTTCTTTCATAAGATCACAGTAGTAAAAATAGAGGTGACATACTGCTTCACTGAGAGCTATAAAGTGCAGGTCTGTCTTATGCAGTGGTTTGCAGCAGTTGTTTTCAGATGGAAAAATGTAGGAGTAAGGCGAGGAGCTGCAGACAAATCTTAATGTCTGCACAAGGTTCCAGGCCTTAAGGTTTCGGAAGTCTATTTTTAAACTTAGTTTCTTTGAAGAATCGAGACCTGCAACTAATGCTTGTCATTATGGTATAATGATCTATCTTCTTGCCAGAGTATTTGGGGATTACGTTTCGCAGAGAAGCAGAGCTATCCGCCAGAGATTGTTCTTCATGTTCGTATCTGTTTTCTCTCTTTCCTAGTAAAGCCTACAGCCTTCCATAGTTCCTAAGGCATTAAAACCAACTGTGCAAATGTCTTCTCTTCCAGATTTCAACATACCTGTCTCTGCCCAAGCAGACTGTTCCTGGCAGCCTGCTCAGGGAGCTTGGTGTGTCAGGAGACAGCATCCTTCTGCTGCTGCTGCTGCTCAAGCAGCTGCTTGTTGGGCAGCTTGCTCAAGTCTGCCCAAATGGTCTGGGTGTCAGCAAAGCTCATTGAAAGACTAAGCTGATACAACCAGCTCCAAGAGAAAACTATTGGAAAAAAGAGGAAAAATGCCCCCTGTTCAAGGATACTTGACTAGATACCATTCCACAAACAGTGCCACCACCAAAGACTTCTGAGCAAAGGAAATGAATTTTCACTGCCCTGATTTCATGATCAGCTTCCAATTTCACCTAGTTCTGGATAGGTTGGAGGTATTAGTGCATTAGTACTCAATATGTTTGTATATGCAGTTTTATGCTATGCAATCAGAAGGTTGTGTGGCTTCTGGGACAGGTGACGGGCCTCCAAACCCTCTGGAGCAGAGAGCCAAAGAGCTTTGTGAATGACAGAAGACCTGCGTGAGTAGCATTTGATCTACATATTGTGTGTATGATATGGCAAATGCATGATCTGCCTACTGGCTATGAAAATACTTGGAAAATTTTTCACATATGGGGGCTTAAGCTTATGATTGCACCATAACATGATAAGTTACACATGTCTGGGAGCTGAACAATTTTGATTGTGATACTCAGGTGCATTTTAGCCCTGAGGTCTCAAATCCTTTCCATGACGTGATATATTCCTCCAATCCCAAAGAGCTCTCCACTGTGAATCAAATACCTCACAATGATGAAAACTACTTTTCCATGGGTTTATTTATAGAAAGGAATTCTTGTGTCACATGTTTTATCTATCTGTTATTCAGTCTGACTGAGAATGATGCTTCATGTATAAGACAAGTAGATCCACCAGTCAATGCTTGTAATTCCCTTACAGCAGAAATGCAGACAAATGTGCTTTATAACTGTGACTATAAACCACTTGAAAGTAGGATTTGAAACAGCCAGGAGAAGTAATGTAACAGAATATAAATGAGAGAAGCAGATTGGTGAAAAGCACAACTGATATGTCCTTCACATCTTGGCAGTTTTAGGGTCCCAAATACTAGATCTTTTGGTTTTATTCTCTCCCTTGCTTGACATACAAAGGTTTGCAGCAGTAAAAGGGGAGCTGGGGAGAAAGAAGCTTTATGCAGATAAGGAGAAGGCTTGTGTATGATAGAAGCATTGCAGGCTTGATCTACTCCTTATCTGCTGGGAAATAAAATGAACAAGAGGATGCATGCTAAATTTGAAACAGGGGTCAGACTCTTTCCAATTTACAAGAACTGTTCCAGATTAAATGGTCTATTCAGACTTGGATATTACTTTGGATGGAAAGAACTAGGTAAGCACTACTACTATTTTTTAAAATACTCTTACTGCATTGGTTTCAAAACCCAGAAAGAAAACAGAAACTGTGTGCAAAATATCCCTCAAAATACCTTAACAAGCTAAGGGAAGTGGACTTAGCAGTGATATAAAGTGATCACAAATAACAATTAAAAAAACTACAGGGAAGAGAAAGTATTAGTTTTTATTGGTTTTTCAGGACCTTGTTCTAACAATATGCTTAATAGTCTGCCTACATTTGAGCATGTAATTTAAGTGAATTTGGTCTAAATGAAATGGCTGGCAACAAACAGCAAACTGTGTTTTCAGAAAAACATCAACAGTTGTTTAAGATGGTTATTGTTAGTCACGGCAGGGTAGCTCACTGTAATTCTCAGTCTTCTCAGTTTATTCTGTATCATGATTTGATTCTGCAAAGGTCATTGGGCTCCTCTACCTGCTTGCCTAAAGAAGCAGTTCACAGATATCTTCATGCTCCAAGTTTTGCTCCTGTTAAATGGAAGGCTGAAAACTCAAAGCAACTGCAATTTCACACAGTGTTAGTACAAAACTTTATGGGACTGGGACTAAATCTGCACTTCTGCAGTCAATTGTGGCCACATTAGGGCCATTATCAGCTCAGGCAGTTACTGAAAACACTAAAATAAAGTTTCACACTACTTGTCCTGCTGATGTGTTTACCAGGCCATATTATCTCCTCCGCATGAATCCAGATATTTGGGATGCTGTTACACGGTCATAAAGAACGAAAACCAAGAGAACAAGAACTACCTCCTTCCCCTCTATCCTGTCCTCCCCCTAGCTCTCCCCCTCTGATCTTTAGTGAGCTTCTTTTAGACAGCGGTGTAAAACCAAATTTAGTTCTCAGTTACACCGGTGTGTGTCTGATTAAACCCACTGCCATCATGAAAAACATTCTGGTTTTACACTGTTATAGGAGATCGTAAGTTTTGGCTACAACCTTTATGTAGCACAGTGTAAACAGCTTGCTGTCATGCAAACAAATTACAAAATTGTGTATAGAGTAAGAGAATCCCAGTTTTTAAGCTCTCGTTCTTAGGAAGAGGAATTAAGTCATCCAACTTGGATATGTGTAATCCTCTTGAATTCTTCAAATTTACAACTTTCTATCGCTGTATAAACTTGACCTTCCTTGTAGAGATGCTGTTCTCTAATTGTTTGCTTCTTGAGGATATAATTTTAAAAGATCATACTGTATCTAGTCATCCTCACCATCTGATGCAATTTAAGGAAAAGAGAAAAAGACCATTAAATATAGTTAACACAGCTTGGCTCTGTCTTCTTGTTACTCCCCTACAGGCAATGGAAAAGCAGCCCAGAAAACAATTTGTTTATTATAAGCAGGTCAGTCCTCGGGGGGATTCATGGAATCACGCAGTGGGAGAGGACAATCATGGCACTGAAATGGTGGGTAATTTTATTTGTTCCACTTGATGGTCACAGTGGCATCATGCTGGCCAATTACTCTTGAGTCAGCAGGTTTCAGAGGTTAAGACCCCCTTGTGGGTTGCAGCACTGCAGGCAAAGTATTCAGGCCAGATTGAAACCGTTTCAACTGCAGAGACGCCAGCCGCCTTCTCCCTTGGAGTTCTCCTTTTTCAACTGTGTACGAGACATACATGTGATAAAATAGGCATGTCTCTAGCATCGAGACAGCTTAATTATTGAGAGTGGAAAAAATGCCAGCTTCAGATAAAGAAAGGAAGAAAATCAGCCAGAGAGACAGGCTATGCAGAGGAGGCATGGAGCGAACAAATATTGCAAACTTCGACAGCAGGTTCCAAAGGAAAGATCATGTCTGGGAATAATCCTCATGCTAATAGTCTACTAGTGTTTCAAGGCTGCTGAACCTTTAACAATTTCATCACATTTTTCTCCAGTGGAAATGTTTCAAGCTACTTCTTCAGTGGTCTGTAATTCTAAGGGGAAAAACAGCAGCAAAGTATTTGCTTTACCAGTAGAAACTGCCACAAGTGATTGGGCAGAGGCGGATATGAAAACCAAGCGAGCAGAAATAATGTGTGTGAGGGAATTGGGCAGGAGGGTTGTCCAGGACAGGCTGAAATTGTTCCATTAGGCTTAGATGAAATTCATTAAGTGACTCACATTTCATTTGGATTGGGGTATGGGAAGCAAGGAAGTGGCATTTTATCCTCTTAATGATAATACTACTGTTATGATCTCAGAAACAGGGGAGGCTTCTCAGGCTTAGGCTCTGTTGTGTATGTGACATTTCAGGCTTAAAACATCTCAAGTGTATATTTCCTGTCAGAAATATTATGCTGTGAGAGCTACTCAGTTTCTGAAGGATTCACTGGAGAGTTAAGATCCATGCTGTAATGGTTTTTTGGCTAACATCATGCCAGGTTGCAGTTTCTGGAAAACATCTCAAGAATCTCAGAATCAAGATTTAGATGTATTATTATGATTAATAGTAGTGCTAATTTATCCAGAGCCTCCTCTTGAGAGACAGAAATGATCAGTGGGACTCTGATGTCTTGCTCTGCAGAAATGGATCAGTGGTGTCTTAAGCTTAATATAAATGTCAGGCTATTTGAATTTGCAGAAAACACTGGGATGAAGTGGAATGAGACAAAATGTGTATAAGCAGGGTTTTATTATTTAATAATTTTTTTATTAGGAGTAATTTTTCCTTCTTCAGCAGGGGGAGGTTATGAGAAAACTTTGATTAGGACAAATCCTTCAACTAACTTTTTCAGATCAAAATGCATTTTGATCTGTTAAATGCTGGTGCATTGCTTTTTTTTTAGAAGAGATGTCCCAGTGAAAGGAGGAATCCAAGGCAGGAAGTTTTTCTTATCCTCTTTATTCCTCTAGCACCACTTTATATGACACAAACACTGGAAAAGTCTCACAATGGAAAATCCTCACATTATGGCTGTAGAAAGCCACGCGTCTGGGCATCAAAAGTGAAGCAAAGCCCAACTCAAACTCTTATAAATCAGGTACATTTTACACTGCAGTGATTTGAGCACTGGCAGAAAGTTAAACACATACTTGCTTAAGCTGCTTTGCTAAACTCTGGTCACTCTGTGTAGTCATTGTTACAGATATCTAAAGAACAAAGAGCATGTGAGAATTCATTAAAAAATTAAGAAAATAACTTTAACATCTTAATAATAATCTGTTTAAGAGCCTGGGAATCTTTTTATTTGGAAGTTCAGAATAGGAAACAGAACCCAGGAGAAAGATCAGCACCAGTCTTTTCCAGCTGGGTTCAACTGCTTGAGCTACACATTTCACTTCTCCTGGTCCAGCAGTTGGCAATTAACCCTTGCATGACACATGCAGAGGCAAAGAGTCTGCTCGGTTCAGAGGTAGTCCTACTCTGAGCTGCATCTAAAACACTTTTCATCTTCCAGATTTTGCTCCTGCCTATTTGACAACCTTGGATTCCATACCAGGGAAGATGTTAGACAAAGAACAAATTGGGCTGAAGAAAGAGCTCTGGGAGGAGGGAAATTATGAGGAAATAGATAGTTTCTCTTTCCACTGCAATTAATAAAATAACAAATAAGAATCCATACTTTTGGTTCCTCACACTAGTGGAACAAGTGATATTGCTAAGAACAGTGTAATTTCTTTGGTTTAATTGAATACTCTGTTTTCTTAAATATGTATAGTTAGAATATCATGTTTTAGTGATGACTGTCAGTGATGGTATAGAACTGCTTGTGCTTTGGATGCCCCAGGAAAAATAAGGTATAATTACTTGTAAATACTCAAGTTCATTTTGATGGCCAGTATTTTCCACTTTGGTTGAGGAAGCTCTCTTTGTGAGACAAAAAACCTGAAGGAATAACGCACACATGCAGCAAATTTTTAAATCAATAAAAGAAGGAATTGGGATGTCTTGCTGCTCTGCTGAAACAAGCTTAAATAGATTGTGTACCAAACTAACAGAAAAGGTGAGTAGTGAATCTGCCTAATTTATCCAAATCAGGATGAGAAACTTAATTCATCTCTTTTAAAGGTTTTTACCATAAATAAATCATAATCAGAAATAAGTAAGACATGGGAATATATTTTTAATGATAGGAAACTGTATTTCAACACCCAGTTTGCTGTCTGTTCCCAATGCTTATTTAGTAATTTTGCCTAATATTATGATTTTTCTGGGATCTCGAGGATGGGATCATAGGAAACATATAAATGATCAATAGAAAGAAAAAAATGCAATAGTTTGTGGGATTTCCAGCCTTCTCACAGACACTCCTCATGAAAGATTCTGTAAGATTTTATCAATGGCTTCACCAAAAAAAAAAATAGTACCTGTTGTAATTAAATACAAGAACACCTCATGGAACCAAGAAATAAATGTCTGTACAAAAGTAATTTTTTTTTTTTTTTGAATGATATACTGTCCAAATTATTAGAGTAAAATCTGTCACGCAGAAAAGATATTTCAGCCCTTAGGTGTACTCATGAATATGCAGCAACAACCTCAGATGTGGAGAGTCTCAGCAATTTGTTGTAAACATGTGTCCTTGTGTATGGATTTTCATGTATGTACAGGTATAGATTGATAAAGATCTACTGAACTAAATGCTTCAGGGGAAAACAATTCAGGACTTCAATAAATTTCACTTGGAAGACTTATTTCTGAGTCTTCTTGGAGTCAGGTTGAAAACACATGGAATTAGCCCATCTCCTACACATCTCAGACAAATCTGCACCTAGTTCCCCCAGTAAATGTCACTTATTAGGATGACAATAAAAAGAATAAGAAATCTTGCCTTGTAAATGAAAACCTCTGTGAATAGCTGGCAAAGGAGAAAATACATGATTAGTCATTGCTGAAATGCCTCTTCATGTGAGGGGAAAGCACATGATTTCACATCCCAGTCACACTGCTGCCACACACATTCATCAATTCTGTTGTACCTCAATAGAGTAAAAACAAGGCTAGAATTTAGAAGGGTTCAGTAAGTTGAATTAAGACCATAACTGAATTTGAAGTTCCATGTCTAGAACAATAAATACATTTCATCAATCTGATCCAAAGGAATTTAATTTTTCTTTAGGCCTTTTTGTTAACATGAAAGTATAATCCCCACCCCCCCAAATTTATTTTTTATTTTTAATTTTTAACCATAGAATTGCAGAATTCATGGTGTTGGAAGGCATATCTGGAGACTGTCTCATTGAACCCCCCTGTTCAAGCATGGTCAGCTAAAGTAGGTTTCCCAGGACTGTATGCAGTCAGGTTTTGAATGTCTCCAAGGATGGACAATCCACAGGCTCTCTGAGCATCCTGTTCCAGTGCCAGTGTTGCATTTAAATTGTATCTTTGCAGTGGCCTGCAATAAAAGGTAAGAAGGTATAAGACAATATTCACAGGTGTTGGGAAAGGAGTCATCCTCTTGCACTGATTCATGCTCTGCTGTGAGCATCTGTGTCTGGTTAGTCCTGGGAACTTCCTGGATTAAACCCATCTGGTTGAATTTGAATCAGTTTGCCCCCTTCAAGTGGTCCAACCACTTCTGCAGGGTATCCAGGTGCAAAAAGGAAAAAGAGGAGGTTGGACTCTGACTCATACACATCAGTCCAGGCACAGCCCAGGAAGATGGATTAAAGCTTGTATTATGCCAGATAGGAGGGTTTAAATTTGAATTTAGGGCATGACCTCCTTGATGGCACCTTCCAAATTTGCTTCTCAAGTCAGCATGCACAGGGCTAGATTTTAGGTAGACCAGCATTTAAGTGTGGTTTTCTTCCTGAAAGCTTCTGAAACCCTTTTAAAAATAGCAGTAGCAAGGTGGAAAGCATTTGCTGTTGAGCCACTGGCTGCAGTTCCCTTCAGGTCCATTGTCCTGTTAGTTTTCCACATTAAATTTGCAAAATGACAGCTACCTGTGGAATAGAGCAGCCTGAAGGACAAGCCACAGGGACAGATGCAGATCTCCTCCTGTCCTGTCTCTGAAACACATGCAACATGTTGCAAACCACACCATTTCGACACTGCCACTTGACAGAAGCACTTTTGACCTTTGGCCTGTAGAAAGTAGATTTAATGCTAATAAAATTTGGGATACAATGGCTCCAACTAGGCTCTGGAGTGAATTCCCACACTAGTGTTCGTTGTCCCCTACCATAGGAGAGACCTACTGAAATGTACCTTGTCTTTACACCCAAAATTTCCTCTGTAGGAAAGTGAGGTTGCTCACGAATGTTTTGCCCTGACACACAGGGCGAATGTAACCAGATGTGCACCTAGAGACTGGGACTGTGGGGTACACAGGGAAATGTATCCACCCCATCCTGTGGTAGAGCCATGAGAATCGGCTTTCCTGTTAGCCATTACCCCCTGACCTTTCCAGCATTTGTCTGGCATGTTCTGCAGGCACTACTTAGTGGGGAGCCAGAAAAGAGAAGACTGTGTCTATTCACTGGAACCTGGTGCTTTGAAAACTCCAGCATAAAACTAGCTCTGCACTTGGCAGCCGAACGCTGATCGTGTGCTGCATGAGGTGAGAGGTTATAATTCACAGCTCCTGGGCTGAGGTGTGGATGAAGAAGGATTGAATTTGTGCTGATTATCCTTTGTATGTGTAGAAAGAGTCTTATCTCTCATACTTCTCTCTCTTAAAAGGTGGACTTCTCTGCTGAGCTGGATGGCTCAGATTCCCCCTTTTCTGGGCATCTACGTAGAAGTAGCATTGTTATATTGATCTTGATTTTCCAGAAGGTTTCAGAGTGTTTGGAAAATGTAAAACCTTGGAATTTCATGTGACCTCTTGCTTTGGTTCAGATCGAGTGTTTGTATTTATGGAATAGGTCTGATGTGATGCCGCGAGTGCTCTGCACAGCTGTATTGCTCACACCTGGTAAGACCAGTGTTTCCTGAATGCATCAGATTTCCTGAGCACACATGATATATTAATATGCACAGGAAGATACCTGGCTATTTATTTTGCTCTGCTGAGACTTGCAGAACACATTGGAGAAATCCAACCCCTAAACCTCAGCAGTGTCCCAGCTTAATTTCGGCTAGAAAAAGAGGATAATGCAGGTGCATGGTAAACCTACACAGGGACATTGTAGTCAAGTGCTGCCATTACAGAGTCAGGGAAAAGTCTGAGTAAAGAACACAAACACAAAAAGAACATACGAGCATAAGGAAGATTTCTTGACTAATATGGGAACTATGTGCCAGGATATTGGCTCTGGAAGCCAGTCCACAGACTGGTTCATTGAGACATGCGTTTTAATGTGGCTCAGAAGCAGGAAATGAGTGGAAAGGGAAGGTGGAAACAGTATTTTTTTGAATGTTGAGAATCTCAGAAGCCTTCCAAGGAGATGCTACTCTCAGTGAAATTTTTCTGTTTTTATGAACGTAATCCAGTAGGTTGTTGCCTGCAACACACGCAAAAAAGATCACATTAAATGTGAAGATCTTCATTACGGTATTCTCCCATGCTTTCCTTCCATGCTTTGGTCAGCCAGAGAACTGGTTCCTCTGGTAATATTTGTCATGTCCTTGGGGACTGTTCCCATTGAAGCCTTTCTGAATGAAGCAGTGCCAACATTTCTCTTTGAGAATTGTCTGCCATTGCAGTCTGTTGTTCAGCTGCTTGAAGGTAACTACAAGTCTAATGGTTACACTTGACTGCTGTCAAAAGTCTGTTTATTTCTGGGTAACTATAGGAGCAAGAGACACTTTGTAGGTTTTTTTTTTAAATGAAATTTAAGTTTTTGGAAAAGAGAGAGTGGGAATGTGCCTCATATTAATAATACTGCTCAAAAAATAAAGTATCATGTACAGTGTCACTTTAATTCTGTTTCTGCTTATGTGCAGAAAATTTTTCTGTGTATATGTCTTTATATATGCACTCATATTTGTATGTATGCATACACATATAGTTTTAAAAGGACTTGTTTAAATTTTAAAAAATTGGAAATGTAACATAGCTGGAACAGATTAAAACAGATGAGTTTAGGTGGACCAGAAAACATATTGCACTGATAAGGATTTTTTGTTTTTAATTCAATCCTACCATAAAGTAATTTATTACCCGTTGCTTGTTTTTCTAGAAAGGCCAGTGCAGCACCATTTGCTGTCTGATTGACAATGGAACTTTCTTTTTACAACTTGTAATTTAAAACAGGAAGGCTGCCATTCACATCAGTTAAGATGTCTATATTTTAGATTACCTTGAAAGGCTCATCTTGGGCATAAGTTAATGGGTGGTTAAAAGAACTAAAACCAAAATGCAGCATTCCTAGGTCAGCATAGTGCATGCATTTGTGTGTACTCACATGCAAAATCTAAATCAGAAGGAGTAATTAAAGAAATGCATTTCACTTCAACTCTACATTTCCACCAATTTATTAGTTTTCTCTTCAAAGAGCAGCAGAAATGGTCATTTTACATTCCTCAACAGCCACTACAGCAGTTCAGGCTCTGCAAGCCTGGCTTGTCAGGTGATCATACACCGAAATCTGCAGCTAATCAGTGCTGGTCCCACCAGGAAAGGTCACAGCAATCCTGCTGAACTATTACCGAGGTGTTACAAGACATGGACATTATTCATCCTCACTAAAACTGGGCAAGGAATAAATACAATGAAAGCAAAAGGATTAACTCTAGTATGTTTGCTGTAGTATCACCAGGAGAAGGACTGTTTCTGGCTCTTCTTCTGCCATTAAACTAATATTTTTTGACCCCAATTCCCATCACAAGCCACCTTAAAATCCTGCCATTTAGGCATTAATGTCTGGGCTATACTTTAGGCCAAATACTGAGAGCAAAATGTGTAAGCTGTACTGTCCTTAGACTCGGATCAGGTCTGTGTCAGGAACTTTTTCCAAGACTGTAGCACTGATGTTTTTATGCTTTCTTCTCTATCTCTCTCTTTTTTATTTTTCCCTCCAGCACTTCTGCACTGACAAAAGCTAAAGTCTAGTGGTGCATTATTGACTTGAAAGTTGCTCTTGTGCCTGGGCAACCAGGAGAAGCTCTGCTGAACATTTTGTCATTATGAGTTGTGTATATGCTGGTAGCGTTTGCTGCACAGTTACATCAGCAAAATCTTCTGGAGGGGAAAGATAATTTTTGGATACTTCACTGAAATACTGGCCTGCTTTTTGCCCAGCTGCACCAGATCAGAGCATGATGACTCCTGGCAATGTGGTAGGCACCACTACCAGAGCTTTAAAGAGCATGAGAATAAGGCTAAAGGACAAGTCATTCACAAGAGTGGCTCTGGTTCAAGGGAGGAGACAGTCCTGCTCATGGACAGTTTGACTTGGTCATAACTTGTCAGCGAAGGAGCAATGCAAATGTGTGCTTTGGCTTTACATGGCATTCCTCCAAAATACGGCTTCCTTCTTTAAAAACGAGGGACTGAATAGATACAAAACTAGGGTGTTGAGCTGTGCAGGTAATATATGCTGCAATTTTAGTTATGGGCCCCTAAAAAAGTACAGTGCCAGATTCTAAGGTCTTTCTGAGACAAAAACTCTCTTTATGTTTAGGAACGAAGTAATGTGAGTAAGAGAAGATTATCTGGACTAGAAGTCCTAAAAGCTGTTTCCTGTTTAAAGTGGGGGACCAAAATCACACATGTGATGGCAACATATTTTTGTTTTTACAAATGCCGCAAAACAGATCCTTCCTCTCCATTAGTGACCTAAGATGCAAACAGGCATTTATTTTCTTTAAGAACTGTGATACTTCTCACAGTGTCAAAGCAGCAAGCATTGTATGTGCAGCAGTTCCCTTCTCAAGCATATCAGCTTAAAGTGCAAAGAGAAGAGCCATAATTTCGAGTTGTCCTCAAGAGACCTCTTGTGAAATTTTTACTTTTTATTTTAAACAGGGAGATACAAACAAGGTGGAAAGGCATTTACCAAAGTGTCATGATCTAACCCCAGTCAGCAACTAAGTACCACACCAGCCGTTTTCTCATTTCTCTGCATCCCTAGTGGGATGGGGAAGAGAATCAGGTAAAGGTAATAGCCCTGGTGGGTTAGGAACAGTTCAATAATTCAGAGTTAAAAACAGGGTGAAAAGTAAAAACAGAGAGAAAGACAGAGAGAGAGAGAGAGAGGGATAAATCCCAAGAGAAATAAGTGATGCACGATACAATTGCTCACCACCTGCTGACCTATGTCCAGCCAGTTCCTGAGTTGTGACTGGCACTTCCCAGCCAGTGCCCCCCCTTTATATACTGGGCGTGCTATTCAGTGGTGAGGAATAGCCTTTTGGCCAGATCAGGTGAGTTGTCCTGGCTGTGCTCTCTCCTGTCTTCTTGTGCAGCTGCTTGCTGGCAGAGCATGGGAGGCTGAAAAGTCCTTGATTTAGGATAAGCACTACTTAGCAACAACAACAGTGTGTTATCAACATTATTCTCATAATAGATCCAAAACACAGCACTTTACCAACTATTAAGAAGGAAATTATTTCTCTCCCAGCTGAAACCAGGGCACAAAGATGAGTAGAAAAAGTTTCTCAAATATACAGGAGCTCTGAATAAGTATCATGTCTGCAAGTTATCTGAAAAACTGTGAGGAATTACATTTTCAAAAATCACTTCTTCTTGGTCTAAATAATAAGTCCATATTGTTCCCATTAGTATGTAACAAAAACCAAGGAGAAAGATGTTAAAAAGGCCATAAACTTACCACAGAAGCTCAGAATTGCAACCTCATCATTGTTAGCACAGTCTGTCATAGAAACTGTAGCAGCGCAGGAAAAGGCAAGAACTCATCACAGATAATTCTGATTCCTCTTCAGCCAGGGAGACTATAAAGTAAGAAAAAAGGGTTTACTAGAAAAAGGGACCCATAGACCTCTAAGTAGGTCAGTAATTTAGGAAGAACAAGACACCTAGGCTTGCAGACTTGTGGCTATGCTCCCTTCTTAGCACTATATACTCAAACAAATACATGTGATGCAGTACATGGTACTGCACTGCAGCAAGAGATTATTCCATTTCTGTCAGCAAATGTCCATTTAGATTCAAAACCTTTTGACGTGGACAAATGCAAATTTCATGGTGAGAAAACCACTGTATGGGGCAACTCCAGGACGCCCTGCATATAGAATTGCTTCCACCAGAATGCCACACATAGACAAAAAAATTGTAGGAACATTCTATCACGATTGTCAAAATAACTCAGTTTCCCTCAGGGACTGATGTAATTTTGGTAAAAAGGAAGCATGCTCTTTTTTTTTTTTAACTGGATAAGAATCCTTTATCCGAGATACCTGTTTTTTAAAAGCTGAAAAACAATGGAAAAAATTTTTGGTTAAAAGTTTTCAGCTAACGTAAAAACTAACCAGCATTGTAGCAGGGCTGTTTCTTAAAATATTTTCCCCACTTCAATTTTGCATATTTAATTTTACTTGTTTTTGTATAGATATAAAAATATATCTAGATTGTCGTGATTTTGGATGTTCCTGTTAGTAATAGTTTCTACATGTATAATTTTAAAAAATCTACTACAGCCTTAGTTCTGACTCTATTTTTTGTCAATAAGAGCAATGATGACTCATACCTGATTTATTAGATCACTCTTAACTGGAGTCAAAATTTCTTCTCAAACCTAAGTAGTGCTGAATTTTTGAGTTTCTCCTGGTACAGAGGACTGACCTGGAAGGCTACTTGAAGTTGATATTTTCTGCTTGTAAATATCTATAAACTACCATGTGCTCCTATTGAAGGCTGACATTTCAACAGTCCCTGGGACATCTTTTTGTCTTATCCTTGTTCCCAAAAGCCCTGTTGTCCTGCCAGTGTGACAAGCTGACATATTTGTCTGTGGACCAACAAAGCATTTGGGTTCAAATATTCAGGAGTAGCTCTCAGTTGTCTGCTGTGACCACCAAACTACAGCCATGACTTTCAAACCTCTGAGAAAAGGGTGCTGGGAAATAAAAGTATCAGCAATTGCAACCATTTTTTTCCTGCCAATAGTTGGAAAAGTGGGGACAGAGAAAAGGGGTGGAGCAATTTCTTGAAACTACCTAGAAGCAGAAAGCCATTTTCCAAATAAAAAATGATTTTTCTGTCAGTAAGTGAGAGCTGTCAAAAAATCCTGACTGTTTTTGAGTGTTGGCTATGTCCAGTCAGAACTAGTTAGGATCTGGGCTGAGATGCCAAGCTGTTTTACAAACACCACGAAGTGTCCATCACAAGTCACAAGATCCTTTTTTTAATTTCCTCAGGACATGGCAACCTGGCTTGGTTTCATGTATTACAGATGAATAGTGAATACTTTGCTATAAATCTTGGTGAACTGTCTTGCAAAATATCTTTTTATAATGCTTAAAAATGTAAAAAATTAATGACTTAATGCCAAATACAATGAAGCTTTTACTGAGATGGTGGGATTTTTATTAGTCTTTTATGCATAATATTATTACTTTGAGTTGCTGCTTGTTTTTCATTCAATTTTTACTGGAGTTACTTAATAACTGTCACTTTTCATTCTTCTAACTCTTTATTCATTGTCAGCTGTGGATGATCTGCCAGCCCACATGAGAGGGCAGGTTACATTCAAAGGAATTTTCTTTGGTTTAGGGACATGTGCAAAATCTGAGCTAATTGCAGTGCAGCTTTATAAACTGCTTCTTATTAGCGACTTAGCAGATGTCTGATGGTACTGTGATGTTCAGAGTTTGTACTGGGAGCCCACAGCCCTCAGTGAGACGTGGGCACTTCTCTGAGAGGGATCTGTTAGGCCAAGCTCCTGCATTCCCAGGTCATGCCTTTGAGAAGGTGTGGAGAGGTGACGGTCAGGGGCTGCTGCCATTTGATGGCCCAGCATGGAACACATATTTGTTGGTCATACCCATTAGAGGCCACGGCAATGCCCTCATCTCTCCAGTATTAAAAGATCCACGATCCCCTGACTCTGACCCCCTGTTAGACACAGCTGGGAAGGAGATGATTTCTACGCAAGGCAGAGAAAGCAGTAACGGGTGGGGCTAAAACATGAGCAGTCAGGAGAATCCAGGGGCTTTGCAAAGTGAAGAATGGCTTTCTGTAGCCTCACTTGGTTGGGCAAAAGGCTCTGTTTTATAGGGTAAGTAACATGAAGATAAACTTCTAGGAAAGTACTCTGATCCAGAATGTGTGGCATTCTCGGCCATTCCTATGCTGAGTGGATAGACAAACAGCTTGAAGGACACCCTCCTTTGACTTTGTCCTGCTACACAGCACCCTTGTGTTTGCATTTAAATCCACTTTTTAAATTGAAGGGTGCTCTCACAACAAAATGAGAGACCTCTCTGAGGGATTTTCTGAAGTAGATCCCCCAAGCCAGGGCTGCAGTGAAAGGATTTGTGTGTTTGAATGTGCAGCTCTATGTCTAGTTGTGTGAAAAAAAAATTGTGAATATCTGCATGTACCTCAGTTGCTCTTTCCAGTTTACAGAGAGAAGGGTACTAAAAATATTGGAAACATGTGAATTTGAGCTGGTATTCATGTGATTCCTGTTTTCCATGTCTTTTGACAAAACAAAAATTAAAAATATGATTGTATAACCAAAAGATATAATAGGTCTTTTATTCCTCCTTAGCAAGGGCTGCCTGTGATTTTCATCCTCACAGCTACTTAGTGCATGCACTGGACAATAGAACAGAGAGGTACAGAAACAAGAGATGGGAATATTCAATACCCAGGTAAAAGGGATAGGGGTGATGGATGTAACAGAAACCAACTGTTGCATAACTTTTGTCTTGCGGAGATGTGGGGAGAACAAAAGAAGGAGGGTCATGAATGAGCACATACTTATGGTTCTGTACCCAAAATGGTGAGTGAATCAGAAGAAGAAAAAATCCCCATTGATTTGGATGGCATTCTTGAAGTATTGGAAAGTTAAGTGCAGAGGAACAAGGTGACCAAATGGCCAAACATGGAAGGACAGCACCATTATGCACTTGTTAATTCTTTTTTTTTCTTTTTTTCTTTTTTTTTTAATCTCTAATCTGGTTTGGCTGAGATATCCTTATGCTGCAGTCTGCAACAGGACAGGGCAACTCTTGCTGTCCCTGGAAAACACAGTCCCACACTCCACAACCTTCAGGGTTCCTGAGGACCTTGTATGTTTTTAGAATAAAGGAAAGGTTTTGGGAAGAAGAAACAGAGAATGTAAGCATCATTTTTATTTCTTTTCTACTGCTATGGCTGTTCCTGTCAGTCTCCCATCAGAAACTGAATTGTATTTCCCCTCTACTGAGCACTGGTGCTGCCCATCTGCAGCACTAGGTCCAGTTCTGGGCTCTTCAATACAAGGCTGACATGAGAATCCCGGAGTCCAGTGAAGGAATTACCACGGAGGTAATTAAGAGATTGGAGCATCTCTCATATTGGAGTCACTGAGACAGCTTGAAAAGAAAAAGCTCAAGTGAGATCTTATTAATGTGTATAAATTCCTGATGTGGGGGAGTGAAGAATATAGTCAGAATCTTAGTGTTGCCCAGTGACAGGACAAGAGGCAGTGCATACCATACAGACCATTCCATTTAAATGCAAGAAAAACCCCTTCTATACTGTAAGTGTGACTGAACACTGGCACAGGTGGCCCAGAGAGGTGATATCTCCATTCTTTGAGATATCAAAACCCCATCTGAACACAGTCTAGGGTAAACTGCTCTCTTGACCCTGCTTTGAGCAGGGGTGTTGGACTGGTCAATATACAGAGGTGCTTTCCCACCTCAATAATTCCATGATCTGTGATTCACTTGAACAATCTGTTGTTATTTCTTGCAGCTATCATTTGATACTACAATATATGCAGGTTGGAGTGCACTTCTCACCTTCCACTCATATTTCTGTGAACCAGAGTTATAATTCATATAATCTAACTTTTAGAACACCTACTTTAAAGAGACAAAACCAAACACTTGGGATAGCTAGTAAAACCCATTATTTCCAAAGCAGTAATACTCGTAACTGAAAATTTTATTCAAATATAAAAATATGTTTTCAAATTAAGTATTGATTTATTTTGTGGCAGGGGAAAACAGCTGGAGCACAAGACATCAAAATTAAATTACCAGGTTTCCCATTTTTTTCTTTTTAATTGAAATTATGGAATCTTTATGGTGCTTCATTTTTATATGATTTTACAGAGCTTAGAGTAATAGGCCCTGTGTTTGCTTAATGACAACAGGAGCTATAAGAATCCAAATAATAGAGCAAAATACAGAAGAAAGATTTCATGGTGCCTTAATCTGAGATGCTCTTCTTTTAACCCTTTGGTGAGTGTATAACATACTTTTCCTAACTGCATTACATGGTAGGATAATTGCAGTGCTTTAAGCCTAAAAGTGTACTTTGTTCTGTCTTCATTTCATGCACATCTTCCTTCATTCTGCAGCCTCTGAAGTGAAAAGCATGCCCAAACAGAAGCAAGGGAAGAAAGACATGGAAACCAAAGCAAATCAATTATTGCCTTCAGCCTTGAGAAATTAATATATTTAACTTATAACTTCACAAGTGCTGAGGTGCTTCCACTCTTCTCTGCACAGAAGAGAGAGAACATTGAAAATAAAGTGACAGAACATCCTAAAGGAAGGATCTGGACCTCATTCTGTAAAAAAAAAAAAAGAAAAAAAAAAAGAAAGATTTCAGAAAAGAGCAGTGAAGGTACTCAGAGTACAAGGACCATGTTTTCCTAGGAAAGCTTTCAAAAGTTTAAAAAGATTATTTGGATATAGAATCAGAGATCTGTTGTGAGAAATGTTGCAATGGCCAAAGAGATTCAATGGGTAGTGTGACCATGGAGGGAACTTTTCCATCATGTGTTGAGAAAGTCATAGGAGTCATCAACCAGCAACTCAGAACAGAATTCAATTTACATTGATAAATAGCTTGTGCAGGTGCAGAAGGGCATTTCTAAGGTAATGAGGTAAAACTATTAATGGAGTATGTTTTGGAGAAATGTCTTGACAGGGAATAGAAAGCAGTCACACAGGAAAAGCAGAGAAATTTAGCTGCTTGGGAAGTTTATGCTGCAACTGGACAGAGAGCTAGGGATCTGTGATAGAGTGCTCTGTTTCAATTACAGAGACGAGCCAAAAGAGCTTCTAGCCTTTCCCATCTTTGTGTTTTATGAGTACAGGTGTTACAGGCATGCAAAGTAGCATATCTTAATTGTCATCTCCAAATCAGACCAGTTCCACTTGTGTTTGGTTTAGCATACTGTATTTTGATGAAGTTTTCATCTGATTTCCCTTGAGGACAGCAGTAGCATTTCCACTCACTCAAGAAGTCAAGCTCTTATGCTATCTAATTTACTTTGGGCGTAGAGAATTTAAAGTGTGAATTAAAACAATGGAAAAGTCTTTGTGGCACAGCACAGGAGAGCAAACCTAGAGCAGTACAAATAGCTGTTGACTGCCAGAGCTTTGCTCATACTCCAGTAACTTTGCTCTGGGAAGAAGGAGCTGCACAAAGAGCTGCTGGAGCCTATGAACTTCAAAGCGAATGGCATGGAAGTGCAAATCAATAGAGTAACCACATGAAACTTTTCAAGGGTATTTGATGCCTTCATGTGTTCATTTTGAAATGTTACCTCACAAATTCCCACTAACCTTATCTTTCTTGAACTCTCCAGCTATTTCCTGAAAAAAAAAATCTTACAGCTCCAAGGGAATCATTGTTACAGCCCTGAGATTTTGTCAGAAGATACTTGGAGAATATGAAAGCTTCATTTGAGGTTCATCATGCTTTCTGTGGAGAAAAGGTGCAAAACGTCTGCCTATTGCCTGCATTACTCCAGTGCAGTCCTTGCTGAAGCCCTCCTCCAGAACTGTGCTGGGGGAGACAGAGGGCATGTATGATCTATTGCATTATTTTGCTGAAACATACTTTTATTCAAGAAATGTTCACCTCGCGTTTACACATCAGTAACATTTTTGGTAAATTGTTGGAATTTTATTTTTGCTATTACTTGTTCTTGTTGGCACCCTAGTGTAGACAAAGGGGTCTTCAGACTGGATGCCAACTGGTGCTTGTCTGTTCTTTAGCTTTGTACTTTGCTAAAAGTTGAAAATGGTGCTGATTCACACCAGTCAGTAATGATGAGACATGATTCGTTGATGTTGTAATACTTTTATGTAGCTAAGATCTTGGACTACTTAGTCAAATCACCTGAAGAAAAAGGATTTCCACTTTTTATTATGGAATAAATTCTTTCCTGTGATATATTAGCTGATACACAGTTGTAATGCATTCACTTGACAGTTCTGATGTGTAATACATTTAAATAAAATATCTTTAATCATCTTGAAATTGCCATATAAAGTATACTATACTGTGACTTGACTACTACTTTAAAAGAGCATCATGCAAACATTGCTGAACTCCTGTAAGGCTCCACTGACTTTAATGAACTTTGGATCAGGCCCAGATTGCTTGATGTGAAAGTCTCAGGGAAAATACTATAAGGCCTCTCTAACAGCATCCTTTCATCTATTAAAATGCAAGAAAAAAGGTGCTTTTAAGTGCTTTTGATAAAATACATTTCACAGTGTTGCCATAGTGTTGCAACTAGCAGAGAAGCAAATGTTTTAAAGCAATGACTAGAAAAATTCATTGTATGGTTTAATGTCTTTTAAAATGCTATGTATATATTCCTTTCTAATGTTTAGAACTTGTGGAGTAAGTCTTCACATCTGAAATTCACTTATATCTTCATTTGGTCATGTAGAGACATCCACATTTTTCTATGTTCCAAAGCGCACACACAGTTGTTTTCTTTAATTAGAACAAACAACAGAAATCTTACTTAAAAATGTTTATTGTAAAAAAGTGGCTAGAAAACAACATCAATTTCACTTCACACTTTCTTCAAGTTATCTATAGATGCTGCTATGGGCAACAATTTGCTTTCATTCATAACACATTCAATCATATAAAAATAAAAATATTTACATTATGTCCACATACTTTACAAAATCATCAATAAAAAAGGCACTTGGAGGGGTAATGCTGAAAATATTGCATTTCCTTTGTGCATTTAAAAAAAAATAATTGTAAAACTCCCATGGATCCCCTCTCTTGCACTTATTCCCGTTTTTTAAAACAAAAATGAAGTTTAGAGGAACTATTCCATATTAAAAGATGGTCAAGCATGCACCAGGAATGTTTGAAGCTACAGTATTATCTCTTTAAAATTTATTTATTTTTTAAGGCACATGCAGTTAATTTGTGGCTTTTAATTTTTTCGTACATTCTCTTATACATTTTTCCCTCTTTTAGTTATGCAGTTTTAAAGCATTTCAGGTCATTAATGAAGGCCTTGGCTTCTAATAAAATAAAATAAAAAAACACAGCAATGAATAATATTAAACATTTACTAAGGTAAACTTGGAATACTTTTTAAGGCACCTGAGATAAATGGTGTCTAGCAAAACTCACTTGGGTAGTATTTTCATTAAAATTTCCACTTAAAATACTGTTTCTTTGGTTGAAATGGCTTGGCAGGAATGTATTGTTAACCTTGAAGCCTTTTCTAAGCAAGAAAAGACAACCTACATTTGGCTTCATCTATAAAGAAAGCTGATAATGCTGCTTCCTTTAGATCTACTTGAAATGTCATGCATGGCATCTTTCCCCCTATTTCAGAATTCGCACTTAAGAATGCAAATGTATGGCAGAACAGAAACTACTTAAAGCTCATTTCTACTGACATTCTAAGTTCTTCCACTAGTTTATTGTTTGCTTGTTTGGTGATGTTTTGGTTTGTTGGTTTGCTCTCTTTGTTTTTTGGTTTTGGTTGTTTTTTTTTTTTTGGCTGAAAAGTAGACAAGAAAACGCCTTTGGATTTCCACTTATCATTTGGAACAGAAGTGGAGAAATGCATTGAGTCCAGGTAAACATTGACTGCATGACTCAGTGTGCTACACAGCAGCCAGATTCCTCATGTTTGTGCAGAAGAGACATTCTGGAGAAAGTTTTGGAGCAATTTTTGCACTGGTATTTCTTCACATCTGAGTGGGTCTGCAGATGAGCCCTTAGATTGGATCTGTCTGCAAAAGCCCTGTTGCAGTGAGGACAGGAAAACGGCTTCTCTCCTACAAAGGAAACATCAAGACAAAATAGGATGGTTTTGGTTGTAAAAAAAAGTACATATTTGGGACAGGTAAAACCTACTTTTATCCTAAGAAACAAGCGAGCGAACAAATTACTTGTTATAAGAAAACAAATGTCAAATAAAAAGTTAATCAGGCCGCAGATACAGCAGCTTTCAGCACTGCTGACTGTATTTGGGGAAACCCAGTCTACTGAGAATATGCTGTTAAGTGCAGTCTCTGAAGACAAGCTGCTGACACCTTCTGCATCTACAGGTGCATGCAGTACTTTCAGACTGGGCTCCTCCCAACATTTTCAAATATTTTCGTAGAACATTTTCTGCTTAGTGTTGTGTGAATTACTGGGGAACAAGGGCTTTGTCTGGAAAGCAGCAAACAGCTGTGCAGACATTACAGTGCACCCAGCATTATACTCAAAACCCAGTTTTTACCTCAATAGAAAAAAACCCAACCACTTTGCTGATGATGTGTTTCTAACTCTCAAGGACTTGAGATAGCGCATGCAAAACTTGCCAGCTGCTTAAGGAGTCAGAAAGCAGCCCCTCATGCATTGCCTGTTTTTTCTGCCTGATTTCGCAGTCAGCTGAAGCCTTCTCAAAGTTAGCAATTTCCAAAGCCTGAAAGTTAACATAAAATCCTTAAAGCAAAAGGATTTCCTTCAGCCAGTGGAAATGGGCTAAACCATCCCAAAATTATCAAGGGAGCAATGCTGATTTATGTCAGTATCTGGCCTGCAGTTACGAGACCATGCTAAACTCCCTCCCACCTTCCCCCTCTCCCTGCAAGAGGGAGAATTTGGCCCTTTAATGATTCATTTGAAATTCTGTGGACACATTTGAAGGCTAGTTAAGAAACGCTGCTGGTTTTTCCACCTGTGGAGAAAAATAGCAAAAAGGCATCCCGATGTTATAGCAACAAGAAACTGCAAATGCAATGCTTGCTCTTACCAGTGTGAGTTCTAATGTGTCCTTGAAGTAGCCAGGGTCTAGAGAAAGCCTTGCCACAGATCTTGCAGACACAAGGTAGTGTGTGGGTCCTGATGTGCATCTTAAGCGCTCCCAGGCTGACATACTCCTTGTCACAGTACTTGCAGCTGAACGATTTCCTAGACTGGGCATCACAGTGCAGCTGCTTATGTTTGGCCAACCCAGAGAAAGTTGAATAGGTCTTGTTGCACAAACTGCACTGGAACTTTTCAGCTTCGATTGCATGAGGGTCTGAAAGCTTTGACTGGATTCTCTCTTCTTCATCGCTAATGGGGCTTTCTGAACCGCTGTGATCTTTGGAGGAGGTGTCAGAAGGTGGAGGTGGGCTGACTCTTCCCAAAGATGAGGGGTATCCAGAAAGTGGAGAGAGGTCATTGGGTAATGGAGACGGTAGCAGCCCAGTTGTAGTCCACACAGTAATGGGATTGTAAGCTACTGAGCTCAGGATCTCTGGCTGTGGTATGATAGGGACTGGATAGCTTTCGTACAGGTATGGGGATATAATCACTGGAGAGAGAAGAACATTTTAAGGTAAGAGAACCAAAAAGTATTTCAAAAAGCAGCAAAATTAACACTTTGAGGATTAAAAGCTGCATAAATGAAACACTCAGTAGAGTGATCTGAATATAAGGGTGATTCAGTTAATACTGTTTCATACATATATTCTGATGGGTAAAAGACAGTGCCCTTGAACAGGCAAATTGCAGTTGGAGAGTCCCTTCAAGGCGGCATGCTGCTTCTAAATCTGTGCAGCCTGACACAATGAAGTACTGAAACTTCCTGAAGGATTTGAATAAAAGTTTCAATTCCACCACCAACAGATACAGAACAGGAAAACTCCAAATCCTTTCTAAGTAACTTGGGTTCAACTGGGTGAGCAAACTTTCATGATTCATTCTGGTCAGCACTGACATATTTCTCAAAACTCCCTCCTTGTAAGCAGGAGAAAATAGAGCAAGCAATGAACGAACCCGTCCCCTCCAGCCTGCAGAGCGATCCCACCCCTCCTCAGTACTGCCACGCAACGACCGCAGCCTCAGAAGCGACGCGGTGGCACCAGATTTGGTTTTGTTACCTGTATGAGTGTCCAGCTCGCTGTAGTTCGGCTTCTTGGATGAATTGAAATGCTTCTTGACCAGGAAGGAGCGTGGCATTTTGGCCGCAGGGCTGGTGCTTCTCGCAGGCTGTCTGTCGGCGCGGGCGGAACAGCGGTCCCGGGCGGCGCGGCGCAGCGCAGGCACACGCGGTGTCACTGCGGGCGCATCGGTCCCGCTCCCGCTCCCTACGGCGCTGCCGGCCCCGCGCAGCCCATCCACTCCCCGCTCGTGCAGTGGCAGTGCCGAGGCGCCTTGAAAAGTGCTGTAAATACCCACGAGTCAGGTGCAGGGGGGAAGGGTTTTCCGCTCCTCCAATCGCTTCGGGATGTTCTCAAGCACTTTTCCAAAGAGGCTGTTTTTCTGGGAGGGCTCTGGGGCTGCTGGCTGAGGGATCCAATCCCACTCGGAGGGCTTGGTTCAGGTTTCAGCTCCTCCCGCTGGAGACAGCTGTAAACGGGGGAGAGAGCTCTAGCAGAGCGCGTTACCCTGCTCCGAAGCGGGGGGATGTGGCTCTGTAGAACTGCAGTCTACAAAAATTTATTGCTCAAAATGCTTGAAAATAAAGGTCAGTTTACCGATTCAGCTGATTTTTTTTTTTTCTGACAGAGACCTGGATAAGTCATAGGCACTGAAATTTCTTTTTCTTCTCCCGCCCCCCCCACTTTTTTCCCCTCCTTTTATCCATTTTCCCCTTTTTCTTTTACCCTCTCCTTCCTTCTTTCCCCCTATTTCTTTTTTTTTTTAATTTTTCTTTCTCTTTTTCTTTTAAACAAGTCTGGTTTCCAGATGTTTGATATGAGAATTACAGTGGGACAAACTGTTCGTTAAGGGCAGAAGGGGTACACACACACACGGCACTACAAGATAACAAGCTGGCCGGCAGACCTGATGGAAGGCTTTGAACTGAATGGGTGCCTGCTCCACTTGGGAGCTGCCTTTGAATAGCTGTGCTTAGTGAAAGGCTGGAGATGAGCAGCCTGCCTCCATAACCTGCACCCTTCCAGGCAGAAGGACCAGACAGATACTGCAAGTGAGTTCAAGGAGAGGGAGAAGCCTTGGGAAGGATTGTATTTCAGAGCAGGGTGATAGTCTTTATATAATATGCATACTGCTTCAGACTGTTCATATGAAGAATACTTTCTCTTTTACTTTAAAAATCCACAGAATGCAAAACCTCGACCTCTCCTTCCTTGGGAGTAATGTCACTCTTTTGCCTATCCTCTTAGGACAGTGCCATGGAAATTTCCCTAATTATCCAAAGCAGTTAGAAGATGCATAGATAAGCAAACCCCCCAAAATTATAGACTGGGTAATTTAAATGTCTCTTAAATGTCCTTCTCCATCAGTATATTTTAGGACTTCTTGATTTCCTATGAAGGTACAATCTATGTTATGTATTTCATTTAAGATGAAAGTCTCTTAAATGTGCCACAGAGTGTTCTGGTTATCTAGATTGATTTAGAGGAGATATTTAGTCACAGATAGGTTTTTTAATTTTAAAATATTTGCATTTTGGAAATACGGACAGCTGAATGCTGGTAAATTTCTAACACAAGTTACACTTGGATTGACTCTAGGTTTGCCCTCCCCACCCCTTTCCCCCCTCGCTGTGTATTACCTACACCTGCCTGGGCACATACCAGCATGCTGGTGTGACGCTGGAGCTCGCTCTCTCTCTCCTCTCGGGAGGAGGCGTGGAGGCTGTTTTACAGAGACCACCCCAGCCCGTTTTTGCAGCAGGTGTTGGAAGAGATGTGAAGGAAAAAAAAAAAAAAATAAAAAAAAGCCCGATGGGTCTGTTAAGACATGCAAGAGCAAAGTGCTTTGTCAAGCTGCATGACTTCTTAATCTTGGGGAATACCAAAACAAGTGCAGGGAAAGTTAGCCATTTTCAAGAAGTAATTAAAAAGATTCATCTGTTCAGCATCTAACTCTGGTGCCTGTTGGTGAAAGGTGCCATATGGATTTCCAAGTGGCAGGGAACATACCCAGGCTATGGGAGGAAATGGAAAGTAGCAAAGAAAGGGACTTTCCAGGTACTTGCTTTGCAGCCGGGGCAAAAGGAACAGGGGTGGCTTTTTCCAGAAGAAAGAGCAGTGCTTCCAGAGACACAATCCGTTACTTTCCTCATCTCCACAGAAATGAAGAAATCCACAAAGCATTTTTCAAAAGTTGCATTTGTGGTCCTGCTTCCTTCTCAGCGCTGTTCCACCTGACAAGTCCCTGTCCCCTGCCAGCTCTGTGAAAGCATTGCATTTCAGGATGTGAGGCATTAGTCTGTATCTAAATAGTCTGTTACACGAGCTGTGATTCAGACCTTGAGCTGGTTTGTGTGTTGAAATGAATGGAGCCATGCAGATTTTCACTGGCTCGGGACCTGTTCTTTTGTGTGTTTGTTAAAAGTAAAGGGTCTGATTCACCAGTCAGGTTCTCCCTCTCGGGGCATTTTCAGCAGCATAGCACCAGAGTGATGCAGTTTAAATTAATTGCACTTATATAAATCACAGGAGCGTAAGCAGTTAGCCCACTGGCTGAGCTGATTGAAGGATGTTAGGAATTGGATAGAAGGCATGTTATTACATGGTCCTGAAAGGATATTAGCAGCACATACTACCTGAGTGAGGTCTGCTGTCAAAAAAAGGGAGAGTCTGCGTGAGGAGTGGGTGAGTCAGAGCAAACAGGTGTTCTGGGTGTTTACGGCAAATGTGGATGAGAGGGCACTTGGAGATGTGTGGCATCCATCCCCATGCAGGAAAGGCAACACAAAGGTCGAGTGCAGAAGACACGAGGTTTCCCCTCCTTGGAGGAGCTGGGGAGGTGTGGAGGCTGGCTCTGATCAATGGTCATGCTGCCTGCGGGCAAAGTCTTGCACCCACCTCTGAAAAATCAGGCCTACAGCTCCCTCTCACATTTTACAAGTAGTTGGTCTTTTCGGGATTCTTTGTGTTTTTACTTTGAAAGCTCACGTAAAGCTGTCTTGTTAATGCCACTGTGCTGCTAATTGCCACTCTGCAAAGTGCATAGGAAATGATCCAAGCAATTCTGCTGCCTGAAACCTTGGCATGTGCTTAGCAGCAACTAAATGATTAGGACCAGAGCTTCAACCCTACAGCAGAAATGGCCTTCTTTTTTTTTTTTTTTTCATCAGGCCACTTGTTCCTGTGCACAGATAGCAAACTGTGAGCTTCACTTTAGTCTCCCCATTTCTGACAGCTCCACCAAATCCCTTTCCTTGTCAGACTTTCTGGGAAGGGCAGTAACTTTGTTACTTGGCTTTCTGGAAATGGAAGGGTGCCAGAATTATGTTTATTATGAAAGACAGAAGAAAGACTCAAGCTAGGCCATCAATAGCTTAGTTCTTCTCATGACAGCATTAGTGTCTTTACCAAGCATCAATACTAGCAAGAGGGTGGATCAGAAAATGTTAAATATCTGGATATTTGTTAAACCACAGCAGAATCAAGAAAAATAGTTTCAGAATATTAAATGAGTTATGTTGGATCACTGTTCCCGTATTTCTCAGGCAGCACTCTTAACCATTTTGACTGCCACAGAGTCCATGGAAGGCAGCACGGCAAGGTTTGGAAGAACCCCCAGGAGGCACTGAGCCCAGTGGAGCTTACCAAAAATAGCTCTGGAGGTTTATTGATGCAGGTGACGACTTCATCCTGGAAGAGGTAGAAGCTCAAGTAACTCACACCTACAGCACAGCTCTTGTAATTCATAAGCCTCCTACATTTCAAAGGAAAGTGTGAAATGGTTAATATGGGAAAAAGAAAGGTGGGTTCTCAATAGCCAGTTGAATGTGGAACATATCAACTCAGCTCCAGTGTTACCCTGTGCTTTCATATTTCCCCTTCAGTGCCAGTTGATATATCCCAGAAAGTAAAGACGTGGTGTGACTTTCGGAAGCAGGAGAAGTTTAGTAGCACTAGAAACTGAGGAGCATCCTCAAGCACGATTGATGTCAGAGGGAAACAACCCCAAAATTAACAGAGCAGAGGGAAAACAATTAGGAAAGGGTATTCCCTTCCATCACACCAACATATATGCCTTAATAAATTTTGAAACAAATTCTTAGAATACCTTTTCTTTCATGTTTTGCTCATCTTTACAAATGCTGACCTGAACTATCAGCAGAAATGGCAGCAAATTTAATGAAGAACTGTTATGAAATCATGTCAAGCTCCAGTCTTGTAGGCTCTAAGTTCAATAAGGTCACAGCAAATCCGTGCATTTTGGAAAGTTTTTCCCAGTGAAGTAAAAAATCTCTGCATTTTTAATGTTTTGCACCAATAAATACATTTTTTCCCTAAAATCAGTAACTTTGCCAGGGTTGAGGTGTATTTAAGAGATGGTGATTGAACAGCAAAAGTCTGATTCAGTCTGAACTTTCCAATAAGTCAAGGCCCTTTGAAGTGTGTCTCTTAAAGATCTAAGCCTGTCAATATTTTATATTTATCTATATGAGAATAATTTTCCTTTAAAATAAACTTGCATTTATTAATAGATGCAAAATGGTTCCTTTTGGATCAAGCAGTTCAAACAGCCCTGGCTTCTGTGTGCACTCTCCTTCACACCTGTGTAGCTTCACCGACTTAAGAGGGGTCATTTTAGAGTCAAATTAGCCCATAATGGAGGAACCTGGTCATAGTTCAATTTTCCTACATTGTTTCTACATGAAGATATTTTAACAATGGGCCAAATTCCCCTGTCATTCCCATCTGTAATATCTCCACTGGCTGCAGCTGACCTATTTCAGATTTTCTCAGGCAGAGCTGAGATGCGACTCCAGTCCGGTGAGCACAACCCTGTTTATGTGCGTAGAGCTGTAACAAGCACTCGTTTCACAAAAGTTGCATCCCAGCCCGAGCCATCGCACTCTGGGAAGCACTGCCGGCCCTGCAGTACGCCGCTGCGTTGTCCGTACGGGGCACAAAAGGCTGGAGAAGGCTGCCCTGGGGATGCAGGGAGCCAAGCGGGGCTGGCACGGCGTTGTGCGGTCGGAAGGAGCCACCTGCCGGGCGCAGGGACAGCGGTGCTCGGCCGAGCCCGCGCCGGGCCGCCCGCCCCACCGTGTGGCCAGCCCGGGAAGCGGGGAGGCTGCCGGCACCGGCCTGGGTCACCGCGCTGCTCGCTGATGGGGGCTCTGGGAAGAGAAGGACGGGGCGCCAGCAGAGGCAACGAGACGGCTAAAAAGCGCACCCAGTTTTTTATGCGGCTGGCGTGTATGACTTGTATACATTTTCATCGTTATTGTTCATTGGCTGCCGCAAAGTGAGACACGAAGGCATCATCCGAGATTTCCTGCTCTGGGACATGCATGTATGGGTGTGTATTTGTGTGAGCACACTACAGAGAGATCATGGAATGGTTTGTGCTAGAAGGAACCTTTAAAATAATCTAATTCTAAGCCCCCTGCCATGGGCAGGGACACTTTCCGCTAGACTCAGACCCCCATCCAGCCTGCTCTTGAATACCTCCAAGGAGAGGGCATCCACAACCTCTTTGGGCAACCTTTTCCAGTTTATATTAAAAATTTCTCCCTAATAGCTAATCTAAACTTACCCTCTTTTAGTCTGAGGACGTTTTCCCTCTTGTTCTATTATTATAAGACCAAGTTAAAAATCCCTCTCTTTCTTGCAGGCTCCCTTTAGGCACTGGAAGGCTGTTCCTATGTCTGCCCAGGGCCCTCTCTATACACTTATTTGTCATGTATTGTGCATACCTCATTACAGTCTACAAAACCCTCATGAGGGGAAGCACAGTGGCAGGCACTGATCTGTTTTCTGTGGTGACAGTGACAGGACCCGAGGGAATGACCTGAATTTGTGTCAGGGGAGGTTTAAATTAGATATTATTAAAAGGATCTTTACCTGGAGGGTGGTTGGGTGCTGGAACAGGCTCCCCAGGGAAGTGGTCACAGCACCAAGCCTGACAGAGCTCAAGAAGTGTTTGGACAATGCCCTCAGGCACATGGTGTGATTTTTGGGGATGGTGCTGCGCAGCATAGTTAGTATTTCTGTTTCAGTATAAAGTCATCATTTTGCTGTGTCAACAGAAGATGAGAGCTGCTGTGTTTGCTGCAGTGTCACTCTTCTGTTCCATCCTGAGGCCTTAGGACCTCTGTAATCCCTGCTGCTTAAAATGACAGTAGTACTACAAGGCTGGGTCACCACCTGAAGAAGGTGGCCTGTTCTTCATTCCCTCATCTAAGTTTATCTATTGCTTATACACTGGATTGCAGGCAGATGCTGTACTTGGCTATTCTTATAATTTCTTACATTGACTTTGAGAACTTGGTCTTTCTCAAGGACCATTTGGAAGCCCCCAGGACCCCAGAGATCTCTGACAGTGCAGATCTCTCTTCTCCTGAAAACCAGCTTCTTTGCATTCAGACTAGTACTCTGCTCCTGGCTCTGTTAAGGTTGATAAAGGCATCCTGTGGTATCTTATGCTATCTTCTTAGACAATAACCATTGCCAGCTGCAGGCCTGATGTCTGAAAGTCCTGTTTTGTCTTTATCTGTTATCGCTGGAATAGCTTTTAGGGCAGGCTGATGTCTGGAGCGTTTTTATTTTTTCCTTCAGCAGTACCTGGCAAAAGACGTAGTGCAGATTGCAAAGGTCTGGGTGATTCAGCATGCCAGAACCTACTTTCGACACTGCAAACAGAGACCTTTTTAGTCCAAGACAAATCAAGCAGTATATCTTTAGGATTACCACACAGTGACTGCTTTGCAGGGCTGCATTCCCTGATGGGAAGTTTCCCAAACATCCAAGACATTTTTGAGGGCTTCTCACCATCATAAAAAATGCTAAAGACTGCAAAAAAAACCCCAAAAAAAACCAAAAAAAAAACCCAAAAAAACAAACAAAAAAAAAACAAACCAAAAAACCAAAAAACAAAAAACCCAAACAAAACACCAAAAAAACAAAACCAAAAAACCCCGCAGCTGCCCACTCTGGTTTCCATGAGTTTGAGGGCATCTGGGCTTTCTGTTCTCCCCACTTCCTTCCTTAGCAGGTCCACCAGACCTGAGGGATGTCTGCGCTTTGATTTTCTTACTAGCTCTTGTGAGAGCCTTCATCTGACTACAGCATGTGCTGGAGGAGCTGATCTCCTTACAGTATATCTCTCTTGGGCTGCTGGAGAGGGCACCAAAGGACTGTTATCTTTTCCTTTCATGGTGTGGACAGTCAGACACAGCATTCCAGCTGAGCTGCTGACTTGCTTTACCAATATTTTGCGGCAATGGTACCTTTACATCAACTATTGCACATTTCAAGTAATAGTAGCTCTGTTTGTTAGTTAGTTTATTTAATTTCTGTGTTAACAGCTGGCTTCAAAAGTTTTACGGCATATTGCCAGCACTTGGCCACACATCTTCACACTCTTGTTGTGCTGCCTCTTGGTTGTGGTGGGAGTGAGCTGCAGCTGTCTCTGCACCTTGGCTAGAACTGGATACATCACCGATCTCAAAGTTCAATTAAAGCTGTGTTGGTATGGCCAATTTTTGAATCAGCTGAATTTTTGATGATATGTCTCTCTAGCATCCTTTTCTATGGTCCTGAATATTTCTTCTGCAATAGGTCAGTGCTCATGTACTTTTCCTGTTCTTCCTGTTTAGAAACGCTCACATCGGATTGGTGTTTCATCAGTATTGGGTTCTGCAAGGTGGTATGAAGTGCACAGTGAATGACTCTCTCTAGGGAGATCATTTTTATGCCTCCAATACTGCATGAAGATTGCAGAAATCTCAATTTTGTGATACAAGTATTTAATGTTTTTTTCTTTTTGGGCATATGAAACCAGTGTTTCTCTGCAGTCCTGCTCTGTTTAATAGTGCTCATTCTTCCCCAGAGCTGTGACCTGGTGGTGTGGTCTCACCAGCATCTCAGCAGCCTTCCCCACAGATGCTGCTGAGGATTTGCCCTCATCTCTGCCTAAACTGCATTTTGACTTGCGGAGTGTTTGTGTTAAGGGGTAGCGCCTTTTCTTCCAATTCGTGCTCATGCTTTAGTTCTCAGTCAGTTGTACCTTTTAGATTCACTGCAATAAAAGACAGAGTGGCAGACCTTTCCTGGACTCACCACTGCCAGTAGGGTTTATGAGTAAGATAGGTAAGAACACTGAGAGCCTGCACTGCCACAGATGAATTGTATATGTGGAGATACGGATATGTGTGTTTCTATGGAGGAGGTTAGATGGAGACTGCCTTGAGACTTAGCCTGGTAGCTGACTCGTGTCTTCGTGTGTAAACTGCCCTACAGTAGGGTGACTGCAGCTAACCTGTCTATTAGAAACAGGCTTATAAAATGCTGAAGGATGTCTAGATCTTAGCTGGGAGGACGCTAACACCTACTGTCCACCACCATGCTAGGAAAATGCTAAAAATGAAGCAGCATAGACATTTGCAATTCTGTAGCTGCCCTCTGTTTCATCTGCTAATCCAGACATATTTCATATTCCTGAAATCAGGCTGATTCTTCATTGAAAGAAATATTTGCCAAGATATTGAATGCAGGTGCATTAAACAGGACAAATTTCTCTCTAGTGTCTCATACACACATTTCTTTATAACTTCTTTTCTTCCTAACAAGTTATATGCATTGTACTGCGTATTATGCCCTGACATGCATCTGTTTGGCGGGGGGGAAGATTGATATGTTTTACTCAAATTATGCTGTAATTTTCTTAGATGTCATTTCAAAACTTCTAAATCAACCAGTGAATTCCTAAATTCAGGTTATAGATTTTTCCACTGCTACCCCTGTTCTTTAAAACCTTGTTGCAGCTTCATTCACCATTATGAAGCATTTATTTCAGTTTATTTTGTATCAGTTTTGGCCTAGCGTATTACCCATTGCTATCCTCCTACCCTCTTAACCTCACAGATACTGAGAAACCTCTAGGTACTTGGTAAATGACTTCAAGAAGATACAGATGTTCATGACACCTGGGGAACAACTACTATTGATCCCAGATATCCCACTGCTCCTCATGGCAGATGTGATAGAGGCAGGTGATAAGAGGAAAATGATGAGTCCCATATTACAAGCATCACCAGGAGGAAGAATGAGTAACCAGTATGACCAGCTTACATCTTTTGAAGTGGAAGTAATAAAGACTTGCAAGAGGAGGTGGCCTGTTGCAAAATGACAACTAGCAAGCATTCCGTGGCTGATATATTTCACTAAAGAAAGCAAACATTTTGTGGGAACACTGTCTATATGTGATAGCCTGTATTTCAAGTGGAGAGGTGTTTGAACCTTGGAAGAGCCACATCCTTAAGACTTTAAAGATTACCTTACATCTTTTTCACTCGTGATAGAACAGGAGTCCAAACAGCAGGTTTTCAAGATGAAAGGTAACTCTATAGTTAAGGCTTGATTCAATTCATCTTGAGAAAAGTTTCATATTTGATCAGGCTGAGAAACAGGTCCCTGTTCTGCAGCAGATTACTACTGTTTGTGTATCAGCAGATGTTTCTCATTTCTAAAAATGAGGCTTATGACATTCCCCTATCTTCTAAGAAGTTCTCAGGACTACTGCAGTAAATCACAGACAACATTAATGAGGATATTAGTAGTGACTTAGAGTGGAATGAGGCTTGGGAGAAAATTCAGATGTAGATGAGGAGGGAACAGAGGGAGGAGGAGAGAGATGCAACTGGAATGTGCAGCCTGGAATTCCTTCAAGGTTGTGTCATTTCCCTCCCCAGAAGGAAGAGGTGGTGCCATGTTATTGTGTGCTTCTCCCTTCAGCCATTCTGCTCCTGTACCTTTTGTGCACACGTTCTTATCCCGTGGCAGAGTAAGTATGAAGTGCACAATGAATGACTTTTTGGGCTCCTCCTCTGGATTTGTTCCAACAGGTCAACATCTTCCTTCTCTCTCTGAGGTACCATTTTAAGAGATTGTGCCCTGGACAATAAAAAAAAAAATCTCAAGCTGAAGCTGAGGTTTTCGTTCCTCTGCCTCCTGAGATATGAATGAATTGCTCCTGTCATGTGCTATTGCATAATTCATGAGCTGAAATAACTATGAAGTGCTTTGCTGAAATTTTACAGACCAACAAAGAAAATGTGCATTGCAAAATTCAACTCAGAGCACTGATAAACATAGAATATAGAAAAGAGAGGCCTTCAGGGCCTCTAAGAGGATTGCTTTTCACTTCTCCTTTCCTTTATTGCAGTTTTGTTTTCTCATTAATTACTCTTACTATATGAGTCAATATTTATGTGGGTGATAACACTCGCTATATCAGCTGCTAGAAATTGCTCATTTCAGGCAATTACCTGTTTTGAAATTGTCTAATCCCCAATTTATCAGTCCCCATGCAGAATAGATTGCTTTGAAGTGAAGTTTATGCTTTTTTAGTGACTTGAACAGTTTGTAGAGGCTTATCCTTGAGGAGGTGAAAGGCAACTTTGCCTTAAATTCGACTTGATCAGTTCCCCCATCAGCAGTGACTGCCAAATTACCTGTTTCATGGAGTGATTTTTCTCACTTGATCATTTTTTCTTATGGAATGAAATGATGTAACCAAAAACAACCTTGTGGTCTTAGGCAGCTTAAAAGAGAAAAAAATCAAAACGGAAACAAAACCTAATTAAATGAGCTAATACTTAGACAGCTTTAAAGCCCACTGAAAGTCAGACTGAGTGGTATAGCATGTAAAAGCAAATATCTGCTGTTCTATGTGTCTCAGCTACCATATGAGTTTGATGTGCAGATCAGATATTGCTGAACAGTTTATTGTTTGTGGACTGCTTTTGCAGTACTTTCATTGGGATTCTTTGTGTAATGTATAATAATAAGAAAGTTTCATGCAGTAGACTCAGATAAAAAGAGAGAAGCATAGCCATGAGAAGAAAGAATGAGCAAACCAAATAAATGTCAAGTTATTGATCTCTCAGATCATGCAAAGCCTTTGAAAAATATAGAGTCTCTTTCAGGTGGCAAAGAAGTCCTTTCAGTTCTACTTTACTGACCTCTAAGTGTCAGCATAATGCTGTGGACAGGACTTCTGCCACCTGATTTGCTTTATGAGCAGTATTTCAGTTCCTTTAGATTCCCCCTGAACATCCCACTTTAAAAAAAATTCCTTTTTCTTTCAACATCATTGTTAAGAATTTTCTATAGCTTCTCTATCCTAAATGGTCATACAGCTTTGTATACATTTTCTTGGTTCTTTACATTTTGTTCTTCCATGAATGGTTACAAATTTTCACATATGAAAAGATGACAAATGAATGTGCAGTGCTGTGCAAATTACTAAAACCTGCCGCAACAACTTAGGTGACCTTCCTTTGTCAGAGAAGCCAGGTATATCTCCACTGTGATGGGAGAGGGATGCAGCAGGACAGCTTAGGGCTGTTTTGCATATGCCTGGCAATAATGTTAAACATGTGCAGTAAATTACTAAATCTGGCCTTTCTGAGGAGTATGGTGTATTACCATGCCAGCACAGTTAAGCTGATCTGCACATGCACTGCAGAAATATCCAGGACTGCCAGCTGTGTTGAGCAACTTGTCCGTCACCAACAAAGGTACAGTCCTCACATTTCATGCAGACAAACCTTCCTTTTGAGAAAAGGGGTTGTATCTAAGAGGAGCCTGTGACATCTGGTAGGCAGGGATGGGAAGTCAGCTACCTCCATTTTAGTGAAGGTACTGAGGCCATTTAAAAAAACACAAGCAAAGCCAGCAAAAAAAAAAAACAAACCGTGTAGGAGTGGAGCAGGTCTATTAAAAACAAGAATAACTATGGAATAATCTTTCTCTCCCTCAGCATTATTTTAAAGCCATCCCTGAAAGAAAGTATTCCATCAGCAGGCCTTTGATCTGCATGCACTTGGGAAAGTCCCCAAGTGCAAAGACAGCTGCGATGGGCAGTGACTGAATAGCACATTTTCCTATGATCCATGTAATCAGGTTATTTCTCCAGTTACATGCAGTGTCATCTGATGTGATACCTCATGTCTCATTAAAATCTAGAGAATTAAGCTACCTGGAGAATTTGAGCAACATTTGAGAAGACATAATAGCACAAAAGATCAAGGGAATTCACTCTTAAGCACTGTCAGGGATGTTAACAAAATTACCAGTGAAGAAGAAAAAATGAATCAATGATGAATAATCATGTACTATATCAGGTAAGTCAAGCCTTTGTCTCTGCAGTAATTAACTGTTCCAAAGATGTGGGCTGGCAATGTAATGAGGAAGCATCAGTGAACACGCACTAATTACATTTTCTTTCAAATTCAACAGAAGCTGAACAGCTGTTTGGTGCAGTAGGTAAATTAAGTGCACTAGTCAGATCCAATTTTGAAGTGACTCCTTGATGCCACTCAATGATTAATGTGTAGGCTGAATATTTAAGGGCATGATTCAGCTAAAAAATACTTTCACTCTGTGTCTTATTACATTTTGCTGTCTTGATCACATCTTTCCTGTACAAAAAACCATTTGGGGGTATGTGTGTGGAGGGGATAAGAAAGAAGCAGCTGGAGAAAGTGACTTCTGGTGTTCTCCTTGCAGAAATTTCTTGTCAGTCATTGGTGGAGAGCAGAAGAAGAACAGAATTTATCCTCTCCTGCTGAGAAAGCAGCTGTGGAGATGGCTTGCAAGACTTCCAGGCCTATACCTGGAGCCTACAAGATCAGAGGTAAACAAGGGCATTTATCAGAGGAAAGAGCTGCTCCAGTCCGTTGGATCTCATTAAAAGGCATTTTAAGCAGAAAAAAAAAAATTAACTGTATTATATTAACACATGAACTTCTCAGGAACTGACCGAGTGGCTCCCTGGCCTACACCACTGCATCTTCCTAGCTGTTCTATTATAGAGCCAACTCCTACACTAGGGACTAGGACTCTGGACTGGAGTAATAAATTGTAATAACATGAAATTTTCTTCTGTTTCCTGTTATGTCTGACAAATATAATCTGTATCCTGGTTTCAGCTGGGACAGAGTTAATTTCTTCTTAGTAGCTGGTACTGTGCTGTGGTTTGGATTCAGGATGAGAATAATGTTGATATCACACTGTTGTTTTAGCTGTTGCTAAGTAGTGCTTACCCTAAGCCAAGGACTTCAGTTTCTCATTTTCTCATGCTCTGCCAGCAAGCAGGTGCACAAGAAGTCAGGAGGGAGCACAGCCAGAGCAGCTGACCTGAACCAAAGGGATATTCTGTACTACGGAATGTTATACTCAGTGTGTAAACTGGGAGGGGGCTGGCTGTGAGTGGCTCATCTCTGCTTGTGGACAGGAGGGGCGTTGGCTAGTGAGTGGTGAGCAATTGTATCAAACTGTTCTTGTCTCAACCCACAGGTTTTACAATTTTCTGGTACTCCTCCCTGTCCCTCAGGAGAGGGGGAGGAAGTGGTGGAGGAGGGGGCGTGAGGCTGCCTTTTTGGGTTGTTGTGGTTTAACCCCAGCCAGCAACTGAGTCCCACACAGCTGCTCACTCATTTTATTTGAAATGAAGTGAAGTAAAAACTAATAAAAATAATGAAAAGAAGAAATAGAGGAATAAAACACGAGAGAGACAAGTGATACACCATAGAATTTTTTGGGAAGAACATGGGAAACTGAAAAGTCCTTGGCTTAGGGTAAGCACTCCTTAGCAACAGCTAAAGCAACATGATTCTCGTATTAAATCCAAAACACATCACTGTACCAGATATTAAGCATAATATTAACCCTATCCCAGCCAGAATCAAGACACTGACATTGTGCACTATTTCTACCTAGCTTGTAATAAATCTGGAGGGAAGGGATGCCATCCAGAAGAACACTGACAGGCTTGAGAGCTGGGCCTGTGCAAACTTCATGAAGTTCAAAAAAGCCAAGTGCAAAGTCCTGCACCTGGGTCAGGACAATCCCAAGCACAAATATGGGCTGGGTGGAGAATGAATTTAGAGTAGGCCAGAGGAGAAGGAATGGCGGGTGTTATTGCATGAGGGTCTGGACGTGACCTGTTGACATGTACTTACAGCCCAGAAAGCCAACCGTGCCCTGGGCTGCATCAAAAGCCACATGACCACCAGGACAAGGGAAGTGGTCCTGGCCTTCTACTTTGTCGTTGTGAGACCCCACTGGGAATTCTCTGTCCAGCTCTGAGGCCCTCAACACAAGAAGGATGTTGACCTTCTGGAGCAAGTCCAGAAGAAAGCCATGAAGATGATCAGAGGGCTGCAGCAGCTCTCCTAGGAAGATAAGCTGGCAGATTTGGGCTGTTCAGCCTGGAGAGAAGACTTTGAGAAGACCTAACAGCAGCTGTCTAGCACCTAAAGGGGGCCTGCAAGAGTGCTAGAGGGGAATTTTTCAGAAGGTCATGTAGTGATAGGGCAGGGGGACCTTAAGGTGAAGTAGGATAGGTTTAGGATTAGTTACTTGGAAGAAATTCTTTACTATAAGGGTGTTGAGGCACTGGAGCAGGTTGCTCAGAAAGGCTGTAGACTCCCTATCCCTGGAGGTGTTCAAGATCAGGTTGGATGGGATTCTGAATAACGGAGTAGTGGAAGGTTCCTTACCCATGGCAGTGCAGTTGGATCTAGACAATCTTTAAGGTCTCTTCCAACCCAAACCTTTCTACAATTCCATGATTCTATAATTCTATGATTGATAGTATTTAATTTCTGGAGTTTCTTTCCATGCTTCACAAAAAAAATCCCAATATTGCCATTTGACTTGGAAGGGATTGGCACTGGTCAATTAGAGCTGAAGAATCACCACAGCTGCTTCTTGTCTGTGTAAAGGTTGATAAGACAGTCAGAAAGCAACACGTCGACAGTCAGCCATCTGCACTGTTAGAGAGAAACACGTAGGGTTTACTTATCTAAGGCCTTTTCTTACCTGCATTCAGCTTCTTATAATGTATGAGGGCTGTTTTGTTTCTTCTAATTTTTAAACCCAGAGTAAATCCATAGAAAAACACAAGGTGTAATGAATGAGATAATCTATTAGCCTTGTATAATCAAAAAGTGACTTTCTTGGTGAGTGACATGTGACAATCATTGCCTTTTGTCATCTGGAACTTAGGTTTTGGTCCTTCTCCATGCCTTGATTAGCAAATTCATTTCCTTTATCACTTCAGCCCTTTTGTGTCTGTCACAGTGATAGACTTCTTTTGATCACTTAAAATATTACTTTTAAAAGAAAAGAAGAATCTTTCCCATAGGTCGATTCTGGCTTTTGGATTAGTCATGGTCAGATATTCTTGTTTCAGGGCACTGCAGAAAATATAATATATGGAGTTACATTCAACATTCCCCTCGGACCTCATCAGCAGCCCTGCTCTGAAGCATGACTTTGATGTAGGTGCATTTGTTAGCTGCATATAGATGAGAATTGGTTTTAAGATTATTGATGAGTCTACAAAGACAGAATCATGGCAGGGAAAGACAGAAAACAGCCTGTCATCCTCCTTCCAGTGAAAGATTGCATGCTTTCCAGAAATGAAGTAACTTGGATGAATCATATAATCAGTATTCACAGGGTCAGATGCAAATTTATGGTCCTTAAGTCCTCTCTAAATGCAAATACTGGGGCTAGAATCAGTACTTTGCTAAAGAATCAGATATTGGCAATTTCAGCATGTACTGAAATAGGCTTAGTTAAAACAGTTTTAGTGGAATCAAGCTACATCTTTAAAACTGATCTTCGTGTCACAGAATTTTAGTTTTTCTGTCTGATTTCATAAAACCACAAAAAAACAGGAATAAAGAAGTCGCTACACTCAAAACTTCCTAGGTACCCTTTCTGCAAGCACCACGTGAGTACAGAAGAAGAAAAGGTTATACAGACTTGCTCAATAAACCCCATGTTGTAGTCAAGATATGAAAATATGGTCTGCTAGGCAACACTGAACCCAACACTGAACCAGTCATATCCATCTCTGATAATAAATTACAGATGCTTTTCAAAGGTCCTTGAAAGTTAAGTTGAAGGTCCACAGAATTGATCACCAACCATAAGCAGACACAGCAAAATCCAGCAACCACCCACTCTGCTGAAACACAAATATGTTGTGGCAAACTGCCTCTTAGAGGTGTTCGTGTGTCGATATATGATCAGAGAGAACTGACCTTGAATAAAGGAGAGTCTCTCAACCTACAGTTTATGATACTGAGTTTGGGATTTCCTCCTGAAAGTCACTCCTTCAGTGAAGAAGAGACGGAAAGTATCTCCAGCCATGTGTGGCCTGGCCAAATGACACTATTTCTGTCACTTATAATCTGTGACATAGACACACTGGGGGCAATGCTGGCAAAACAGAGAGCCTAAAGCCAAAGAAAAGTGCATGGGAAGGGTGTGGAGGGAGACCACAAGGGAAAAACAGCTTTTGCTTCTTTTACAGTTAGACAATTCACTCCATCATTATTTTATTGAATCATCATTGCAACTGTTACCTTTCAAGTCTGCCCTAAAAATATCTGTCTTATGTGGCTTCTTATTCTTCATCCATTTTTATGTCTCATGGTTTCATGAGGAAGGCTTTCACCTAAATTGGTATGCAGCATTTGTATCCTATCATACATTACTTATCATGCCATTTAACAGTGGGAAAAAATAACACCTCTGTGCCAAAACAAAAGGCTTTACAGACATCTCAAAAATCCTTCCATAATCTTGCCACGCCAACAATGTTTGAAAAGAGGAAACAATTTAATGCTAATTAGGATGTAACACCTACAGCTTTTCATTGATCTGCACAGAAATGATGTAGAGCAAGAGAAGACAAGCGGAATGCAAGGAGAAGCACGTAGCATCTCTAAGCCAGCTGAAATCCTTATGCTTAACTTCCTTCTCAAAGGCTGTTTTTATCTTAAGTATGCTAATACACAGTTTGTGAAGGGAAAAGGATTTATCACAGTGTGAAATGGACAGCTATGTAATAAACTCTCTTTCCATATACATACATATGCTACCCATCTCTCTTTTGTTAAAAAATAGTGACCTGTTGTCATCCAATTGTATAAAGTGCACCTTTTGAAATTTACAACTAAGACTACTAGTAAACCCAGAAATTTCAGTGGTATGCTGTAGATTATATTAGGTTTGAAATTTACATGAAAGTTTTGATATTTTGTCTTAAAAATCCAAGGAAAAGATTAGCTTAATGGCAAAAAATACATTTTGAAATAGGTATTCTTGCTCCTCACCAAAAAGTTTAGTTAATGAAACTGAAAAAATGAAAATATGAAGGGAAGTGCAAATAGACACTGAAAAAGATAGGGTGATACAGAACACAACAATACAAATGAATGAGCTGGGTAAAATCACATTGGAGAGAATAAAAATGTAATTAAAGGAAAAGAGAGTTTAACAAGATATGGGGACACAATGTCAAATGAAAAATGTAGACAAAACTGTTGGGGCTCGCCCCCCCGCTCCCCCTGGGTGGGAGGGGAGCCTGGGGGGACGCATGGCAGGGCACGGGGTTCCTCGGGCTCCTGCTCTCAGGGCACACGTTCTTGGGCTCTGTGCACTCGTGGATATTTTGTGTGGCCCAGGCCAGGGAATGGCGGGGGTTTTCCCGGAGGAGGGGCAGTCTGTGCCTGGTGGCTGGCCATGCTGGCTGGAGGAGAAATAAAGACCGAATGAACACCTATGAAATATCATGTCCCTGATCCTTCCGTGGACCAAAGCTGTCTTCATAAGCTGTAGCCAGACAGCAACACAAAACCATGAAGAAGACAGGGTAGGAGATAATGATTGAAAATGGAGCAATGTAGAAGGATCTAAACGGTAACAATGACAAAATGTAAATGCAAAGGAAGGAGTAGGTAAAGAAATTTAAAAGGCTTATATCCCATGACATTACAGTGAATAATTTAAATTACAAAGTTAAAGAAACCCATAGGTATACACTACTAAAAAAAGTAGGAAATGAACATTGTAATAAAATAACTGTGTTCCGAAAGCTGATCTTCTAATATGTGTCTTCAGAAAGAGAGAGAATGACAAATGTAAAGAAATTAAACACATCTATAAGTTTCCCTTCCATGAGTATAGCTAAGCTGTGATAAGCTTATATTTATATATGATTTTGGCAACAAGACTTTTCTTACCAGCCCTAACATGTGAAACTTTATAAGGAAATAAAAAGGAATATGTATTACAATGTTAACAGTTTGATTTCAGATAAATTGTGCTTCTCAGCTTTTACATTACATGAAATGAATTTTGCAGATCCAGAGTACTCAGGCATGGGTGAATTACGAATCATGTAATGTCTGTGGGACTGTGATAACCCATCACACTCGGGAAATCCCTCCTTTTTTTAAACCTAGGAGTGTAATAAAAGAAGGGAAGGAGACTATATCTAAGCTGCTGTAGCAGAGGGCTGTATTGGATGAATTTTGTAAAATACAGCCACTGTGTCTATGACTGGCAGTCATTTTGGATTTATTTATTCTAACCTCAGAGAAAAACCAAAATTGCTCCCTAGAAGTTCCAACAAAGACTCATGTGTGTCTGTCACGAATAAGAAGAAAAAAAAGAAAGAAGAACATTTTTTTGCTGAAAATGGTATCTCATAAGCAGTAAGACTGTGAAACAAAGAATACACTGTTGCAGCTGATCTTTGCCTTGTGTGGAATCCCACATTTAATGTTAAGAAAGCAAGATATGGCTGTATCTGCCAGCATATGACTATCTTGTGATTCTGATAGACAGCAACTTCTGCCTAAACTTTGGAAAATCAGTTAATTTTTAGTATTGTTTGATATGTCTGAAGAGACTTATGACTCATAAAATACTTCACCATTAGCATTGATAAACAAAAGTGATGCATTTTGCTTTTTCATTCACATTGTCATACTTTCCATGTGTTCACTAGAGAGAAGTAACTTTCTGTTTGGAAGCCTTTCACTCCAGACCAAAATCTCAAAGAGATCCAAAACAAATGTGCAAATTTTTAAGAGTAGTATTTTCATATCTGCCTGTCCCATTTGCCACCTTGAATTATTATTTATTGGGATCAATTTTTTACATTTTAAGCTTCCTTCCAATAAGAGAGACAAATTAATCACATTTACCAGTCACATATTTATGTGTAAAATTGAGAACAATTTTTCTGCTATAAAACTAGTAAAAGAATGGTGAAAAAATAAAGCTTTTTAAGCTACTCAACAACATCTCTATGATTTAAATCCATAATTCACTCATAAAGTTCTGCCATTGTTTACAATGCAGAGAGATGACTAAAATTTAGATTTGCTCACTATCTGTCTGTGTCATTTGCTAGTTTGAGAAAAAACAAGTGTATACCCTACTAATGTAAAAAACCAACACATATAAAATGGAAATGTTCATCGGCTTATATTATTGCTACAACATTATCCAAAATTCTGAAGGAAAAAGAGTTGTATAATGTACCTAGCTGGATTGTAGCTGTAGTGTAGTGTAACTATAGCTTCTCTACCTTAAATTGCCAGAACCTGTAATTTAAAGCTCAATATCTTTTCTTAGCTATTATTTTGTACTCCACCAAATTTTGTTCTAAGCTTCCATTGTGATACACAGAAATTTAGGTTTACTACCTTTAGTGAGGTCTATCAGTACACCTCTGTGTAAGACTGCGGAAATGCCAAATAACTCTCAAATGTTTTTCCTGTTTTAAGGGTGATCCTGTTCTTTCACAAGATTGAAGGACATACAACTCACAGGAAGAGGCTTTGCCCATTTGTGCTTTTGAGCATAGATGCAATTTGTTTTAAAGCTCTAATTTCTTTGGTAATAGTGGAAGTGAAGTAGTACTTGCTGTCTGTTCCCACTCGTGTTTTCTACCAGGATCTCTAGAGAGGGTGTTATCAAAGGGTGAGTTAGACTGGCTTAAAGCACATATTGTGGTCATGTAATGTGGACCCTAAGGCTTGCCTTCCTTGCTCATTAGAGTATTGTATGAATTTTGTATTATTTTATAGAGTTCTTCCAATGAAGTCTTGAGGTTGTGTGTAGTGGCATCACAGCTGCACACTACTCTATCTGCATAGCAGTGTACTCAACACATTACATCCACCCTGAGGCTCTGATACCTCAAGATTTCTTGCACTGCAATTTAATGTATTTCCTTCTGGTTGTCTTGTTTAAAAAAAAAAAAACAAAAAACCCAACCAAGAACCAACCAAAAAAAAAAAAAGAAGAAAAAAACCTACCACANGAACCAACCAAAAAAAAAAGAAAAAAACCCACCACGAAACAACCAAAACCAGAACAAAACAAAAACCCAAACCAAACCAAACCAAACCAAACCAAACCAAACCAAACCAAAAGAAAAAACCGAACCAAAAAACCTATTGATTTTCTTGGTCTTCTAGCCCAGAGGTAGAAACTTCATATTTCTGAAATTTTCTGTTTTGAAGTGCTAAGGAGCCACTTAGAGCTAGCTCATACTAATACCAGTGTTGATATGTTCCTGCCTTTCATAAAGTGTTCTTTGAAAGATATCTGTTGCTGTGTCCTGCGGCAGTAGGGAGGAGAAGAGAGAAACAGCAGTCAGGATTCCAGCAGCAAGACTGATTTAATTCATTATTTTACAGCTCTTCTCATAGACTTTTTGCTTCATGGTGTAATTGGTCAGAGGATCAGCCACCCCTTAGGGTGATTGGCTGAAGTTCTACAACATCCATTTGTCAAAATATTTTTCTGCTATATTATAAACAAGTGTTAGCAAGATTGCAGGTTTTTGTAGCTTACAAAACTCTACTGATAGCTTCCATGAGAAAGAGAAGTCTCTCACGGGATTAGAGAAAAGCAAGAAAAGTTATTGCTAGTAGCATTTCTGTATCCAAAGATATCCACCAATTTTGTTTTTAACAATGAGCCAAAGGAACACCAAAGAATAAAATCAAGAGGAACTACAAGAAGTGTAGAACTACGGGTGGATTTTTTAAAGTCAGCTAGGTTAAAAAGAAACCTGAACAGGCCCTCTGCAAAGCTAGAGGCAAAAAGATGATTCACTCTATTAAAGATCACATCTACTTCAGCACCTGACAGGAGCAGCTGCTCACCTGCACCAAAAGACTATGCAAGACAGCACTTTATTGAAAGACTTGAGTATAAATGTTAGCAGTGGAGTCTTTTCTGAGGCTCGTCTAATGTAATAATGACAATAAGCATTTCAACATGCTTAGACAGTAAAATCAATTTTTTTGGTAAGCCTTCTCCTAAAAATACCTCATAATCTTAATTAATTCACTGCTCTGTTCCAAGAATTGGCATATGAATGGCACAGACGTGGCAATAGTTTACAAATATAATGCCTCCATGATGCCAGCAGGCAGCATCATGGAAAGCAGAAATGGTGAAATCTAGTTTTTAGAATTACTTCCTTTGCTTCTTTTGCTGGTGTCAAATAAACCATGAGTTCCAACTACAGCATTTCCATGGCTGGAAATTTCATAACATTCATCTTGGCAGTGGATTTCTGGATGTGTTTTTGAGAGATCAGACTGCATGCTCTCAGTGAAGGTGCTAAGTAAGCCATTCTCATTCTGCTGAATGACTTTTTTTTCTTTAAATTTTAGAAGTTGAACACATTAGGACTTGTTCTATCTGTCAAATTTGTGTATACTACAAGCAAAAATTACAGGATATGTGAACTCTGATATGATATGTATACATAAAAAGTGATTGCATAATTCTTGTGTCTTTGTGATAAAAATGAGTTATGGCTTGCCAGAAGCTTGAAAAATAAGGAGATTAAGAGAAAAAAAAAAATTAAACTGCTTCATTCATCTACTTTCTCGTGTTTATATGCATAGTTCTCCGTACCGAGCTAATATTAATATCTTCAGATTTCAAGATGTTTAAATTTATCTCATACATGTGAGCATATTTAGCATGTAACATAACAAGAAATATTTTAATGATGCTATAAAATGCTAACCAATAAACTACTAAACAAAATATTTTTATGTTCTTCACTTAACACTCTGTAGCATGTTTTTTAAGCATGCAAGCTGGTAGAAGGTTAAAGTGTCTTTGAAACAAGTATATCTGCTCTTTAAAAGCAAGAGTTTGGTGCTCCAAAGACAGAATAATCTCAAGGAAGAATTTTAAGTCTTATTCTCTGTTTTATATTTAGTAATTTGAGTAGTGTCTGCAAAAATGAAAATCTTCTTATGAGTTAGTTTTCTCTTTCTTTATTTTCCAAGGCAATTATTCACCAACTCTTCAACAGTCATGCTAAAATTACCTATACAGTAAGAGAAAGGATGAATGTCAAGGTTATATACAAACTCCGGAATATTTGGAGGACAATCCAAATTTAGCATGAAGAGAACAACATCATGAAGAGAAAAATTTTGTCCTTGAATTTTCTCTTTGAAAACTGGATATGAAGCAGGCTTAAATATTGCATTTTATGTTTCCTTTGAGCAGTTATCTTTACAGCACTAATAAAACCAGTGAAATAAAACTAGGTATTTTTTTAAAGCAAAATGCCCAAATGAGTGAAAGATGCTAATTAGTAATAACTAGGTGTTCAGTTCAGTTTTTTCTCCTCTTTATTCTGTGTTTCCTTCATTACTTCCTTGCATATATTTTTTTCTAGCTTATGGATGATGTTGAATCTGGTAAATACAAAATTGTTATAGCCTAATTGAGAAATTGTTCTTAAGTTATGCCTCTATAATTAAATTATTTCACTATTCGAATGAATAATTGAACATAACCAATAATATTTTGTCTTTTCCCTGTGGATGCTTGTGAGTAATGAATTTGGAATATTTTGAGAACTTGAATGCTCTTGCTAGTATTATGTACATGTGGAAGATTTTATGGCGTATATTTAATTGGCAGAAGTGAAGACTGGGTGAGATACCACCCTCCCTCAGGCTTTAGCATTTTCTTCCTAAATGCGTTGCCCCATTGCAGAGGAACAGAGAAGGTATTTCCCACCAATTCATTTGATTTGGGTTGTGTTCTTGAGCACAATGGCAGTTTATCACCCACCTTCCTCCGTGTCTGGGATTAATGAGACAGTTAATTGGATAACTCCAAAGGGGAGCGCTGTGAAGAGCTGGATGGTGCTGTGAAGGGGATGAGAGCAGCCTCTGTTGCAGGATGGAGCCCAACCCTGCTGTGCCTCGTCACGAGGGCGTGAGTGTCACCAGAGTGTGGTTCTGTGGTACCGATCTGCCTTCAGCCCTGCTGGGTCTGCCTGGCGTGCACTCTTGTATCCCACCTTATTGCTCGAGGCGGTGCAGGGCTGGAAACCTTGCTCGGTGCACTTTTGAAATGGAGGAACATGGAGGTAGGTCTGGGCTGAGCACACACTGTCGGGATGAATGATTTTATTCAGTTTGAGGTTATATTTATTTTTTAATAGTGAGCCTGCAGTTCTCAATGAGACAGCTGAAAAGTGATAGACCACCTGGCTTTCAGGAAAGCATACTTTGACCTCTTCAGGGATCTGTCTGGTAGCGTACCATGGAATAAAACCCTGGATGGAAGAGGAGCCCAAGAAAGCTGGATGATATTCAAGGATCATCTCCAAGCTTAGTAGTGATGCATCCCAATGAAGAGGAAGTCAGGCAAAATGCCAGGAGTCCTGTGTAAATGAAAAAGGAGCTTCTGGGAAAACTCAAACACAAAAAGGAAGCTTACAGGGAATAGAAGCGAAGGCAGGGAGCCTGGGAGGAATGCAAAGGAATTGTCCTAGCAGCCAGGAATCAGGTTAGCAAAGCTAAAGCCCTGATAGAGCTAAATCTGGCCAGGGATATTGGGTGCAACAAGAAAAACTTCTATGGGTATGCTGGTGAAAAAAGGAAGACTAGGAAAAATGTGGCTCCTCACCAAAAGGAAATATCAGACTTGGTTAGCTGGCAAATGGAGAAGGCTGAGGTAGTCCATGGCTTTTTACTTCAGTCTTCAGCAGCAAATGCTCTGGCCACATTGCCTGAGTCACAGAAGGTAAAGGCAGGGACCGGGAGAGTGTATCGCATCCCATTGTAGGAGATCAGGTTTAGAACCATGTAAGGAGCCTGAAGGTACACAAGTCCATGGGACCTGATGAGACACATCTGTGGATCCTGAGGGAACTCAGAGCCATGAAAATGATCAGAGGACTGGAGCAGCTCTCCTATGAAACCAGGCTGAGAGACTTGGGAGTATTCAGACTGGAGAAGAGCAGGTTCCAGGGAGGCCTTATAGCAGCCTTCCAGCACCTAATAGTACTACAAGAAAGATGGATAAGGACTTTATACAGGGACAGAATAGGGGATAATGGCTTTAAACTAAAAGAAGGTAGGTTTAGACAAGATACAAGGAAGAAATTCTTTGCTGTGAGGATGGTGAGGCACTGGAACAGGTTGCTCAGAGACAGTGTGGGTGCCACACCCCTGAAAGTGTTCAAGGCCCAGTTGCACTGGACTTTGAACAATGAACTCAAAACATTCTGTGATACTGTGAAAACCTGTGAATGATAGACTTAAAAAATCCATGATAAAAATTAATATTGGCTAAAGAAAAAGTCATATTAAATTATTTTTTCAATGATAGGAGTAATCTTTTTCTTTTTTCTATACAGTTTTCAGGTAGTTAAGTATTTGGAGGCTGTTTTTGATAAGTGAACAACTTAGGTAATTTTCCCAGTGGGGGGAAAAAAAAAAGAAGATAGAAAACACTCCTCTAAAAGAGCTGTTTTGGCAGATTTTGACATTCGTAATATTTTTTAGCAATTTGAGAATGACTGTACTGGCCAAAAAACCTACAGATCCTAAGCTAGCAAATTATTATCTTGTAGAGGCCTGATCTGGCCACAAGAGAGCATTGTAAATCCAAAGAAGGCCAGCTCCAGCAAAGTTCATGAGACCCAAATGTGATGCTTTTCCCCCACTGCTGTCAGAAAGCTCAAGAAATTATGACTATGTTTATTGATGTTAGCACCAGACAGATAATTAATTATTTAGGGTTTTTTTTCTGAGAAGTGAAAAGGTCACCTTCATTACACATAACTTTGAAAAATACCATGCCTGATACTGCAGATCATGAAACATTAAAATGCAAACAGTGATTGAGAATTTCAGAGCTCATATATTTGCTTTACAAGTCCTTCCACATTTGAAATGCTCACATTTCCACATTACTTAACAGTTAGTTTTAAGAAAAATGTGATTAACAAACCCTACATTGAAAATGCAGAGGCTGAGGTCTTTTCTGTTGTGTCTGTAAGGAAGATGAGAACTGCTGAAAAGAAAGACTGAGATTGCAGGGTATTATTTTTCAGCTTCAAGAAAGAGTAGAAACCTAGTAAACAAAGGGTCAAGACTAGAAAAGCAGGAAAAATGAAAACGAGGAAGAAAAATGGAGAAATGAAGCTCAAGGCAAGATATAATAGAAGGATAGGCTAGAAGGCACCATGAGAAACCTGATTTCCAGCTGTGCCTACCGACAGCCTCTGGGCATGCACATGACTCTCACCTCACACGTCTTTCCCCAAGCTTCTCCAGCAAGCAATGACTATATTCCACTCCTGTGCATGGGAATCTCCTTGGGTCTGATCTCAGAAGCTCCTAAAAAACCTTGACCAAACTGTCTGAGCAGTGAAGCATTTCTGGACCTTACTGCTGAGCTGTGAGGCACTCCCTGGTCGTACCAGGAGACCTTGCATGGTAGAGGTGGCAACAATCAGAAACACTGGATGCCCAGTCAGGGCAGGAAACAAAGGATAAGCAATTCTCTGTAGCCTTGGTAAACCATTTACCTGAGTTCTAGCCTGAAGGTGGAACAGTACCATTGTGAATTTTAGCCACAGTGGAACAGTACCATTGTTACTGCACTTTGGGAGAAAAGCCTAGTAGTTACTGACTTGGGTTACAGCCAGGATGGAAACTTACTGATGACCAAAGTCAATCAGCTTGTGACCTTATAAACAGCAGTCCTAAGAGAGGCCCTTTGAGCTCTCCTGGACTGCAGCAGGCTGTGCCAACACCTCTCTCTGAGTGGGATGCCTCTCAGAGCTCACAAGTTCTCAAGCTTGCAACCCTTGAAGAACCACCGCTGAAAATGAGGCCTAAACTTGTACCCGTCCCCTCCACGGTTCTCCACACTCCTAAGGTGCAACCCTTGCCAGTTGGGAAAAACAAAGGGATTTGATGTGAGTGTTTCACTGAACCCAAGGGTAATTTTTGATAGGTACCTTTACACACAGAAATATGTGCATACATAATTTTACCTTTGCGTGTGTGTGAATTGGGTATGGTAGGAATGTTACTATCTCAGATCTCGAGATATTGCTATAATTACAGTAAACCCCATTGAATCACTTTGTAAATGTTAAAGTACCCATTTTATTGTGCAATTAAGTACAATTAAGTACAATTAAGTACTCCTAAACCTTTTTTCACCCTTATCTACATCCATATCCTTTGCACCCTTACTCCATTTTCCATTCCTGGCTTCCAGGTAAATCATTCCAAGTTTGATCTTCCTTTGTGTGCTTCAACCCATGTAGTAAGTAATAGAGAAAACCTTGCCATCAAACTCTGTAAAGTCACATTTTCATAAATTCATATTAAAACTGATTTTGCCCAGGTCTTTCTTGATGTTTCTTTAACTGACCAATTCAGAACAGCTGCCACATGAGCTCTAACAACTCCCTGGTTTAGCCTTGGGAGGCCCCATACTCTTCACACATTCTTACTAATTCTGCATGATGAGGCTGCTGAGAGCGACTCGCCTTATTTGCTCTGCTTCCTTGGGTGTCAGTTCCAGATATGGAGTCATTTCCTGTTTAAGACTGAAGAAAGAGCAACACCCTTTCTCCACACTGCCTTGCAATCCCCTTCTCTAATCCTGTGGCTCTGCACTGCCATGGAAAACTGTGACCACCTGCAGAATGGGGTTGTTCTCCGGGACACACAGTGTCCTGCCTGGCCCTGCTGCTAAGATGCAGACATGCAGCTAGGAAAATGGGAGAATAGCACAGTGGGACAAGCACCTCTGATCAGAATTTGTGCCAGAGAAGCATCAACCTTTTGGGCAGGGATAAGGTGGCATAACAAATGGGTTGAAGTAATGATGGAAAAGATTTTAAAAATATAAAATTGTATGTATTATGTCTGCCAGGTTAATCAAGTCTATTTAGAAGGGTTGACAGAGAGACATTTCAATGAATACCTGCCAAACATGCCAGCTGCAGGATCTTCCAGCAGTGATCCTTGGAAAATATGAGTATAGAAGTAGCTTCAGAGTTTTATCCAGATACACAGAGTACAAACCTCCTAAAATCACTGAAAATAAACAGTGAAATACAGTATGAATAAAGGGATGGTTCTGTGACATCACCAATTATGTCACTTCTGTAGAGTGGATTAAAATAACCTGTAATTTCCTTCATGCTTTATATCTCTTCTCTGCTGTCTGGCTTTAGCCCTTTGGAAATACCTTGACAAGGAGAAATAGAAGGTATAGGACTGTAGAACTGGAGGTGAAACTGAGAGAAACAACTATAATTATATGAAAAAGACAAGGTTGTGCAATAAATTTCTTGATAATCTTTGTACCTGGATTTATAAGGAACATGAAATGAAGCTAGTAATGAAATTAAGCCTGCCTTTCAGGGTTGTTTACAGTGAAATTTGGTGGTATGCAGTGGGTGATAAAAAGTGAATTTCTGCTAACAAATCTGCAACATTCCTGCTCAGGTGTGAGTCTGCCCCACTCTGAATGCAAAGCTACATTTTTATGACCATAATATGGCAAGATTTGGTGGTGTGATCCTGCTGCCTCAAATATATCTCTTCTTTTAGATGGTCTCAAAAACTTGCTTGATAAACTGTTTCTTTAGAAGCTGAGCAAAATACAGTCAGATATCCCACTTTCTTTGTTCTTGTTCTTAGTATATCCACAGGTCAGCTCTTTACCAAAGAGTTATGTTTGGTTTGGTGCTTTCTCACCATGTGAATTTTTTCAAATATTACTTCCTAACTGTCTTGTGAGGGAGAATTAAAAATTTGGTAGCTTTCAAGGCAAAACAAAAAAAAGAAAGCGGGGGAAAGAAGAGACCTTGAGGAGAATCTTTAGGACAGCTATGAATCTCTGGCTGTGTTTTTCTCTTACTGATGCTGAGTTGCCAGCAAGCTAAGCCCTAGGGGCAGGGTGTAAGGCCAGTTCCTATGCTCTGCTGATGACAGGGTGGGGACTTGCTGTTCAAATGTGAGGTTTGGCTTGGACAGTGAGAACCCGGGATGAGTCACTGGCACTGGTACTTTGATGGTGGAAGCCTTAGGACAATCTCATCCTGGAGGACAAGGCCAAGGGATATGTCAAAATCCAGTTTTGTAGCAAGAAGCACCAAAATCCTCCCTACTTCCAAAAGAATTGGCTAGCTCCGTGACTGTGGTGGAGTGGAACTGTCAGATAGCCATAACTACAACATTTTCTTGCATGAAAACAGGGTGCACATTTGGCTTCTTGCGGTTAATCCAGGATGGAAGCTCAGGATTATTTAACTTCCATCATTTTGCTATTAGATTCCAAATCTCAAGCAGTGATTCAGCTCCCAGAACACCACACTAATTTGATACTAATCCGTGAAAGGTCACTGCTAGCATAACAATATCCCGTAACAGCAGAACAAGAATATTCAGTGGCATTTTACATGTGTTTGCTGATGTTAAGCTAGCATTTTGTGACACTACAGATCTTATACAGTAGTGAATGTTAAAACTAAACTTTTTTTTCCCCTTAATTCTACCTCCTGATGCAAATACAAATACGGGCTAAGACAGGTACACCCTGATAACACTGAGAGGGCAAGAGATGCGCTGTGAATGTAATGTTAGTCTAAATTTGATCTTTGACGAGATGCTATCTGATGAGGCAAAACAGAAGCTCTGGGTCTTGTTAACTAAGCCAGGAGGGTCTGTCACAGATGAAAGTCTATGAAAGTTGGAATGTCCCCAGAGCCTTATGAATCTGGAGAATGCACTCAAAGTAGAACTGACGGGGATGTTGATTTCACTGAGGCATTGATTTTGCCACGGGCCTAAGAAGTTCCAGTTTTATGAGAAATGTCAAAAAATGTTTGGTTTAGCCTTATCCAGGCCTAACCCTTCTGCATTTTCATCTTCACATTTTCACTAGGTGATCATGTACTCCCTGACTATCATATCTTCCAAAAGGCAGCCAGAAGAAATTGTAAGCAGGACTGAAAACAAATGCTCTTCTCAAGTCCATTACATGCCCAGCATGAAATACTTTACATGTAACTTATTTTCATAATGTTTGGACCATTATTTGAATTAAAGAGTAAAGCCTTTCTTGTATTCATGTTGAGAAAGTGACAGTCATTAAAATGAACAAGTGCCTCTTACCTATGAAGTAAGCCTTGGAGCAAGTCTCTCTCTGATCCAAGCATCCAAATGAAGCAGGAGATGAGAAGGGGAATGGTAATGAGAAACTGGATGGAAGTTAAAAAGCAGTTGCCTTTGGCATGTTTTTATTAATTTTTGGTTGATATGCGAGAAAGGGTTGGTGTGCTTAGTGAAGTTTTAGTGCTTCACAAAATTATGATGAAAATAGAAGTAACAGTAAATAAGAGTTGAAGTAAAAATTTCTCAGGAAATATTCATATGAAGAGTGAAAAATCAGGCAGTAATTTTCAAAACCAGCTGCTTTATGTACTAATCCCAATCAAAGTAACAATTAACATCCAAGTGTTACAAAGCAGACCTTTGAGCTGGTGTGTGAGAAAAATGTTTTCTGGCTGTTCATTAAAACCGTTAAGAAAGAGGAAAAGCCAGTCACTTTGGTTTTTGTTCCTTTCCCAACTCTGTGCCTTTGAATGTGAGGAAAATCCAGCCTTACCCTCTGAGAGTCTCCTTGCCCCAGGCTGTGATCATGTTTGTTTGAGACTTTCTTCCAAAAAATTTTCTTCCAGGAGTTAAACCAAAAGACAATATTTTGATATTTTAGATGAGGAGGGGGTGTGTGCGTGTGTGTATGTGCTTTTTTTTTAAGGTAAATTCTTTTTTTTTAAAAAAAGTAAATTTAGTGTGTCAGAGCCTTCTTTCACTTTTGCTGCTATTATATTCACAGGATACAGCTCTCATAGCTTCTGTTCTTGCATGGAAGGAAACACATGAATTCTATTTGCACTAGGGACCTCCTTGGAAACATCTTTTGAGAGCTGGCCTTTTAGCTACCTGTTGCAATATCACAAGACTGGAGCTTCTTCAATTCTTTCAGTTTCTAAAACTCCCAGTGAGAATTTGATCAGCAGTAACCTGGTAGACTGAGCACAAATGTACCTGTGCATCTGGCTGCACAAGGCCTTTCCCTAGCTTTATTTTCTTGTTCAGGTAACCATTTCCCTTGAACCAGAACTCCTTTTTCTGTCCTGTGTGTGTAACTCAAACGTCTTTTGCTAGTGCTTGGAAACTCTTGTAAAGGAGTCACTCATCTAAATTCTGGCAAATTTTTTTTGCAAATACAAGACATCAGCTTGGTCCGTGTAGTTACACACATTAACACTGTCAATGCCTTTGCAGTCAGGGTTGGTAGTGTTACAGATTCTGTGCTGTGTTAACAGGCAGACATGCACTGAGGGACATGAATGATATGAAAAAACCAGGAAACAAAAAACATGGAAACCCCACCGCATACTCAATAAGCCTGTAATTGTCCCAGTAGAATAAGTCACTTCTTTCAGGAATGTGGGATTTTGTTAGGTCCATAAACACTTTTACATGTGTTTGTGCTTAACTGTGTTTTGGATTTGTAACCTACATAAACCACAGCTGTTGCAGAGATGAGATGGACTTGAACTGCAGCAAAGAATTTCTGTTGCATTACAGTAGAGAAGGAGTACACAAACTCCTAATTTAAATATGCATTGACACTGGGTATTATGAATAGGTTTGATTTTGAAGATTTTTACGAAGGCAAATTTTTACTAAAGAAAGGACCTCAAAAGAAAACCAAAAAACATTAGGGACTTCAAAATGAAGAAAAATCTTTTCAATTAGAAAATAATGAGTGGCATAAAGATATGTGTGTTACACATAATTTTCGTCATGGAAACAGTCATGTGATAATTTCCTTGCTCTCATTTTTTTTCCTGCAAACTTGGATTCTGAAGCTTTGTGTCCTTGTGTGAACTTTTATGCAATTAGTAATTAAGGCTGAATCTACTACATACATTAGACTTCAGCTGAGCATCTGTGTAACGTGAGAGTTCAGTACAGACATTTTTGGCCAGTTGGATGCTTTGTGCAATTTCACAATTGCACACCAAAGATTCATTAACCTGTTCTCATATTTAATTTAACTTCATTTAATTTTAATGTTGTAGGAAGAATTATTTGATATTAATATGTTGAAAGCACTATCGATTTCCTGACCAAATTATTATCAGATTTGTTTTTGAATAAATTCTGATTCCTCAGGGCAGGTGCTATTACATTTCCATACCACAAAAGTGTTGAATACTTCCAAGAAATAGTCAATGATATAAATAAATAATTATGATAAGATTATTATTTGTTTTCTCTGAGAATACCAGGAACATTTGGCATGGTTTATGCTAATGAGATGTTCAAAACCTTTCAGTTAAATGAACCCATATAGAACTATAGAATCATTTAGGTTTGAAAAGACCCTTCAGATCCAGTCCAGCTGTACACCTGCAAGTCTGCCACTAAACCATGTCCGTAGGCCCCAGGCCGACATGTCTTTTAGATACCTTCAGGGCTGGTGACTCAAACACTTCCCTGGGCAGTCTGTTCCAATGCTTGACAACATGTTTGGTGAAGAAATTTTTCCTAATATCCGAACTAAATCTCACCTGGCACAACCTGAGATTGTTTCCTCTTGTCCTGTCACTTGTTGCTTGTGCAGAGACCGACACCCACTTCACCACAGCCTCCTTTCAGGCAGCTGTACAGAGAGATAAGGTCTCCCCTCTGAGCCTCCTTTTCTCCAGGCTAAACAAACCGTCTCTCAGCTGCCCCTCATAAGTATTGTTTTCTATGTTTTATATTCATAAAAAAATAGCTGATTGTCAAATAAATATATTCATACTTTACATGAGATAAACATGGAGTCACAGGACATCAAGTATATTAGTTTAAGTGAAGGCACAACAAAATCAATGAACAGCTTTAAGTATGCTGAATTTTGTTGTAATTAAAAATGTCTTAAAATATCACTGAGCAAGATACTATTTGCTCTTCTAAAAGTAGATCTTGAATCCATAATAATGATAGATGTGAATAAAGATTGAAGAGTATTTTTCAAATTGGTCTGCTAAGGTTTAATGTGAGAAAGGACAGACTTCAAATTTTTGATTCCTTTCATCTTGGGATAACTCCAGGGAGATTTGGATGCTAATTTCATTAAAAGTTTACTGTAATGCACTGCTGTTCCTAATTATTTCTTTGACATTCTCCCATTGTGGCTTCACAAATTTCTATCTTCTATCAGTCTTGACCTTTACTACACCCTAATAATTTGCCGTATCTAAAATTTTTACCATATTTATCATGTGAGTCAGCACAGGCAAGCAGCCTGGGACAGAGACAGGGACAGCCACAAACCCACGGCTAAAGCACAGGGAGTAAATTTATTTCCTTTACCTCACTACTGGGCTATGCCCGAAGCAAAACCAGGGCAGAGGCACACAGGCAGAGAGACACACCCTGTTGAACTCAGACCATGCCAGAGGATTACCAGCCTGCTCACACTTGGTTATTTCCAACTACAAAATCAATTGAGTATATTCACAGTCTTCCTTGACAGACACCCCTAATACTAAACTCCACCTCACACCCCTGTAACCGGGATATTTAGATCAGAGGAGGCCTCTGGAGGTCACCTAGTTCAGCCTCCTGCTCAAAGCAGGTCCATCTCAATTAGGTTACCAAGTATTTTTACAGTTAAGTATCTGTAAAGATATTTAGATTCCTTACCACCTCTCATAGTAAAATAAATACATAATATAATAGGATAGCAATGCCATACTTTTTTAAAATTTATATTTTTTATTTTGTAGTTCTCTGAGTTTCATCCCATAGCCTTAATAAATAGCAGGAAATACTTATGTTTGCTTTTAAAGCAACTCTTCTGGCTTAGCTTTAGCGAAAGAAATTGCATTCACAAAGTGTAAGTACAGTTTGTCATGTGAACCAAGTGGAGACAATTACTTCAGAAGACCTCTTCTGAGCAACATAAAATGCTTATGTTGTCACACAAGGTTTTGTTTTAGGAAGACAATCCTGTCATGACCACCTGGTGATTCATTTAAGTCTCTTCATCTTTGTTAACTGCTTTAATGAAAATATATCTGATTTTCTGTGTTTTAACCTGGTAACAGTGATGACTCCTCCAAATTTGTGGTCATTTCTAGCAAACACACGTAGATCTTGGAGCTCCTCACAAAACTATAGGAAATTTGACATCTGCTAGAATAAAGAAATGATACAGATTTCCTGCTTCATAATATTGTCTGTTGGAAAGGGATATCCCTGTCTGATTCTCTTTGAAACAGGGAGAAAATTCTGGGACAGGGTAAAATGACAGGCAAATATAGGCTTACATCAAACACATAAATGTTTTGAATTTAGGCACAAATTAGAGTTGGTTGGGTTTTTGTTTGTTTGTTTGTTTGTTTGTATTTTAATTGAACAAAAGAAATTTTGTTGAACAGTGGAATTTTGATTATATATTCTTATCCCTAAACATATCAGTGAGATAGTCAGCTTTTACTTTAGTAATGTGAACTGTGCTAAGTGTCTGAAGAGTCAAGACGTAGTTTTTCAAGAAATCAATTTTTTTCTACCTCATTTTGATTCCGAGAAAAGTCCTTATTATGTAATTCTTAAGAAAAGTGAGATCTTGTGAGTCCTAATAGTAGCTGAGCATTTTGACTGTTAATTGAAACTTGCAAATTAGAGCCAGTGAACAAATTATGCTCTTGGTTATGCTGTATAGCCAAGCAGTCACTGAGGGCTGTTATATTTCTCACAGCTGGACAACGCTGTAGTTTTCCATCTAAACTCAATTTAAGGGAAAATAGCAAAACTGAGAACGAATCTGAAACTTTTATGACAACATAACATGAATTTTCTGTAACGTAGTATAAAATTCTCCTTCAAAAGTGGCCTTTGCCCCTGCAGAAATGGATTTTTGAGGATTTATAGGTATGGTACCAAAGCAATCTTTACAAATATGTAGCTACATACACTCTGGTTACACTGTGGTAATTTAAACCTCACAGGCATGTTTGTACACTGCTCTTTTTTTCTGCAGTCTTGTAAGAAGGTTCAAAAGTTTTGGTGGCCTGGCAGTATGTTTCTTTGATGCTGAGTTCCTTTTCTTCCCATTTAAATTCACAGCCAAAGGTCTGGCTAAGAGGTAAATCTTAACAGATAAAACTATAATACCCTGAAAATAATAACAACCCCTCCTTAACTCTTTCCTGTTTTGTTGTGATTTTTTTTTTTCTGAGTCTTTATTCCAGGTCAAACAGGCCCCAGGTCCTGTGATAATCAGCATACAAAATATAGTGAAAATAATGGTAGTGCATCAGGTCCGTTATCCTCTCCTACCTGAAAACAAGTTCTACATTGTGTTCATGTGCTGAGGAAAATGCAATTGATGGTTCCTCCTACCATGTGGGACTGCCTGTGGCAACTCGCCAGAAATGGCAAGAGTGAGGTGAACAGAAACGAGGACAGCAGGATGGGTGCACATGAGCAGGAATGGGAAGGAACATTGGAACACTAAATTTCCCTCATTATCTAGTGCTCTCTGAGGCACTGTTCCATATTTGCATGAGCTACTTTTCTCAAGCACTCCAAGCAGTCTACAGGACCCTCCACAGAGGGATGCTTTGTGATATCTTTTAAATAAATACCCACATCTATCACAAAAATAAACAATTTAAGAAGACAAGAAATGTAAAAATGTGAATGAGAAAAAAAATGTAATTCATTAAAATAACAGTGATGCAATAGGATTGCTATTAGTTCCACTTTTTAAAAATGAAGTAAATTTTACAAAGGTATAGGATGGTCTTTATTACCCTATTTTTCTGCTGACTTCAGTGCAGTATCCCAGGGGATAAATCCAGTTGCAATTCTCAACCAACAAGCAACCTCTCTTCATTCAAAATGAAACATCCCACTTAATAGAAGACATCAATTATCCTATGCTTTGTGTCAGAGGTAAATCAGTGGTGACATAAAGGAATCAACAGAGTAGTACTGGGGTTAAACTGTTTGGAAATTACATTTTGGCAGATCAGATTCTTCCCAGAATTTCTCATTATTAACACATTTTTATGACCCTTCAGTTGAAATTAAACTGGCACAGAAACTGAGTAGGCTGTCTCGTGTCCTTTAGTCTATATGTAAACAAAGCAAAGCATATTCTAGGCATCATCTCTTTAGTTTATTTGACTGACGAAGTTATAATTTCCTTTCAACCTTCATTTCAGTAAAGCTGGTTTTGTGTGTTTGTATGACAATTTGTCATGTAAGAGAAACACTTTGCATATCTTTAGAACCACCAGTATTGACTGATCTGGAGAGACCTGACACAAAACAATGACACTTCAGTGACACCTCAGTGACACACTTTATTTCAGGACAGTTCTTAAGGATGTAGACTTACCAGATGAGACCTCTTGATGTCAAAGGCTATGACTCAATACTAATGCACAGAGTTATTTTTGCCTTTACTGGTATCTCATGGTTAACATGAGTAATAATGCAGGACTTGAAATTAGTTCTGTATTTCATCAAAATTAAAGTATTATTCAAAGGCTTTAGATTTTTCCCCTCAAGAGCCAGTGGTCAATAAATCTGCCAGTAAATCTGATGTGCAGGAAAGGATATGTAGGGGAGCAGCTTACCTAGTTTGTACTTATGAGGGAAGATTTTCATACACTAAATGACTTAATTCGGTTATGTGTTTAGGAACATATTATAGAAGAAACCAGAACAGGACATACAGGGTTCCTTACATTCCCCTAACCTTACCCTCAGTGATACATTTTCTCTCTTAGTTTGAAATGATGCTTCCTTCAGGCTTCATCTCTGGTCCCCTGATCATCCATTCTAAATTAATTCTGCTTTTTCATCTGGGAGACTGTGGAAGAACTACATGTGTTTCAGGAGTATGGATACATAGTATGTGAAGTTAAAATCTGTCAGCATTTCCTGAGAATGTCTTTTGTGCAGGGCAGACCCAAATACGCCTTGAACCACCCACAAAGGAAGGTCAAGTCTCACTTTTCCTGAAACATCTGTTTTAGCACTTGTTCATTCTTTTTATTTTGTGTTTGTCCAGTTCCCTTTAGCAACAGAAGAGACTTACCTAAGACAATCCAAAAAACAATCAGAAGAAAATGGTATAGGGTTCCCTAAAAGCCTGGTGCTAAACATGGCTGAGCATCTTGCTGTTTCTCAATGTAACAGATACACAGGACCGAGCAGGTTCAGCGCCAAAAGAAAGAAAGTGATCCACATGAAAATCCCTGACAAGAGAAAGCAGTTATTTCTTTAGCATGGCAAGTTTTGACCACAATGACACCTTGGTATCACTCACTGTCCTAAGCTTTCTGGGCATGGGGCCAGGTGTGGTTTGGTGATGATGTCTTTATACCCTATATCCGTCATACCCGTTTGTTTGAAAGTTGTTTAATAATGGTGTTATAAACTTCTGCACTTTTCTCACATAGGAGGATTTGATTAGGTTTCCTAGATGATAGTGAGAACAATAAATATATGCCTGTGCTATTGCTGTGTGTATCCAAAAGCAGTAAATTGCTCATCATTATTCTATTGCAGGAATGAAATTAAAAGACTCTGCCATTAGCCAGATGATGATGGCTATAACTTTTTAATCAAAACATATAATTTTATGGCTTATAAGTTAACTAATGGTTGTGGAGCCTGACATGGTTGATACATGATCATAACACAGGTCTCAGGGAGGATCCTGGTTGACATGAAAAAAAAAATGCAGTTCAAAAATATGGCAAGTGCCTTGTTTTGCATCAGTAGTAGTCACCTTTTTCTGTTTCTAGAGGCAAACATGAAGACTGAGATCTCTAGATTTGTACTGTGATGATGGTTCTCCTTAATATAACCTTTTCTGTCTGCAGCCTTCCTTGTAGCAAACTGGGTGTGAGACCATCAGCTGTCAACATTTCAGGAATCAACAGCCCACCTCTCATATCTCTGGGCTGTGCAGCCTTGACTCAGGCTGCTGAGAAACCTGCTAAGTTGAGACAAAATTGTGACAAATTCTGCCAAGTCTTTAAGAATTTTTGAGACATGGCTAGTGAGGAGATCAATAATTTGATGAGAAAAATATTGGCCCGACAGGGTATAAAATCTTAAAGGGAAGAAGGTGATGAGGATTCATCCAGCTGTCAGTGCTATTGGTTTATCAGTACTGATGGAACGGCTGGGTTGCAGCAGCTCAACAGCAGTCAGGAGCTCTCTTCCAGCTCCCTGACCTCTTCCCCCATCGACTGATCCTCTCCTCACTGGCAAAGTACCTTTTAGTGCCTTATTGGGGTGGAGAACATGCTAATGACCAGCCTAGCAGCCTGCGAAATCCTAGCCACCTTCTGTATAAGTTGACCAATAAATCACTACTTTATACTTTTAAGTATACCTTTTCCAGATCATCTTTGCACAGCCCAGGATACCTAGACAAAATGGCCCCCAAATATTTAAAAATATATATAGATTTGTATTCCCTTTTCAGGAACAAAACACACTGCATCTGCCTAGAAGAAAACTTAAAAACACACACTCTTTTGGGGACAATTTGATAAACCAAGTATTTTTCTAGAGGTACAGAACTGAGTCAGAAAAACATAAGAGCTTGTAAACAGATAGAAGTTTGCTAGCTTTTCCTAAATGCACCATGTCAGCATATATATGGAACTAGAGTCTAAGGTTATCAGCACATCTTAGAATCATAGAATATCCTGAGCTGGGAGGCACCCACAAGTATCATTAAAGTTCAGCTCCTGGCCATGAACAGGACAGCCCCAAGAATCACTGCTGTCCTGCTTTTGCTAAAGCCTTCTGTGTATAATATGGAGTCAGAATTCTTTTCTCACGGAGTTTCATGTAAACAATAGCCAATGTTTATTTAACCGTCTTTTCTGTTTTTCATTCCTTTTGTGATAAGAGAAAGTTTGATGAGCATCCTTTTTCTCCAGTGGGATTGGAGAGGAAGTGACATGTCCTCCAATCTCTTGTGGAATTGAGAACCCTATAAAGTATGAGAAATGTAAATAAAGTTTCTCCTTATCCCTCTTTCTGCTAAACCTAGCAGATGTGAGAGTTTCCTTTATTGTGTCCTTTACCGGCACAAATCACATCATTGGCTTGAGAATCTTGTCCAAAATCTTAAACTCTGGCAAGTTTTGTGACATGATCACTTCCCTGGGAAACCTGTTCCAGTGCCCAGCCATGCTCTGGGGGATGAACTTTTTCAAAATATCCAACCTAAACCTCTCTTGACACAGCTTCAGACCACTCCCTTGAGTCCTGTCACTGGTCACAAGAGAGAAGAGATCAGTCTGTCCCTCCTCTTCCTCTCATGAGGAAGCTGTAGTCTGCAAGTTCCCCTCAGTCTCCTCTTCTCCAGGCTGAACTGACCAAGTGACCTCAGCCAATCCTCCCCTCAAGGAGGCTTCCCCTCAAGGCCCCTCACCATCTTTGTAGCCCCGCTTTGGATGCTTTCTAATAGCTTTAGATCTTTCTTATATTGTTGTGACCAAAACTTGGGTAAGCAAAAGAGCGTGAAAATCCATTTGCTATCTTGAAGGTCCAGATATTATCTAAATGAGTGACACCAGACAATTTTCATTTCCTTCACTTGAAAATCGGCGAGAACACTAAGCTGAGAAAGTGGAAGATTGCCCTTAGTTTTCAGAAGTGGAAGTGGCAGTTAATAGGTTGCTCTACGCCTTTAAGTCCTTCTTTTGTTTGTTTCTTCCCAAGCTTGGATGATGTTTTCTGATTTGGAATGATTTTTAACTTGTTTGCAAGTTGAGTAGTGGTGTAAAAAAGGATGAATTGACTATAGTACAGGATCGATACAGATACTGAATTGAAATAATGGAAAAGATTTTGCACTTTGGCAAATGTCAGATGAGTTCAAAGAGAGCTTGACCGTAAATACCCAGGACAGGATTTTACCTTGTCTATAGAGGTGTGCATGTAGCATAAGCAGTTTAAATGTTCAACGTGATAAGTAGACAAGTGATTTCTGCATTTTTCTACTATCTTTGTTCTTTCTTTCCAGAACTTAAAAATTTTGATTCAGTATATGTATTTTCAAGCAAGCTGTACTGTTGTTGAGGTGTATGGTCTCTTCTTGTGTTTAAATCTGTCATTAAAATAGTGTTGTAGCAGTGCTCTCTAATGAGATTTCTGCTTGCCCCTCTGGTGACTCCTTGCTGGAGGGCGAGGGCTCTGGGGCACTTGTGCTCCAGGGGACAGCAAGTGGCTGCCAAGCTGTCTGGAACACCAGAATTTACCCTGGGGGTAAATTCGCACATTCTGTAGTGTTTTCATTCTAAATAATAAAACTTTAGGTTTCCCTCAGGAGATAAATTTGCCAGAGAATTTTGATTTGGAACTACCAAAATCATGGTAAAATGCTTTCTTCTCCCAAGTTATACCCAAATACTTAATCTTGATAATGCCTGCTGTAACAACACAAGCTCCAATTTTCCCTCTATGGCATAGATTTTAAGATTATAGATGGTTCTGTAGGGAGGAATCAATACTAAACACTGTGTTTTGAGTTTGAATAAGTCTAATAATTTCCTACCAGAAACATACTCAAAATGAACACTTTGTTTTTTGACCAAACAACATTTTGCAATAGACAGCTGTGCTATAAAAATAAACATTTAAACAGTTACATTTGTTATTTCTTAATTTCAGCCTCATATTGCTCAAGTCAGCAGAATAAAAAGCTCTACTATTTTGGCATGTAGGGGTCAGTACTAGATGCTGTCTTTGCTTGATATTGAGCTTTGTTTTCTTTTTTTTTAACAAGAAATTCAACCCTTAATATAATCAAAACTCAGTGTCCTTAAAATACTAGAGTGCTTACAAATGTCATATAAGTGATGCACTGAAACAGGATAGTTCACTGTAGGTCACACCTGCCGTCAAGTTTAATATCTGCATCATGATGCTTTTCTGCTCCCAAGGCTCACTTTCGTTGTAACTTTTTTTTATGTTGAGGCTGGTTCATCATAAAAAGAACAGCTGCTCTTTGTCACCCTTAATCTTTCCAAGGTGATTTAGATTGTTGAGGGATTTTTTTTAAAAAAACAACATGTAAGAGGCAACTGTCCTATGTACCCAGGGACCTGAGATTATTTCTGTCCCTTCTGTTCCTAAATGGATATTCTCCAAGAAACCCTGGTGAGTAATCTCTGCCCTTTCAGAGCTGAGCAGGTAAATCAGCCAATTACCAAAGCTCTGATGGTGTTTATAGCATAGATTGTAACTGCAGGAAAATTAAATAAAAACAAGCACAAAAAAGCATAAGCACAAGTTTTATCAGCTTGAAGATAAGGGAGTTGGTGATGAACATTTCATTAATGTTAATGAGAGTGCAAATGCATTCCCATGTTGTGTTGAAAGTCTATGCTTTGGAGGCTAATAACCTTAATTTCAAAACTGATGGCACATAACAAGACTCAGATCAAAATAACAAAAAGTTATTTCACTTCTTAAATTTTCTTATCCCAATTATTTTGGGCTTGTTAAAAATTTGGATAGAAATTGAAAGGGAAAAACACTTTGGAGAGCCAAAATAATTAGATGAGAGAGAAATGTAGTTCAGTTTTTCCTTAATGAGAAGGCAATGTAGTTCAGTCTTTTTCTTACATGTTGAAATGCAAGAAATCTTAACATTACTGGCATTATGCAAATAATATCAAATGCACACTCTCGGCAAATTTCAGCTGCAATTTCTCATGTGGAAAGACTGTAAAATCAGGATCAGTAGTACAATACAAAGTGCACAGGATATTATTATTTTTAAATTATACTAAGCAGTACAAATGACCTTACATTGAATGACAATGGCAGTGATCAACACCCCTGGGCCAACATTTTGTGCATCTGCTGGTGATGGCCCTGCCATTCCAGAGGCAGGACAGGGTACTGCCTCTGCCTGAGAGAGATGCCAGTGTTTGGTAAAATTCTGTGTGGGGCACAGTGAGGACAAGGCAGGAAAGACTGTGGCAGGTACAGAAGCCTTCATGTGGCATTAAATTTTTAAATAAGCGTGGGCTGATACTTAAGAGAGTAGTAACTTACCTTTTATAAGACCCACAGCCTCAGATTCTCCGTGTGGGTGTAGTAAAGGATCAAAGCCTTTTTCTGTCAAGGTTATATACAAAGTAGATAATACGAACCCATTAATTCATCTGTTAATGAAATGTATTGATTTCCTATTTTAAACCAGTAAATCAATTACAAAACTTTATTAATCAGTTTATTTCCCAAGAGCACTTACATTATTAAAAATAGTCAGCAGTATTTAATTTTGTTAAAACATTATGAAAGCAGAAAATATCTCTTGAAAGTACAATACATTCTGGAAAACATCCAGTTGGGAAATACAGTACTTACTTGAAGACCAGACACTCATTCACAGCACCATCTAAGTAAATTGCCTGACTGGTGGGTCCTAGGAATATGCTCGAGTCTTTGTGTTTGTACATGGACAAGTCAATGGGACGATATAGCTCATATAAGATCTTGCAGGCTGAGTTTGTGCTCCTGTTAGCCTTGTGTCTGTCCCTTAGGTATACATCCTACCATGGTGTTGGTATGGATCCAGAGGGAGCACTTTCCATGAGGGAAAATGGTAGCAGCAGGGTTGCTTTTTAAACTATGGTCAAGATACAGCCCTTCCTTTACAGGGTGTGAGCACGTAATTTTTTGTGACTTATAGGATTTGCGCCTTGTGTAGAAACTGACTCCATAACTATTCAAGTTAATGACACAGGGCAATGAAACTAGCTCAAGAATCATCACATAATTGCAGTGTGGGAAGAGATGTGATGGAGTTGAGCTGCGGGCTGTGGAACGTGCCTGCAGAAGCACATGGCAGGACAAAAGAGCCCATAGCAGCACAGAGAAGCTTGTCTCTGCCTGACCCTGGGGGGAGGAGATGTCACACAGCAGAGCCGTAAGGACAGGAGCCTGCTGGAAGCTGATGGACGGGTGAGCAGCGTGTGATCACCCCACAGAAGGACATTTAGTAAGGGTATGGCTGACATGGATATGTGGGATAGGTCACATTGTGAGAATTGCATTGTTAAGGAAGTACTGTGCCTTGAAAAAGTGTATAAAACCAGCTCGTTTCTTTGAATAAACAATTCAAGTTCCCTGCTGATCGGGGTTCTTGTCTCAATTGCTACATTGCAGCGTGTTGTTGAAACAAACAATAAAAAAAATTGTTAGCATGCTTCCTGGCATGGCTTCAATTCAGGACAAGTAATCTTCCCCACACAGTTTCTGAGTGTGGGGTTGGGGCTGGCACAGACCAGGGTTTCTGTCCACAGGTGTAAGTGAGGCAGCCTGCTCTGGAAAGCAGAAAGCATATCCACATGCTATGGTTAGAAAGCACACTATGACCTTTCCCAGAAACCAGACCCTGTTCTGTGTGTTTATAGATATGCAGCCAGTGATCTCACTCTACTTGCCAGCTCACCTTAAATGACATGCCCTCTCTAACGGGTCATGCATATGAACCAGGCTCTCTCTTCTCCCACTGACATCAAGCACTATGAGCCTTTGAGAAGAGGAGCTAAGGGCCTGATACAGACTTGGGCAGGAGAAGGAGCAAGAGCAAACAGTAAAGAACATATTCTGGCTCTAATTTTCTTTCGTCTGAAGTAGGAGAAAGGTGGTAGGGGAAGATTGTTCCCAACCTCAGCAGCTCTCCTGTTTATCAAGGACAAGAAAATGATAAGGTTTCATGACAATCAGATGAGATAATGGGAAAAAGTTAAAGCAGTAGTATTTTGGTACCGACTGAAGTTAATAACTCAGCTAGTGCTGCGAGTCATTACACACCAATCATCCCATCTCTGCCCTTTCCTGGATTTTCAAGAAGAAAAGCATAATAAAAGACTTTCCTAAATTCTAAGCATATATATGCACATGCATATACACCTGTTTTAATAACATAAATACTGGAGAGATCTATATTAGATGTTTTGTAAGCAGTTGGTGTTAGTGCATCACAGTTACTGTTAAAATAATATTCCTAGCATGTTCTTCTATGAAATAGCTTGCAGATCATCTGCATGCTTTTAAAAAACCAGTTAGGAGTGGTTTATGATGAAGAATAGATTACTCGGTTATGTCTTTTATTAGAAAGTATGTAAAGATAATTTATGTGCCTGGCAGGGAAAAGATTTTGAGCAGAAGACACTCTATTATAGTGTCATCAATTAATTTGTCAACATGTTAGAACTATTGCAATGGCACAGAAGAATCTGCCAGGGTATCCTGTTTACAAAATAGCATCTGCATAGCATGCAAAATCTGATTCTTACTGGTTTTTCAAAAGATGTTCTGTGAGTGAGGTGCATAACATAAAGGAGAGTGTATTAAATGTCTAACAGAAGCTAGTTTGTGAACAACAGAAAAAAGTCGAGACTGGATTATTAATCAGCCAATAGAAAATGATAATTTCCATCAAAAAACCTTTTGAAGAAGGTAATGAATTGGACATGGTGTCTATGGCACTATGCACTAATACAGAATTTATTTTTGCTTTCAAGATCTCTTTGACAACATTACACATTAGTAGCTTGAAACAGTCTGCCTTTGCCTATCTCACTGTGCAGTTAGGACAAACAATTTAAGATGACCTATTGAATCACTTGGCTCTACGTAGTTGTGGGTGAGAAAAACAGGGTCATCGCCGAAGATCTGCATTCCATCATGTGGCAGTGATCAGCCAGCCGTTACAGAAAGCTGCTTGTGCATTGCTTTTTTCTTGTTTGCCTGTGCCACAGCTTTTTCTTACATTTCAGCCTGACCTTTATTTCCAGCTTCAAATAACAACATGTATACAATCATCTCTGTAGATTATCAGGTCTATCCCTCACCTTTACAGTTTGGACAGATCTGGGCAGAGCCCTAATCCTAGACTCTGGCATAGCTGTGAACTTCAGATTAAAAGGAAAGCTAAGGATGACTATGTTCCAGTACTGCAGAGTTACAGCTCTACGTATATATATATATTTGTATGTATGTATGTATGTGTATATATATGTATATATACATGTATATATATATATATGAATACTGTATATATAGGATGAAGAAATGTGCATTAAACTGTAATTACACAATGAAATGGAATTGGTTTCAGGAAATAGATAAATTATAAGAGGTAAGAGTTGCTCCCCCTGAGTACTACAGAAATACAAAATGTAAAAGCATACTTCATATCTACAGAAGCATCTTAGCATGGGGAATAACAGAAAACTGGTCTGGAAGGGATCCAAAAAGGTCAGTTAGACTATGCCCTCTTCCAAGGCAGAATAAGTTCTATATAAATCATCTCTGACAGATGGCTGTGTTACGTCCTGTTCAAAAAAAACCCCATTGAGACAGACACTACAACTCCCTGGGCAGTCTTCATTACTCCATGATCTTTCCATTAGAGAGTTTATCTCTGGCTGCAGTGTAAGACCCTGCTTCTTTTCCTGTTGTTGCTCAATAGAGATAAAAAACAGGTTTATTCCCTTTCTCTTTGCAACAAGCATGTGCTACAGAAGGGCAGAACACTCTCAGGAGAGTGCTCCATATAGGGAGGCTGACATGGGCCATACAGTTTTCCCAATTCTAGCAATGTTGGGAGGCCTGTTCAGTTAAAGTCATGTAATGAGTTCACTATCTTTTCAAGTTCCTGAAGAGAAAGCTAAACTGTTTGTTTAAAGCTTGCTGAAGTGTCCCCACCATCTGTCCCTGTGGATACTTTCAGCTAAGATCACCCAACACGAGCACACAAATACTCTGTACTCTCTCTGCCCTGGCCACAGACTGGGCATTTTCTAGCTGTGTGTGATGGATCACGTTAGCAGGACACGGTCACTGAGCCTGCTGGTCTGTGTCAACTCATAAAGCAACCAGAGCAAACTCACCTCCTTCCAGAGCTGCCTTTTTTAGTACTAAAGGACTGCCTGTCTGGGAAGGTTAGTGTGAGTCAAGTCAGGGCACAGGCACGGCAGCGATGAGCTGCTCCACAAGAAACGTCTGTGCAGGAAGCATGCGCAGAACATCAGGAATGAGGGAACAGCAGGCTGACTAATTAAAATACCTCTCCCTGTTTTCCTGACCCAGTTATGGAGCTCTGTGTATTGGGTCAGGGAAGCATGGAAGTCAGACCACCGTGTGCCTTGGGTGGCCTGGCAGGAGCTCAGCTGCAGTGTGACGCAGAAGAGACACAGCCCCAGCACAAGGCTCTACATGGAGACAGCCTGGTGCCTGGAGGGGCCTGATAGCTGCAGAGCCTTGCACAGGTGAGGCTAATGGCCCTGGCTCCTAAGAAGAAGCTCCAGATTTTGGATATGAGGTGCTGTTAGTTAGTGAGTCCATGCGCAAGCAGATTCATAAAGAACAGGGCCTCTGGGAGCAGGATGTGTGAGGGTTTCAGGGCAGGGAAGGTAATGTCCTCTAATTTCATACACTCACTTCCATAAAATGTAATTTCCTTTGTTAGCCTCAGAAATACTTTTGTGCAGTGTAGCTACTTTACATTAAGTATGGGACAAATTATTTCAGTCCAAATGTACAGTAAGGAGAAAGCAGAACATGACATAACCTAGCACACTGATGTCCCCATATAGATGTGCCCACACAGGTAAGAGTAGAATTTAGTTCAAACATGTTTATCTTTCACCTGACATTTTATCTTTCCTCTTTTCTGCTATTTTCACTGTGTTTCTAACCAATCTCAGTTTCCTCAATGGAGGGTAATGGTTAAATATTGCAATTTTGATTGCAGTTTGAGACTTCACCCTTCCTTAACATTAAAGGTAAACTAGAAAATTAGAAAAGTACACAAATTTAGGCTTAACCTTTTCTGTAATCTAATCTTAATCTTTATCCTTTATAGCATATATGAGTCATAAAACTATGTGCTGATACAAGATGATTTTAAGGAGAAGAAATACTGCTGAGTGGTTGAGTCAGCAGGTTTTCTGCCAACAATTAATTTTATAGCTTTTATGTTTGCGTAGACATTAAAACAGCAAACACATTATTCTGCCAAAGAATCCCCATCCCCACAAACTGAACAAAATAGAAATCAAGTAATGAGCTAGGCAGAACTGTGGGATGTGCACAGGCATACACATTTCTTTCAGAACCCTTACAGTATCTCCTTTACTTCTATGCATACATTAATATTTTGAATATATGACTTGATAAAAAAACAAGAGTCATGGTTTGCAGTAAGATTCTAAAGCTTCTTAAAGAAATTGAAGAAATTGGAGATAACAATTGTATACTGTGTTTAGCCTATGGATTCTGCTCTTCTGTTCTTAAACAAGTCTGAAAACAACTCTGTATTGATAGACATGTATCAGATACCAGAAAAACTACTGTTGTCCACAGAAGTAGTCCACCTCCGTGCTTTAAACATAACCACTCAAACCCCTGCAAAGTATTATGTTCTATCAGTCAGAGCAGATATTTTTTTCCTCAGAACACGCATATTCCCTGAATGGAGAAAATTGGCATGTCTATATGTAAGAAAAACTTTCCTCATGGAAGCTTGGCTTTAAATACATCTTTCTTCTCTTTGACATCTGGGCATAAGGCTGAGGAAGATGAGTGTGGTTTTCTTTTCATTTTCTGTAAAGTATTTTGCTTTCCTCTGGCAACTTGCTGATTTCAGTCTTATGGTAAATTTCTCTAATATCACTTGTATTTTTGAATAATTAAATTATATATATGTATGTGTGACTCTTCAGCATTTAGTTTTAAGGTGGAGTGTATGTGTTAGAAAGCATAAACACAGAGAGAGTACATTAAGAGAAAATTTTCTTGCCACAATATGGTATTTTAAAAAGACTTACACATGCACATAGGGATAATGGAAATGGGAGCATTTTCACACCACAGAAAATAAGTTAAGGACAGAACTCTCCCAGTGTTTCCAGCAGCAGAGATGTGCTCTTTCTCAGCTTTAAATCCAATATCAACAAACTTGGTTAAGCCATTAAAATCCACAGAGGTTTGGTATTCATCATGTTGCTAGGGATCCCAGAATGTACAGATTCTTAAAACAATACATTTTTGAGACATATCCCATTGGTTTCCTGTGAAAAATACATTAAGAAGCCTAAAATAGAGAAAAAAAGCTAAACTATGGCTTCCAGCCACAGACACAAAGAACCTTGCATGAGGCAGAATGTAATTAGGAATTTGCAATACAATGATGCTTAATGCCTTCCCAATCTGCAGGCTAATCAGGATGGTGCAGATCATTTATTCTGCAGCCTGATGCAGCCTATAATTGTTACCTTTGGGCAACCTTGTCCAGTCTGCAATGGCTCCTTTTCTTACTGGTCTTTTGGGACATGGTTGTTGAATCAGGGAATAGTCTGAATTCTGAAATTGTGACTGTGACCTTGACTCTCGGTTTGAGGGTAAATACTCATTTTAGTCAAGTCTACAATGATGTATTGCATTCTGGGCTTTAATATTTATAAAACCCTTAGACAAAAGGTGCTGCATATTGCAAATTACAGTTATAAGACCTTGCCCTGAAGTCTTTTTTTTCCAGTTAACCTGATCAAGGGGATTTTAGTTGAATTAGCATTTGGTCTGTATATTATTATTAATACATACCAAGAGAAATATTCTGACTTGTTTTGCCTGTTTCCAAGGGGATTTAAACTGTTCTAAGCTGCATTAAATAAGGCAAAATCAGAATAATTCATTTTCCTCATAGTTGTGGTGAGGTTCTGAAGCATCTTAGCTTAATACAAATTAAAATCCTTTGCTCATACATTGAATCAGAATATAGAAAGTAAGCAGCAAATAAAAAAAAAAAGAGACTGGATAGAAAATACTTTAGATGTGACTCATGATCATGAGTGTTCAGTTCAGAAATCTGAACTCGGGTTTGCCTAAATGTCAGAGGATGTTGCTTGTACGTAGGATTCGACTTTCAGTGTCTTCCTCTTGCTGTTTTCTCTGTATTCCTTTGGGTTACCTTTGCCCTACAAAAGGCTCTTGGTTACTACACGCTGTAGTATACGTGAACAGCAAATTAAAAGCAGAGGAACACATCTACAGCACAACAGTCTATTTTAGTACCCTGTGAAACTGGGCTAAAGGTTACAGCTGGTTAGCAAATATTTTGGCAGCACATATAAAGGAGCAAAAGGAAATCCAAAGTGCTGAGCCTTGCATTATCAAAGGCTTTTCAATCTGTATTAATTTTTAAACACCATAAATTGCTTGGCTTGAACATAGAGGCGTAAAATAGCATTCAATAATATTTTTTAATACAAAGGCTTGAAACAAGAAACTGCTGACACAGATCTTTTGAATACAACTCCACCATTACATATCTTGAAGAAAATTTACTTCTGAGCTATTTCATATCAAGGAAGCTGAATATCTCAGCTGGAAATATAAAATAGGATGAACCAGTTTATCCCTGTTGTTCCTCCTACATGTGATTCAGCAGAAACAAGATAATATTCTTTTAGAGCTTGACTTTACCGACTGGTTACCTTAAATTACCCTACTTTAATACTACTCACAGGGTTTAATTCATAGGAATGTAAACTTAAAAAGCAAAGAGAATGGGCAAACATGGCTTGGAGTGCAGAAAATGGCAGTTCTAGCAGAGGGACCACATGAGCTCCCCTCTCCACACGAGCATCAACAGCATCCAAACTGAAAACTGTCCTCCAATCTGAGAGCATAAGCACAACCTCGTGTACAACTCAGCCTGAAGTGCAAAGCTCTGCCAGTATGGATGAGTATTGAAACAGGCCTTGAGCTGGCCTTGTACTCTGCGCTGACACTCCTGCTGAGTGTCCTGAGTGTGTCCCATGGCATGGGAAGGCCATCCTACTTGCCTTGCAAAGCCAGGCTTGAGGCAGCTCTCAGCCTGGCAGCCCATCTCATGCTCAGTTTATGGGGTGGAGTATTTCATTGCAAGTGAATAACATAAGAATTTACAATAGCTTATGGAAGGTGTACTCATTATTAGTTTGATATTCACTGAACACAGTGTTTCAGCCAAGTTTTCCTCAAAGAGTACTACCTAGAGATTACTCACAGAAGGCTGGGCAAATAGTAGAACTTTGTTTATGTCTGAAGAACAGGGATTTTCAGGGTAAAGTTAGTGTTGTTTCCTGTTTCTCAGAATTCCAGTGGACCTTGAGCAGCACAGTATGTAACTTGGCATGCTGTGCTTCCAGACGCTGTAATGCATATTTACTCTGGTTCTTCAGCAATCCTCTGTATCTCACTCGCTTGGTGCTGGGAAGAGAGGCAGGAGAGGTTACAGCTGAAAAGCACATGATGTTGTTTTGAACACATTTTTGAAAGATGGATAAATATGCTGAACTCCCTCACCAGTTCAGTCTCTCTCCAACTGAACTAATGCCAGGGACTGACAGCAGCAGTCCTTGATGCAACAGAACCAGTATGTGATGTTTTGCTCGAAATAAAAGTACTTTCCACAAGAAGTTATAAGCTATTTAAAATGTAAGTCCTTTCACCTTCCAACCAGATTTTCTCATAATTACATCATGTACTTTTCAGCCACTCCATAAAACATAAGGCAACTGCAGAAGGGATTGCAGTGAGACTCTGATTAAATAGGATCTATAGCTCAAACTACATAAAAGATGTATGCAACAACATGGATTCAGCAGATATGTTCTTCCACATGTATCTTTGAAAGTTACTTCCCTAAAGAGGCTCAGCACAGAGTCTGTACCTAGTCATTATCATCACCATGTTTTTTACCTTGCTTTCCTGACTTGTAAGCATGAGCAGTGAAAAATACTTCTCAACAGCACCCCAGGATGGTTTCAAAGCAAGGGATGGCCACAAATGGTTTTCCCTGAAGATCTACCTGCTTGTGGCAGCAGGTCATACAATTTTTTTTGCCCTTTATATAGTTTTAAATTAATTTAGCAGGGAGTTTATGGATTTTGACAAGTGAAAGTGTTCCAGGACTTTCTTCAGAATGCGGTGCACAGTCAGTAACTAAAGAAACCCAAACATTGGTGTAAAAACATATTTCCCCTCAAAAGTGGTAGAAAATGTCAGTCTTTCCCTTGCCTTTCTAGCAAAAATAAATATGCTTATCAGAAAAAAATGGTGCATAAATAGTTGAGCAAAAAACTATCTAAAGCATCAGCTACTATAGGGTGGACCTAGCAAGGGATTTCAGCTTTTGAGGACTACAACAAAGTCTTGCTTTTTATCTCACAGTAGAAAAACCAGTACCAAGAAGGTACAAAGGATCATATTTCAAAAGATGTAGTTTTGAGGGTTCAAAACCTTTGTGAGGACAGTGTAAGTTTTAAACTTCCGATACAGAGGCTAACTTGGAGTTACAGTGGTACAGAGGGATTATCACACAGCATTGCTAAGTTCACACTATCCTTTCTGAGATGAATCAAGTGGCACAAAAGATGCCTTGCTGTGCTGAGCATTAAAGGTAGAGAAAAAACGTGCAATTCAAGTTCCTTCCTATCCCCATGGAGCCCTACATGTCCCAGCAGAGAAGTCAGTGGTGCAGCCCATGTTCCCCAGAGTGTAAAGCCTGCAGTGGTGCTGGGCTTACAGTGGAGGGAAGAGCATTCTGGTGGAGGTTCTGTGAAAATAGCAAAGAGATTCTGGCCCTTGGGAAGTTTTTTTCATGAAAGCTGACCATGCTTATTCTGTTGTATCAGAACTCAGCCAGAAAATTTTGCTCTTTTAAAGTAAATAAATTCTGTTAAAATCAGTGACTGCTCTAGCTGATGTGATTGCAATAATAAGAAAGGCTCCTTTCTTGTGTATCAGCTTTACTAGACCTCTACATGTGCTTAACAATTAACAGTGACCAAAAGTAACAAATGATAACATTCTGGACACCATTGTCTATAAGCTGGAAAACTGAGATTACAGGAAAATGCAGGCAGGTTGGCAAAGGAAGTGGCAAGGTCTCCCTCTTTTGCTGCCTTCAAAGTGAGATCAGGTGTTTTCTAGAAGATATTATTCAGCCAGAGAGAAGTCTTTGGGCTCAGCAGAGGCCAGTATCCTGTGGCTGCTCTTGTACAGAAGCTTGAATGAGTTTATTTATGAGTCCTTAAACTCAATGAAACTATGAAACACCAGAGAAAGGGCTCCAGGCCAATAGGTATGGGCTGAAAAAAGGCAAGGGAAAGCAAAGACAGCAATGAGGAGAGGAAGGAGATAGAAAGTTTCCAGTCTTACAAATCAGAAACGAATCCCTTGTTGGCATTGATTTACATCAATGTAACAACAGAACAAGACCTGTAGGCAGCTGTGTCAAAAAAGCCTTGCAAGGGAAAGTGTAGTGTTTCTCAAACCTGAGGCTTTATACAGGCTTTCAGAGGGGAAAAAAAGAGGAAAAAAGTTAGAATATGCAGCTATAAAGGATTTTTTAGCTATCATAATATGTGAGGCAACTTAGTATATTTTTGGATGTGCACAGGTAATCGTGTTGCATTTCTATGTTCTTTCCAGTATCACATGCTTTGTGAGTAAATTTTTTTCCTGCTTCTAGTAGCTTATAAAACATTGATAGTAAGATACATGAGTAGTGCTGTAAATACTGCAAATAGGATTGTAGTGCATGTTGCAGAGAACCAATAAACAACCAATAATGTATGGGTAAATATGAAATGACTGGCTGCTCTTCAACAGTGCTCTAGAAAAATTGTGATTTTCAGTTACGATCTGTTCAGTCAAATTAAAGCCTGATGACTGCCTCAAGATGTTCATTTATCACCCAAAATAAATCAAACTGAGAGAACAGGCAACAATACGTGATTGTATTCAAAGGCAACGCATCAGCACCTATGGGCAGAATTTCTAGCAGCAGTCAGATAAAAGTGGCTGGAAATAAGAGTACAGCAATAGATCATATCAGGACAGGATATTATAGAATCTCAGCTTGGTTCATAAATATAAAATAATGAGCTACTGCTTTCATAGTCTTACCTGTCAAACTGTATTAAAAAACTTGAAAAAATGTTATTGTCACCAGTTAGAGCTGAAGATTTGGTCAAAAAATTTAAATAGATTGTACTGAAATGGGTACATTGGTGCTTTTTTTATGTATGCAGACCTGAAAACAAGAAAAAGAAAGATAATAGAGTATGTAATGCTCATTTTCAGATTTTCTACCTGTAGCAGATGTCTGCATGGCTCAGTCTTGTGTGCATGCATTGCCTGTGGATTCTCTGCCCATGAGAGTGTATTAAGCACTGGTCTTGCCCAGGGAACACTGAGCAGGGAAAAATGTCATCATCACATCTACATAGAACAGCTGAGTGTGCTATGTCCTCTGAATACAGCAAAGATGTCCAGGATGGTGTAGACTTTCACCAGCCAGGAAAATAGCAGGTGGTGGTGGCCTGCAGACTTTCATTACATCCACAGCCACAATAGATTTACTAACACCAGGCTGCTGTGCCACGGATCTAAAGGAGTCTGGCAGAAACAGCTTTCAAGAAAAAATGCCCATACATTTTCAGACTTGGAAAATGGAAAGAGAAGGAGGTGTGACACCTCTCCAGCACTGAGAAGTTTCTGAGATAGAACCATGAAAGCAATCTTTTGTGTCCAGAAATTAGCACCGCGTGAATGTAAATCACCAGGAGGGGCTCATAATGCATATCCAGAACTGTTAAGACTGGGCAAAACTGAGTTTGATGGTGGTGTCTGCCATGCTTTTAGTGCATCAGAAAATCACAGAGATTCATTTGGTTCTGGCACAACTTTTGAAGAGCAGAGTGAAGGAGATGCAGTCGCCGAATGGCTTCCAGAAACCATCTGGGGAGATGGGTTTTACTGTCCTTGAAGATACCCGGAGATTTTTGCCACCTGTATTGTCCTTTGGCAATGTCATAAGCTGTAGCTTGCTGTAATAGAGTGATCAGAGTAGCAGCAGGCCCTGTAGTTCTGTGCAGGAGCAAGAGACATCTTTCAAAGGAGATAGAAGAGCTTGCATGATTGCCGTCATGAGGCTTTGAGGACTTCATCCTTGACAAAGCAGGAATGTGCCTGTGGCAAACTAAGGGAACTGCAGATACAGACAAGGCACTGCAACCTGGGGCCTCCTTACTGTGGTCCTGGGAATGATGCTGATGGGGTTAATTCAGCCTGCTTGTCTTGCAACACTTCAGATCCATGATAGAAACAGCTGAACAGGCCAATATCTGCCTGTGTCAGATTTCTGTGCAGCTCAGATATGTGTATATATAAAAGGCCAGTGCTAATGGTGCATTTCCAAACTTTATTATAGAATTCTTAAGGTTCAAATACTTGCTTTCAGATCTTATTATGTAAGAAAGTAAAAAAAAGAGAGTTCTTTTAGGTGCCTATTAAGAATGTGCCTTTTTCCTCTTACAAACCAAAACTGACAAAAATTACATTAATGATCCTTTGGCAAGATACAAATTTACAGATGATGGAATTTGAAGCCATAAGGCAGCCAAGAGATGCTCCTTTCCAAGCTGAGCCTGCTGCCAGTGCAAAGAACAGGGTGAGCCAGATTTCATTTATTACCTGGAATAGTCCAGCAGGGAAACCACAGGGAGAGGAATTTGCTCACTGGGAACACAGCTGCTTCACAGGCCCTCTTGTGCTTTTCAGGTTCTGCCGGGGCCACCCTGGTGGTTCTTGTGAGCCCTGCTCCTTGGGCAGACACCTGCACCAGTTCAATCTCCTGGGTTTGAGCTCCAGTGTTTGTAGTGAGGGGGTGACAGGACCAAATTACACCATTTACTCCTAATTTCTGAGCTTACTTAACTGTAACACAAATGAAAGTGTTGATGTGATTAAGTGCTTGAGTTTAAACAATTAGTTTGAGAAACCCTAAATTAATGAGTCAAGGAAAAGGAGAGAGTGCTTTAAAACTTGGTCAACACTATCCATTTTAGAACTATCGAAGTTCCTATCCATTTCAAAACCATAAAATCCCTCACACTTCAATACAAATTCCTATTAGAACAACATTTTGCAACACTATTTTGTGAGAAAACAGAGAAATTCTGCAGTAAGATTTTCTGATCTTCCTTTTGCTCATTTTTTTGTACTTCTGGCAAATTAAAGAAGTCATTATGGTGTAATAGAAAAGGATATAATTTTGGACTGGGTTACAATTAAAATGAATGAGGTTAATGAACTGTATCTGAATCACTGCTTTTATACTCAGAAATGTTGTTTGGTTCAGATGATATTTTATGTCTCTGTTATAAATACTACACTTTCAGACAAAAAAATATAAAACTGTTTCTGTGATATACAGACAAAATCACTATAATTATGTGCAAAGTGTAAGTGTCTGAGCATAGAACTTGTTCTTACTTGTTGGCCTTTAATTTATTGCTAACTGCCCCTGCTCTATGTGCCTGTTTTGATTGATGCAGAACCATCTTGTCCACATTTCCCTGAAATTCTTCATATTGCAAATTGTGCGTAGAAGAATATGCCTAAAGATTTAAACCACTGAATCTGAGTTGCACTTATTTGTGAATATTTTCTTTAATGAGATAATTAGGAAAAAAACATCTTTATAAAAAAGTTGCAGGTTTTAGGAAATAAAATTTTTAAAAAAGGGTGGAGTTTTGAGAATGAATCTCCAAAAATATTCATAAAAAAAGCTTTCACTTCAGGTGTTTGGTATCCCTGGGTCATCCAGATGAGATTACAGGGATACAGCTCTGTTGTTAAATGAAACAGTACCTGAACCCAGATCCTCAGAAGTATTTAGAAATAGTTGTCTTGTATTCTGTTCAGGCACTGGTCCTTCCAAAAGCTGACAGTACCAAGCTGGTGAATTACAGAGCAGATGTGTGAGAGCTGAAGCCAGTGCTGTGCAAAACAACTTTGTTCTGGCAGCTTGCCTGACTTTAACCTTGCTGTGCATGACCTAGCTCCAATACCAAAGCTCTTTCAGGCACACAGAACAGCTTTTTCCCAAAGGTGACTTATAAGAAACTGTAGGCAAAATGGCAAGCTGTTCTTTTTAACAATTATTTCTCAAACTGCAGGCCAGTACCTTTCTGGCAGTCCTGAAAGGGCTTAAAGTGGGTTGGTCAAATATCATGTGGCAGCAGTTCTCTCTCAGGGTAGCAGCAGGTGCTGCATTAACAAGTGAGGACAGCCTAATTCCGTGGCTGCAGGATTGATAACCACCTAAAATTGCTGACAGCAGTTTATTTTCTCAGAGGCGAAGGAGTGAATATGAACACTTGTAGCCAGCTATAAGGTTTTCTCTCCTTACTGATATGGAGGATCTAAGCCACTAGAAAGCCTAATCAAAGGAAAATGGGACGAACCAAGTGGAGGTGACATTTTCAGATTTGCATAAACCAGTCCTAGATATTTCAAGATTCTCTTCCTGAGTTCAAACAATCTATTCTCTGCATTTGTTCTGAAAGTGAAATGTGAAATTCCAGCAGTTCTCACAGCTTCTTTTGCTCTTGCAAAAGACAGATGTATGTCCTGTACTATATCCTTTAAAACATTTTCAAGTATTAACCATCAACTAATTGTTTCTCGTTTTTTCAAAGTAACTGTTTCACCTTCTTTCTCCGTTTCATTATAAAGCTTGATGTGTTCCACAATACCTTTTGTAGCTTTGTTCTATAAGAAGTTTTGGTGGTCTCCTATAATTTCGTGGTCTTCTATAACTTGCTTTTCTCAGCAAAATTCTTCAAAGGGAGTAGATTGCATTGTCACAGATGGGACATAGGAAACAGGGGGAGGAATGGAGGGAACAAATTAGCAGTAATCATATCTGTGATCTCATACCTGATTATTTAATGTACCTTTCAATTGCTGCCAATTCCAGTATTCTGCCAAAAGTCAACTTTCACAGTGTGAAATACTTTCTATTCAAAATTTATAAAAGATATGTTGGACTGGAATTCACTTGAGAAACTTGCAGTTAACTGCAATGCAAGCAGGCAAGCAAAAGGGAGGAAAAAAAAGAATTTAAGAAGGGTGAGGGAAATGGGCTGTGCGCTTTCTGTCTGATCAGACTCCTCATACCTGAGACTGACCCTTGTAAAACCATTTTACAACTATACTTCAGTAGTATGAAGATAAAAGAAAAACCACCTATCACTATTTTAACTGGTAAATCAGGAAGTAGATAAACTCAACCCTTGACAACAGATGTAGTGATAAGAAGCAGACAGAACACTGACCAAATGAAAATAATATGAAAAGTTCATTAAACTGTATAAAACTTTGACTGCACTATCTATTCTAATCTTTAGACCCTTGTCTAAGTTTGGTTTTTCAATATTGGCATTTGCTAGGAAAACCAACTCTGAACCTAGCCAATAAAATCATATTCCAAGTATACTCGTGTTCCTGAAATTGCAAGGCTGTATGTAGACCTCAGTTCTCATTTGTCAGAAAGAAACAGACTAAACTTCTGCAAGTCTGGGAATTATTTAAACTATAAGAATTAAGTGAAAGTCAAGCAACTAGGTGTTTTTTGTCAAGCATCTGTATTTAGAGTAGAGTCTAGTTATTCTGAGGAGAGGTACCTGTAGCATCAGCAGTGTGGTCAGACTCCCTGTTATCTTGAAGGAGATCCCCACCTTCAGCAGCACATCAGTGGCAATTCCTCTCATTCTTCATCAATTTTGATATGATTCAGCATTGTAGATAGTAGACAAATACCTGTCACTGCAGATCATGTCATAGGGGACAGAAGACTGGAGCAACATATCTCAACTTAGTTGGTCTTATTTAGAGTTAATTAGCATCTCTTTAACACTCACTTACCAAATGTAACTTTATGGTGAGAATGGTTTGTTCATGTCTTCTTGCTACTGCCTTGGCAAAATACATCCTACAGATTAATAAACTCTGGATTAAAGGACCCCTTACCATCTTTCATTTCATTTCATTTCATTTCATTTCATTTCATTTCATTTCATTTCATTTCATTTCCTCTTCTGTGTTTCTAGGACTGTACTAATACTGCTTCAAACCTGTACCTTTACTGGTTCAGTAGCAGTGAATATGACCTCAGATTCCCAAGTCTTGTGGCATGTAAACAGCATATCCTGGCACAGACCAACCAATTGCAGCCACCTTGTACTTTGGTGGGACTTTTGTGGGTTTTTATTGCAGAATTTGTAACATGTTTGCTAATCTAAACCTGCCTGCCTCATTCACACTCCTGTACCATGAAGCACATTGGAAAAAAGAGGTTCTCTCCTTTATGGTTACTGTGGATTTGCTAGCAAGAAGTCTAAGACCTTCAGTTAGGAATCGTTCCTCGTGGCTATCTATGCCTCCAACCTACTCAATGAAACATAACTTTTTTCTCTGCCTGTTTCATATTCTATGAAACATAACTTTTTCCCTGCCTTGAATAGAGAGTAATTTTCTGCTAGTCTGACCAAATTCTGTGACCTCCAGATCTTGGGTTCTGGTGTACCTGAACAAAATACCTATAATTGTTAAAACTAAGTTTCCAGTTTAAAAATGGAGTCTCTATTCCAGGGTATATTGCTTTCTCCTTTTCTGAAAGCCCTTCTCAGCCTTTTGGAATCTTCTCACTGTTCTTTATGCTGTCTTCTATTTTTGGATCCTGAATTCCAGAGATGTCTGTGCTGCCCTGCAACAGCTGGTCATGCAAGGGGATGAAGCCTTAGGAACACTAGAATACTTTGAAAACTAGGATAGATCAACAGACCTTTAAGAGTTCAAACATGTTTATCCAAACAGGAAAAGGGAATTCTAGGTCAAAGTCCAGAAAAATCTTAGAAGAGCAAAACAAGATAGGAAAACAAAAGCATGGAGATAAAATACACAGTACATCACATAACAAACAAATCATGTCAAAAAGAGTTTCCAGACATAACTACAAGGATGTATAGACAGTGGGACATGAAGAAGCTCCTCACTGTCTTTCTTCAGCTTCAGGAAATGCTGCCAACTATGCCTTCATTGCCAGTGCAATGAGTTCATATTTGGAGGAAATTCTGCTGGGATGCTGGGCACTTTTACCTTGTGAAGTGCTCAGCTTGGCTACCTTTCCTTTTTCATAAGGGCGACTTGAAGTGCAATGTCAGTATGTCATGCTTAGGGGCTCAGCAACAGTGTCAGTTAGGACTGAGACTGGGAAGAATGGTGTCCCAAAGAAGCTGTTGTCTGGCTCTTTTCTCTCCTTTTTTTCTGGCTCCTAAATGGTCACAGAAGCAGAGATTGGCAGCACCTGTTGTCCTCTTTTTTTATTGCTGTTATGTTGCATCTTTAAGGCAAAAGGGCCTCCCTGGTTGTGTGAGTGGGACTGTGCTGCAGGCCTTGCTGTGCTAAAAGACTTGGCACCGTGAGTGTGGAGGCAGCTTTGCAGCAGCCTCAGAGAAAGACTTCCCACCAGCAGGATCTGTGGAGATGGAAACAGCCACTGCATTAGATTCATTAAGATCTAAAGAAATGCAATAATTGGACCCTAATTAGCCATCTACACCCAAATGTTAAACATGGTAGGTTTTCAAATGGATGCCTAAGAGTCATTTGTTTGCCAGATTATTGGACTCTGGATCTTACGTGATGTCACATTAAATTAACTAACCCTTAAACTAATGCCAGGGAACCTTGTCAGGAGACAGAACATGATTGTCCATACTATTAAGATATTAGAAAGGTCCTGGAAGAGCTTAGGCTTAGGGCTTTCCCTGGCTTCTTCCCAAAGAACTGCCAAGCAGCTTGGGTTTTAACATAAGCAAGAGACAGTTGTTCACCATTTTGGTTGTAAACATCTTATTTTGCCGTGTGCTTGTTGGTCATTCCATACCAGTTGTCTTCAGGGCCAAAGAACAGTACTACGCATAATTAAACTACAATTTCAGATGAAATTAAGTGTATGGGAGTCTAGAAAAAATGGCGGAGTCCCTGGTCAGTCCTAATGGTGTTTGCACTTCTGAGGTCAACTGGTTAAATTTTGAGAGAAGGAAACAACAAACATAATGAACAGAAGATCTGACCTGACGTCCTTGAGTGATAAGTCCTACACTCCCAGCATTCCTCCTCTGCAGGCTGGAGGGATTTGTGAGTGAATTAAAGCTTTCATGTTTCTTCAGGTGTTGCTGTCGCAAGCTCACCATGTAGGCGTAAGTCTGCCACACCTGCAGGATGTAACCCGTCTGACAGTTTGCTCTAACAGAGCTGTACAAGTACACTTTGGCTTCTTAAATTTGGAACAGTTCTGCTCTGTGATGTCCCGGGCCAACTCTGTTGCTAGGTTAATGGGAAATTTTCCAGCTGCAGAATTATGAATATGTTCTTCTTGTTCACAAGTTCCCTGATTCCTTTTGCACCTCATGCTGCTCCATTCTGAGCATCTGGCCTGGTGACAGAACAACTAGTCAAGAAATGAGGATGCCAGCATGTCTTAGCGCCGAGGAAGAGTGTCTATGCACTGTGGGGCATGATGGGCTACTACCACCTTCTAGGATGCCTTTGCAGAGGTATCAGGTTGTGTTCAAACTGATAAGCCTGAGTCCATTCTACCTGCAAGGACAGAGAGAGAGTAGGTACAGAAGTGAATGAGAGCAGAGTCTGTGAGTGTACATCAAAATGCACAGTACTCTTTACAGCAATTTGAAAAAGTGGATGCTATTTAATAAAATGTTTGTTTGAACCAAAATAGATGAGAATACAAAAATATGCAGTTTGGCCCTGCATCTCCATAATGGATGTGAAATTGAATAACAAGACAACTTTTCTCATCTCTATAGATCAATAAATCTCCAGGAACATATTTAAAAGGTGTATAAACATGCCTAGGTTTCAATTTTGCTTTATTCAGTTACATTCCAATCAACTACATATTCTACTTTGTAGGAACACAATATATAACCCCTATATTTGGTGATTCTGGGAGCTTAAGTCTTCTTCTTTGGAATACTTGAAAAACAAAAGTAACAAAAAGTTCCAGCATTTGTATGTCTGAGAAAGATGTAAAAGATGTAGCTTGCTGGAAGAAATGTATCAAGTTTGTGCAGCTTGTTGCATATGGATCCAAAGAAAAATGGGTTTCACTTAAATGCTAAAATAAAACTAAAATGACAAATGTTAAAATGTCTTTGTTTTTGTATGAGTGTAGTGCTGCATTGGATGTGAACTGAACTGAATAAAGAGAAATTTTTAACTTTCAGCATTTGAAAACTGGCATTTAATTGTAGATGCACAAAGGTGCACTAACAATTTAGCAATGCACAGTATTTTTCAGTATTTTGGCCATGCAGTTTGTATGTAAAAGTGTGTGTTTTCCCTGCTTTTGCTGATATTTCAGGCAATGTGCATCATTCAGAGGTGTGCTCCATGCACTCTAGAGATCAGTACTTACCCTTTGCTTTTGGTGTTATCTCATCTAGTATCTTAAATGTTCAGGAAAAAGAAATATTTTTCTCTTCATTAAATGGGTTGTTTTGTTTTGTTTCTCCTGAGTTTATATTCACATTTGTAGTAAAGATTAAAAATAATAACAATGAAAGAAAGTGCCAGAGCTCCTGGTAAGCAATCACTTCATTACTGGGAGCGGTCATTACTACAGAGCTGATGATTTGCAGTGGTGCCACACACTGCAGTGGTGAAGAAAAATGTTTCTTGTCACTTCTGTGCTCAGGCTCTCCCCGGAGCCCTATGGCCCTATGTATCTTTTGCAGGCTACATGCAATATGAAATCCCATTCCCCCGCCAACTCTCACTCTGCCATTTAATTCTTCATCAATACCTCAACTCCTCTTGGTTTTGATAGATGAGCCCTGCATTCCTGCTGAGCTGTTTGGCTTGGAGGAATATTTGAAGAGTAAAACAAATGAATGAAAAAAGTAAGAGATGGCACTGATCCTTGGAAGCAGCTAACAAACGAAACAGGTTTTGATAAGTAATTTTTGCATGGCAAAGTTTTTTTACTTCACATTGCAGAACTATGAAATTTCTTTAATGCAAGCCTCTTTTATGATTCCTTTCAAAATGTGACAGAACAGGTAAGCAAAATAATTTGTTGGGATAGATAGTGAATAATTAGAGATACTAACAGATCCATGAAGGAAACGTTTCTGAAAGTTCTCTGAAAATGTTAATACAGCCATTACAAAATACTACTCAGGGAAGTTTGGTCTTCTCATGGAGAGCCATATGGTCAAACTGAGACTCACTGCCCTTAAAAAAAGGAGTGATTCGTACTTTCTGTAAAATTTTTGAATTAATTGTTAGTTGTGGATGGGTAATAAGACTGATTTTGAGACGAGCTCAGTTGGTTAGAGCATGGTGCTAATAATGCCAGGTTGTGGGCTCGATCCCTGTATGTGCCATTCACTTAAGAGCTGGACTTGATGATCCTTCTAGGTCCCTTTAATCTCAGACTATTCTCTCATTCTGTGATTTATGAAAAGGTACAAAATCTGCTTTTCCAGAAGCTTGAAGGGGGAGTATATTCAACCCTCATGTGCCAAAACTGTACCTTTCTTCATATGCATGTGGAAAGATGCTTTCACTCAAATTGTTCACATCTCTCTAAACACTGACAGAGTACTCATACAGTTGTTCAAAGGATACAGCCATGAAGCAACACTACAGTTTCTAATGCCACATTACTCTTACAGAAGGTTAAGTGGCAAGGAAAAAAAAAAAGTCATAAAACCACATGGAAGAAAATACCCAAAACAAGCCGCTAGAGAGACTGGTACCATGCTCACAAATATTCCAAGAAGTGAAAGAGTAGCTAAGTTTATTAGATAAACTTTGTCTAGTGAATAATTAACAGGTCAGCTTCAAAGTGTAACTCAATATAGACTGTTTGTTTGTTTTTCTTTTTGTGACAGTGATGTTTTGCTTTTAACATCCAATAAAGGGTTATATCAGGTAATCCTGGCAGGATAAGGTGGGAGATTTATCCATTTAATCGGTCATATTGATTTCATTTCTAATTTCACGTTACTTTCTGATAAGTATCCATGTTTCATGGGATCACATATAATTCAGTACTGTATACCTACTTAATGGGTTGGCATATACAAATGTTCTATTAACACTGTTGTTGAGGTCATGGTATTAGTCAGCCAAAGGGCTGGAAATGTACCTTCTGTAAATGCATTTTTACAAAAGTGGGGATTATGTACTATTTATTTCATAGAGCCCCTGCCTCTTTTTGCATAAAGCATGGGTATGAACTGAGTTTGTTATACTCAATAGACTATAGCATGCCTTTAGTAGGACTACTTCCATATTCATGACAGAATTTGAGTAGTGATGCAGCCAAGGCTTCCAGGGAGAAAAGAACAGGTCAGTGGTTAAGGTGATTGAATGCTGTCTTGAAAGCTAAATTGTAACCTTGCCCCTGAGTTTGTAATTGATGCTGAGTTACTTAGATTAATCATAGGTGGCCACTAACCAATTTTTTCAATGTCTGATTGAGAATCTGATTTATCAACACACTGAGTACTTAAATCTGGATCTGAAGTAAATGACAGCTATAAGTGGGTAAATGAAGTATGGCATAGTGCTAAGTAGTTGTAAAAAAATAAAATCCCTAAACTGCTCTCATATGAGACATCTAAGCTTTGTGCATACTTTTATCTGAGCTCCTTTGGATCTCAGGATCCCCTCTTGTTAGCTAAAGATAATAGTATACCTTGGTTTTGTAGCAATAGTTCAGAATAATTGTGCCAGTATTTTAGAAACAGTCTGCCAGAATAACCATGCAAGAAAAAACATTGGTGAGACCTCCAGTTCTATATTCAGAAGATTCTGTATTCTTACTAGAAGAAAATACAACAGATAGGACATAATGATGGATTAAGTGAGAGAAATAGTGGAAAATTTCTCATTAAATAAGTACTTTCTAGTCCAGTGCATTAAACAGGGCTCTAAAACAAAAGTGGTAAATGACCATATATGCTAAATGATATAGTCAAATAATACACATGCAGCAGTGAAGCAATTGAAAATTTGACAGACCTAGTGCTCCACAGCTCTGAAAAGGACGGACATTTGTGAGGTTTGCAAGAGAGCTACTTATGTCTGTGTTCTTGACAAATGCAAAGCCTATACCATGGGCATGTTAGAGCCTAAACAGCTTTTCTGACTATGTCCTTGACAAACTTATGAGTAGATTAAAACAGGATTTTAAAGGAGAAAGAGAAAAGAAGATACAATAAATGATAATGCTACTAGCTCTGATTAGGACACGGTGCCCTAGGACTGCAAGAGGACTACATATGCCCACCCTCATAGCCCAAGACAAGTTCCTATGGCTCTTTGGGAGAAGCTTCCCTTCTTTCAGGTGTGGATCTGACAGTTCAACAGAGTGCTCAGTGTGAGGCCATTTAAGGTGACAAAAACAAAAGAGGCGTTGCAGAAGTTTATTGCCCTCAAATAGAACAAGACTCAAGATGGAAATTGAGTATTGAGGCAGGAAAGGAGGTGTCTGATACAACAAGCAAATAGAAAATAATATTAACAAGCTAATCCATTTAGCTTGTTAAATCCATTCATAAACAAGAAGCTGCAACAAAAAGAGTAGTACTACTGCTCTTACAGTGCTTTTTTATGTAACAATATAAACATATGGAGTAACTGGTGCTAGTGCTTGGTATGAACTCATGTGCAAAGTATTTTGTGTGTCCATCTTGCAGATTTTTCAATGATGAGCTTTCAGTCTTTGCTCAGGAGAGACTGCCACATTGTCAAGACTCTGACAGCACATCAGTAAAAAGGCCTATGAAAATACACTCTGCTTACCTGTTACAAATGCTGTGTGTGTACTGTTTTAGAGGCATTTTCCCTGCAGTGTGGTTTATACCCTTATAAATATGCTAGGAGGTATTATGAGCTATGTCCTTATCATTTGAGATAGAATGCACTATTCAAGTGGACATGTGACAACAACATGGTATTACACACATACCTGTCTTTGTTCTTATGCACAGTTCATGCTAGAGGAAAAAAAAAAACAAAAGCAAGAAATTTTGTCATGGAGCAGGAGCAAATCAAATAGCCAAAGCTGTCTGTTATTTTTGCTGTTGACAACTCTGAAAGGTGAGGACACACACTGTTGGACTAGTTTTGCCATGCTATATGATTATAACAATATACAGGAGCTGTGCATTTGTCTTGGGAAGGTGAAAGTAGTTTTGCGATCTATCTTGGACTTCGTTCTAATTTTACCAAGACTACATAATCACAGCTTTTGTGCATTACCGTGAGAGTGGAGATCATTCCTTTGGCTTCACTAAAGAAATAAGTGTATATGCACAGCCACGTTCGCGTTTCTGAACAAAAATCTTTACCCAAACAGGCACCTGTCTGCTTCACCCTGCTCTTCCCTGTTCCGCACAGGGAAGACAATAACTAAGGAGCAGCTCTTAGTCCCGCCTGAGGCACGCCAGAGATGTGCTCTGAGCTGGCACGCAGCGACAAGGACCAACGGGGCCGGTGCGGGGACGCGGGATCCGCCGCGGGCTGTCCCGGGCCGACCCGGGCAGGGGCTGGGCGGCTGCGGCCGAGGGCTCCATCCCCTCCCATGCCCTCCCTCCCGTCCCGCCTGTGCCACCGCCCCCGGGCGGGGGGAGCCGCCCGCCGCCTCCCATAAAGGGCGGCCCCGGGGCCCGGCGGGCTCGCTGTGGAGCGGGGTTCCCTGTCTGCCTCTTGGCCGCCGCTTTCCCTGGGACACGCAGGTGAGCCGCAGGGACGGGGCAGCAGCACCGCTCCCCGCGCCGGCCGCATCCTTTCCCCCGGCACAGCGCATCCTTTCCCCGCAGGCTCCTCCCGGAGACAGGCGGATTCCTCGCTGTGTCGCTGCCATGGCCTCCGTCCCCTCCGCCGGCTGCCTCCTGGCCAAGAACCAGTACTACAGAAGTGAGTGCTCGGCGCGGCCGGGAGCTGCGTGATGTCCTCAAACACATCCCCCGCCCTTCTCTCCCCTCTTCTCTCTGCCTGGGGAGTGCCTCTGGAGGAGGGAGGCTGAGCCTCTCCCGAGAAACTGGGTTGTTGGCACTCAGGAAAAGTGTCAGAATGTGTTTCAGGTGATGTCTGGATGAGGAGGCAAAGAGTTGTCCTTGCCTAATAGTTTTTAATTTCTTGGAGAGTTTTTCCTATCACGGATCTTCAGTTTTAGTGAACATCTGCTTCTGGTTATTCATCTACTTTATTTTTTTTTTTAATTACTCCATTTAGAATTGTTAGGGTTCTCCTATATATACAAATACATATATTTTTAATAATAAAATATGACCTAGAAAAGGTGCTAGCCTAGTAAGTCATGGTTTCTACCTGTACTTCCTATTTACTTGGCAAGTTTAGACACAATATAAAATCAATTCACATTTCTGTTTCTAAATATGTGAAATAATCACTGCTTTGAGAGTACATGTGGTGTATTAGGATTCCTAGGTCCAGGATGGACACTAGTGCTAGTGTAGTATTTAGCTGTGTCACAAAGGAAAGTATTACATTTGGGTTGTAGCGGACTTGAATGTTCAAGAATGTACTTGCTTGTCTTGATAGCAGTGTGACTATGTTCTTAAGTTTTGTCACTGATTTCAGTGAAAGTTATGCAGATGGATCTCAGTATGCTTTTAAGGGAAGAGTAAGCAGAGTTAGAAACTGATATAAAAGTTCTTATAAAAATGACTGTAGTAGAACAGTGTATATAGTACAGAAGTTACACTCTAGCTCAGTGAAATTGTTTCCTCTGAGATATCAGCACATCTGAAAATATCCTGACATATAAATAGTGTACTCTCTCAAAGCATTTTTTTTTCATTACGTATGTCTCTGTTTTCCACGAACAGCAAGACTGAACTCAGAATCCAGTGTTTCTTCCAGCTCTTCCTGCTGTTCAGATGCTGTGAACATCACAGACCAGGACAAAACATTGCATGGTATTGTTCCCTTCTTTGAAACAGTTTTCAGTTCTTCCTGTTATTCAGCCAGTGTTTAATGCTGTGGGCTTTTCTCCTTTGGCAGGGTTACCTGAGTTAGTTGATAAATACTGGTGGATAAAAAGCTTCTTCCATAGTGAACCCTCTCCGCCAACTGTTGGCAGAAAAACACTCTCAGCAAGCAGGTGAGTCCTGTCTTTACAACAGTGGGGATAACTTTCTTGCTCATTTTCCTTTTGGTAAAAGTGTTAGTAAACAAGTCATAATCAGCTAGAACCATCTGGTGGGGTGCAATGCTGTTTTGATGACTTAAGTAAAACATACATCAAGTGTAAGGCTATAGAACCTTTCCGTGTTTTCATTTTAACAAATGAACTCATATGCTACTTTGCATTATGCAGGTGTTAGTGCCTGTTGCTGTTTCACATTTATGGTGATGTTTATTTAATCATCTACCTATAGAACTTGCACACTCACTTACGCAGTTTGGCCATTTTACGTTATGTTAAAAAGCTGATATGAATGCATTCAAAAATACTTAGGCAGATAAATATCTTTGGGGTAAATACAATGAAAATTTTATTTATAACCTTTACATATATATTTCTGCAGTACCAACAGTTGAAAAGGACAGCGAGATGGCCTTTCTGACTGAGATGCTACATACAGACTTGTTTTTCCAAGAGGCTTGAGGTCTTCCTTATGTCTGGGTTCAGCTGCAAGAAGAAAACAAAACCTTTAGGAGAGTGGAAAAGTGTATTTTCAAAATATTTGTCAGTAGCTAAAATGATATTGCTTAATGGACATATCCACGGCCAATCGTGTTCTTTCCAGATTTCCCATAATTTATGATGTCTCTCTAATGGAAGTTTCCAGGATTAAACATCCTGATGGCTTACTTGAATAATTAGAGAAAAGTGTCAGCAAAAATAAGGCATCGTAGGTTTAGGAGGAAGATGTGTATTGAATGACTTTGCAAACGGGTGATTCAGTTAAGTTACCTTTAAGATACCGGCTCTGTAGGCAGTCACAGTGATGTAAACAAGACTCAGATCTATAATCCAGGGTAGGACTGCTGTGTGGCACATGTCTTTTATCAAGTATTTGTGTACCAGTTACAGGGTGTAAGTTTACTTTGCTATTGCTTGTCAATAGCATTGCTTTTAGAAGCCCCAGTTAGCTGAAGAAGCAATAATCAGTTTGGGTTCTTTGATCAAGCAGGGTGCATCAATCCCAACTTCAAATATGTAGATACAACTTTCATTCCTACCTGCGTACGCTGGTATTTGAGGACAGAATAGAGGAGATGCACAAGAAACCAGTAATCCTAATGGACACTGACCTCTTCCAAGGAGAAGAGCAACCTTAATCAGAGTTGATACTGCTAGTTCTTTTTAGATTTCTTCTGTCTGCTTTGTTGTGGCTTAAAGAGCTACTTGTTCCTAAGTGACTGATTCTATCAATATTCTGCCAGATTAGTCTGTCAGATTAGTTATAGGCTAGATCTGGCAAAGGATTCCACTCAAAGTAATCACATTATTGTTGTTATCCAAGTGTACCTTTGTCATGCTCTTGAAAGGTACTGTAACATTGCAGTGCTGGAGACAAAATGAAGCTAATTAGTATATAGATTGTTTATTCTGATGACTGAAATGCATCAGGGATTATGGAAAATAACAAGTATTTGGCTGGATGACAACATTTGTGACAAGTATCTATGCAACTTTTTGATGTACTATCATTAAACCTGCTGGATATTTTTCCATCTCTGGATGAACTAACAATAGCAAACATTAATGTAGCCAACATATTTTTATTATAGGTTAATGGTTGTCATGGTAATGCATAACTCCAAGGTATATGAAGTGGCTGCTTCAGGAAGCTTACAGTCTTGGTGGAAACAATAAATGCATGGCAGATGACAACAGAAAAGAGCATAATTCTGAAAACATGTTTTCAAGGGTCTTTAAATTGACTTGTGTCTTACTTTACTGCTATTGTATAGTTTCATCTTTGTCCTTTCTCTAAGTGTACAGAATGACTTTTTTTATACTAAGATTTTTTTAATAATAAAGATTTAATCATTACTTATTTTTGGCTGTGATGCAATTGCTGTGTGGGTTTGGGCTTTCTTTTTTTGAATATGTATTTGTTTTTCTGTTCTTTTTTAACAGGAAGTAATTGAAAAACTTAAAAGTCCCCTCAGAAATCTGTATTGTGCGTGCATCACGTTCTTCCTTTAGTCACTTCAAGGTCTGATGTGAGTTGAAAGAGTGCAAACTAGGAAAAAACCCCTAACACCTTTTTCTATAAGATCATGTTGTAAAGGAAGAGAAAAAGACAACACGATAGTTGCAAGAAGGTGATTGTGACACTCTTTGAAGATACTTGAAATCACAGAAGAAAGAGATGCTGTAGCCCTATTATTATTATACATGTGAAATACCAGATTCAGGAAACACTGTGAAAAAGAAGTTATAAGTTTCCATATTACTCATTGAGTTTAAGCTGCTTCTGTCCTTATAGAACCAAAAAAAAGCAGGATGCAGAACAGGCTTAAAGAGCTGATAAGCTTTTAAGACCTACAAAACCCCCTCCAAAGCCCAGTTATTTTTCAGGGAGCAGTGAGGGGAGGAAGGCTGCATATTTTTTGTTTTTATCTGCTTAGGCTCTATGAACGACTTGTTTTTGTAATGGCATCAATGTGATAGAAACCTCTCCTCTAGAGAGGTGTCCTCATGCCATCCACATCCTCTTTTACTGTGAACAGCTCAGCATTTGGGCTGCACCCCTCCCAACTCCTAGTAATTTGTGCCAGTTCTTCAAAGTATGCAATGAACCAGCTCCATTAATTAATATCCAATGTTGCTACTGCAAACTCCTGAGAGGATATGGGTAAATGGGACATGAAAACTCTCGCAAACAAAGGGCTGCATTTTGTCACATCTCAGCATTAGGGAAATGTTAGTTTTCTCAATTTAGATGCCAATACAATGCACTGTGGAGAGAAGGGAAAAGCCAGAATTTAATTGATTTTAAAAGAAGCTGAGATAAATAGGAAGGGGAAACTATATTGTACATTTTAAATGCAGCTTAGAACAAGGAAAACATGAAAATAGTATGATTTCACATGCCAATCCGGCCAAGACAGGTACAAATGTTTGATCAATGATTCTTTGTAATAGAAAAAAATGCTTTTTTGCTGTTAGATGGTCTATAGGTAGAGATCTGTTTTAAGTTAATCTTATATTGTTATCCATCTGGAAAATAACGATCAGATAAAGAATTGTGCCAGCATGTAAGTACTAAGTTAGATCCAACTATCATAACCAAATTAGGAATGAAGAGCTGGCCTTGAGAAAGAATTTTTTTTCTTTACCTCAAGCACACATATAGCAGTGATATTTAATAATGGACTTCCATTTCTTTCCTAAAAGGAAACTTCAGTCATAGTCCTGGTCCTAGTAGTACCCTATATTAGAAGTCAAAATAGAAGAAAATTCTTGGATCTTTTTTTTTGGTCCAAGAAGGATGAAATCTGCCTGTTCTGCATGTTCAGACAGAGAAATTCATAACAACGAAGTAATTTTTCCCCCATTTGTTGTGACTTGGAAGAAATACTATAAAGTTACATTTCTTACCTAGGGTTTTCTTTCCTGTTCGTGAGGTAAGCAATGCTGCATATTGTGGATGGACAATAGTGAGGATTAACTCTAAAGACTGTAGCTATTGCAGTAAAATAGGATTTTTTCTTTAATATACTTGCTTTTTCTACAGTAGCAAGAATGATAAATGGACCAAAGTAAATACAAAAGGTTTTCAGTATAACAATGAAGAGCAAATCTAACCGCAAATCAAACTCATTTTGATTTGATTGGAGTAAGTATTATCCTTGTAATTTTTTTGTTAGGATCACTTCTCTTTGTGGTATTACAGCATTCCAATACTTTAAAATAATTGCAAATCCCCTCTATATTTTTTTTCATAATCTTAACTAATAGTGCATTATTTCTTCTTGAAAGCAGACTCTCTGTTATTGTCACTTCTTAACTCTTCTATGAAGGAAAATCCAAGCAGGGTTTACTCAGACATTTCTACCAGGATTAATATTGTTTGCAAAATATTTCTCAGGTGATTGCACTCACAGCTGGTGACTGAAAACCTTGACCATGACCATGTTCAATGCCCTGCCTGACTACTCACTGATGGAGGTATTCTGTCAGATTTCTTTTGTCATGCACTCTGTCATATGCCATTTTAAGCTGTTCTGGCAGTAGCAGATGTGAAATATACTGTTTGTAATCACTGGAAGTTAGGTTTTTGTAATAGAAAGAGGCTATCACTACTAAGGAAGAGAATCAGATCAGTGTTTTGTGAGGAAGTTGTGGAAAAGCATATTTTTTCCTTTTCTACAACTTCCATCCCTCTCAGAAACTGTGGAGAAAGAAATTGCTTTTTCCCAGCCCTATAACAGAAGAGAAGATTCAGTTCCCACTTAGAGTACTTGATGGTATGTTCAGAGACACTATTGACTTTTTCTCAAAAATAAAATTATAAAAGTGCTTGTAGTCAAAATGATAGAACATGATCTGGACAGAGATATAATGTTAGAGCAGCTTATAAAAGGAATAAAAGAGGGCTTTTGCACTCAAAAAGTTGCTTTTCTCATCTATGTCAACCACCATGTCTCCTTCAAACTCAACCATTTTTGGCATCAAAAAAATGAATTTTCATTTATACCTGTAATACATACGTCATAATCTCACTTTACTTGTTTAGTTGAGGTAATACCACTGGGTGCAAGATAAAACAGTTCTCCTCTACAAACTGACAAAACCAAGGTACAGCTTGATGCCAGTCACTCTACGGGGATCTTCTCCAGGACAGACTGAAGCCTGGATATCCAGGAGAAATGCAGTGATACTGGAAATAACCTTTTTCAGACTTTCCTTTCCTTTCCTTTCCTTTCCTTTCCTTTCCTTTCCTTTCCTTTCCTTTCCTTTCCTTTCCTTTCCCTTTCCTTTCCTTTCCTTTCCTTTCCCTTCGTTCCCTTTCCTTTCTTTTCCCTTTCCCTTTCTCTTTCCCTTTCCCTTTCCCTTTCCCTTTCCCTTTCCCTTTCCCTTTCCT
>VYXC01001057.1:0-25900 GCA_013397175.1 Platysteira castanea | reverse complement strand
CCTTTCCTTTCCTTTCCTTTCCTTTCCTTTCCTTTCCTTTCCTTTCCTTTCCTTTCCTTTCCCTCTTTACGCAACAAGTGAAAAATCACCTCGTTCTGACTTTGGAGTAGTCAGGGATAGAGAATCTGTAAAATAGCCTAAAAGTAAAGTAAAGCAAAGTAAAATTTTCCATGGTTGATCACCTTCACTTTAAAAGATCTTCTTCTCTGGTACGGATTTGAATTTCTCTGTGAGCAGCAGTTCAGGCGTTAGTCAGGAGTGCATGACCTAAATAACAAGGAAAGTTTTAAAGTGCTGATCCCACCACCTCTTCAAGGATCTTTCCAAAGAGGTTGCATCATTTTGTTTAATATCCAGCTACACCAACTTCAAGTATTTCAGCACAGTAGGAGTGGATCAATAGGTGGAAGCAGCTGGAGATGTGCTTTTTGCTTCTGTGAGTCAAAGCTAAAAGCCAGGCTCCCAGACTATGTTTTGGACTCTGTAGTTTACAGACTATTGTTAAATGAGCCAAATGACAAAGAAAAAAGGTGATAGTGCAGTATTGATATGGCATCAAAACATTGGCCAGTTTGAAATCTTGGATGCTGAACTGCCACTCAATACCCTTTTAAATGGAATTTAATGAATTGATTACTTAATATCTCAAAAAAATATGTTTAAAGGGTTTTACTCATTGCAACTAACTACTTGTATGAAATAACACAAGAATTCACATTTTTGAAATTTAATTTAAAAATTATTTTCAATCCTCTCCTTGATAAAATGTATTTTGCAATTTTTTTTGTTTTAATTCCATTATTACATTGTATAGAGAGTAGGTTCTTCATCTTGAAAAAAAGCCACTTTACATTTTGATTAAAGTTTTGGAACCTATGGCAGGTTCTTACAATAAACCTAGTTTGGATATCATTTATCTTTCTAAGAATCGATAAAAGTCATGTTTCACTGTTTCATAATAGTGCAGAAATGAAAGGAAAATACTAGAGGTAAAATACACAATGAAGTAAGTTCCTTAAAATAGGTATTTTCCCAACATATTTTAATCAGGTCAATTTAATTCTGTCATGACTCCAGCTCTGACTCACCATACATTTAAGTTCAGATGAAATCTGGAATCACCACAGTGTCATACTGACAGGATGTGCCATTTCTCTGTGGCAGTAACAGACTGAGTGGAGTATTGAATGTAAAAGGCAAGGTAACTGTATGTTTTATGTACTAATACCTTCACATTCTGTCACAATAAAATGCCCACCTGTAAAATAAAAAATCAGTTTGTGAAAAAACAAACCAAACCAAGACACTGCACCAAAAAATCCTCCTTCTTCACATTTTGTGCTTTCCAAAAACATATTTTTCTTGATAAAATATTTTTTCCTTTGTATTTCTTTCTAATGTGACTGCAAAAGACTGACAAATTGAAATGCATTTTGCAAATAGATCGTTGCTTCCAATGCTAGTTCTACTTGGTGTTATAATTATTGTCCTACATTAATCTTTTGCCATTACTGTTGAATGTATTTAGTGGGGAAGTTGTTTCTCTGTGTGTCTGTCACTGTACTGTGAATTTAACTGTTTTTTTGTCTGAAGGGGGCACCTTTATAGTATAAACACTTTTTAAACACCTACTCACCACTAAAATAGACCTCCAGTAACTAAGCCAGTCAGCCTAGACCTTCTGAGATAAATGTGCTTAGGCTGTAACTCTGTCATGCTAACACTGACTTTTATTTTGCATTTTTACAACATCACATTGGATATTAATCTTGAAAGGCATCAACTGCTAGGCATTATAAAATTATATAAGGCCTTTATGACTAATTCTGAAAATGAATGTCCCTTCACTTCTCTTTGGACATCGAAGCACCTGCAGCATTTGAAAATACACAGAAATAAAAAGTGCTTTTTGTAATAAATAAATGTAAACCCATTGATGATGGATTTGAAGTAAAAAACCTTCAAACAGCACAAAGGATCGCAAGGTGGAGGGTTGTGATAGTCATTCACACCTACTTAAAATCCTAATTACATGTAAGGATCATTACGGCTCAAAGACTCACAGAGTTTAAATTGTTATCAATGCTCATTCACTCTCTCATCTCCCTGTGCTTTTCTCTGCAATAATTTTTTAAAAAAAATACATAACAATACAAGAACAAGCATCATTTTAGCACCTACACAGAAATAGGGAAATGAGAGGAAAAGGACGCGAAGGGCAGGCAGCAGTCCTTTCAGGCCTAGAATGGATCCAGCCTATCTTTAGAACATACATCTTTCTGTCCCTGNTTCCCCAAAAGTATTTTGCTGTGGCCAAGAAATAATTTAGGCCATACTAAAAGCTCAGACAAAGCAGGCCCTTGTATCATTTATACTGAGGAAACTCTAAAGAAGGAAGATGGATTGAAAGAAACCACAGTGTGGTTGTAAAACAGGGCAGAACTGCAGCACAATCTTTTACCTCAATAAAACCTTGACTTTCAGGCTGAAAAATAGCATGCCTGAAATATGTTGACAGGATATGTTCCTGCGATGGCTAGCAAGAATTTTGTTTAAGACCTCTTTTATGGGCTAATCTTCTCAGAAATTGCTTCTCTTGTTGGAGTGTTGTCCTGTCCCTCCCTCACCCCTGCCCCGCCGAGTTTTATGCACATGTTACATTGGAGTGGATGAAGTTTTTATGGGGTACATGTTGATGGGCTATAGTCAAGCAAAAACTCCTTGAGACATACCCCATGTGTGTATTTAATTCCAAGTTGTGAATTTCAGGGCAAACACAATTTTTAAAAAATATGTAGTATTTCAGTGAAAGAACAGAAAATATACGTCAAACATTTTGACTGCTCATAACCATGATTGCTACCAGATGTAGTGTGAGGAATAACCTGAATTTAACACTAACCTGCAACATCAGAGAGAGCAAGAATTTTACTAATCTCTGCTAAAGCAACATTAAATGTTGCAGTAGATTGCATATGGGGGCTAAATTCTCTCTTCCTTCCACTAAAGAACACTAACAGTGATGTCTCTAATTAGACCAGAGCCACCAAATAGGCAGGCTGAGAGTAGGAAAGGAAGGATGAATAAACCAAACCCTAACTGGCTGCAGCAGATTATCAGAAAGAAAATCTGTAGGTTTATCTGGGATCCAGACCTAACACGACAAATATCTTGGCACAGAACCAGTGGAGATTGTTCATTATTTTACAGTAAAACAGTCAGGAGTATTTATTTATTTAATTAATTAATTAATTAATTAATTATTAAGTCTGATGAACATTTTAGCTGTAGGGACTGGAATCTCTAATGAACTGAAAATTCTTGGGCAAATGGATGCTGAGAGATTGATATTGTTAGCTTTTAGCTTCTTAGAATTTATATCTGAAATCCAGTTATGTATATTATTATTATTTTGATATGCATTAGTTTAAAAAAAAATCAAATTTATTAACTGAAGTTAATTTTTATTTATATAATTTGCAGTCTGAAGAATGACTATGCAGTGTATAGAAGAATATAGGTAAGAACATAATTTTAGTAGGATTTCAGCTATTTTGGTATCCATTTAGTTGATGAGAGGGTTGCATTTCCAGCATGAAGAGATAAGAGGACAATTTTATGGTGCCTTTTCAGGACTGAAAAGACTATGCAGCTGAAAGTAAATTTCAGGTAATAAACCTCACTCTCATTTCCCTGATATGGAGGAGTGACCTAGAAAGAGCACTGCTTATGTTTGCCTGCTGAAAGAACGTACTACAAATAGAGGACAAGGAGTTCATCTTGCATAGCTCCTTGTTTCCAAGAAATCCAAATGTCTCTAGTCTTACATAAATCACCCAGGACACTACAGCTGAAGTTACTGTGCTGAGACTTGCTTAATACTGTTCTATAATTAGCTAGAAAGTCAATTCAACATTTATTTCAAGTATATGAGGAAGAAGCAACTTCATGAATAGATAATAGAGAAGGCATACATTGTCTGAATGGATCAGTTTAAAAAAGTGTTCTTAAATTACTGTTTTATTGAAAGCGTGCATTTGAAGATCCTGGATTATTCCATTTGCAACACATTATGTCAACACATTATGTGCATTACACTTGTATTAAATTATTATGCCTCTGCTAAATAAAGACCCTCTTCCCTGGTGCTTCACATTTATAAGCCTCCTACATTAATGTGTGTAAAGGCATATGGGAGTGAAGGAGAGAAAGAATTCTTTGTACTTTCAGTGTTTATTGAACCACAGGTTTTGGGTCATCTTAAAAGAGTAGGCACATTTTGAGCAGTAAAAACATAAGCAAAATCTCTTTTGAGAATTTGCTTTTGAGACTTGCCAAGATTTCCTTTATTATTGCCTAATTATTCCTGCTTTATGACAAAACATGAAATGAAGACACAAAGAGTTCTCAATTTGTGGGGCAGTGTGGGGCTATTTCATGAATTGTACATTGAAAAAAATTGACAGTATTTAAAGATATGGAAAGTCAGAAATGTTTGAGAAGGGAGAAACAGGAACAGAGAAGGTGGGATAAAAACACTCTGCCTTTAGCTTTCTATTTTTTTACAGTTCTCTGCAAATTCAAATGACCGTTTGTTATCAATTAATTGTTTTCTATGTTATAACTGTTATACTCTTGCCAGTCAAGCCTCTGGCTGGGCAGGAATGGAAATACTTAACATCAGTAATTTCTAACATATGGGGTCTAAAAGTTGGATTTAAAACCTAATATCAGTAGGTACAAGCTTTTTTCTTTCAATATCCAGTAAAATGTTGTTGAAAAACTTATATAAATATAAAATAAAACATCAGTGCTATATCTTACCAAATGCAAACCGCAGTATTTCTGGAAATGATTTAGAAATTTTATACACATACATATATGTCAAGTTTAACCCCAGCCAGCAACCAGGCCCCACGCAGCCACTTGCTCACTCCCTCAACCAGCAGGATCAGGGAGAGAATGGGAAGGGTAGAACATAGAAAACTCATGGACTGTGATAAAGGCAGTTTAATAGAGAAAGCAAAAGCCGTGCACAAGCGAGGCAATACAAGGAATTAATTCACTGCTTCCCATGGGCAGGCAGGTGTTCAGCCATCTCCAAGAGAGCAGGGCCCCATCATGTGTAATGGTGACTTGAGAAGACAAAAGACTTCACTCCAAAGATCCAGCCCTTCGTTTTTCTTCTCCCCAGCTTTATATTCTGGACATGATGTCATATGATCTGGAATATCTCTTTGGTAGGTTTGGGTTGCTTGTCCTCTCTGTCTCTTCCCCATTCCCCATGCACACCCACTTTCCTCACCAGCCTGGCAGCATGAAAAGAAGAAAGGGCCTTGGCTCTGTGTAAATCCTGCTCAGCAATAAAAAAATCTCTGTATTATCAACCCTGTGTTCAGCACCACTCTGAAACAAGGCCCCATGTTGCATATAGGTAAAACCTTATAAAATGAAGGCCTTGTTACTTTTGTAAAATCATGGCCTACTCCTATGCCTACTCCTGTTACTTCAGCTAAGTAGAAAAGGATTCTGGGTAATGACTCAGCTGGAATAGAGGTAGAAAACAAGTTCCATAACATCAGAAAACAAGTTATATAACCATCACATGTTTACATCATGGTTTATGGTGCTTGGTTGAACTATGGTCATTGTGCTTTAATGGAACAAGTTATACCTAATTGCTTAAAAAGGCCTGTTTTTTGTAATAAATGAGCTCCCTTTTGCACCTGCCTTAGGACTCAGCGTTGCTTCTTACTGCAACAGCCCCATACCAGCCACTGTGAAGAAACTTAACTCTACCCCAGCCAAAACCAACACAATACTCTATAATGCTCCTTAAAGATTATAGAATGTATTTATTGAACTACAGCCCCTGCCCCTAAAATTAGCAACACAGTGCTTAGCATTTCCATAGAAAATCTTAGTAGCATATACTAATTTTTTCGGCTGTGTAAATTTCAAACTGCATTAAAATTTTTTCTTTTATATAAAAAAATGGGTGATGGATGGATCTATTTAATTTTGTAGTTCTCCCTCTTGAGTTTCCTATCACAGAATCCCAGAATAAGCTGAGTGGGAAGGGATCCACAAGGGTCATTGACTCCAACTCCCAGCCCTACACAGCACCATCCCCAAGGCTTACACCATGTTCCTGGGAGTATTGTCCACATGCTTTTTGAACTTTGTCAGGCTGGGGCTGGATATCAAACTACCAAAGTACCATTAATGATGCCTTTGTCAGGGCCTGTACTAGAAAAGTTTATAATTAAGGACACTATGCAATGGTATTTGTATTTCTGTAGGGAAAATTGCTTCTGAACATACGTTCCTGGTATACAGCAGCTTATTTTTCCCTAGCAGATTGCTACATTTTTGCAAAAGAAAGCACTTTCATACACATTTTTGTGCATGAATTTAGGAATTGTCATACATTATATATTTTTAAATTATTTTTAGTTTTTGAAATATAACAGTAATAAACCAGTAGTTTTATACTCATTATAATGCTTATGCAAGCATTAAAATATTATTTATTTGGAGCTGAGCTTCAGACTGAAATAAAACTTTACATTCTACAATTTCCCATGTGGTTTATCTTTTAGGCACCATAGTTAATGACAACTTTCACAACAGCTTCTGCTAAGCCAGCTGAAAATATACAAAATTTATCTTCTCTTTTACTGATAAGGTTGTATGATAAAATAATTGTGTGGGTGAAATTTCCTAGCCTGCACTATGGTCCTCACATACTCACTGGATACAGAATCATGAATCTGAACTCAGTTTAGGGTGCTCTTCTACCAGAGGCATGTTGCTTCAGGTTTTAATGATTGATTAAGCAGGCCTATGCATATGTCATCCTCCTTTCATATCTATCTAATCCCTCATAGCTAAGGGATCCATCAACAAAATAAATGACCCCTCAGTAAATCAAATTAATCAGCGAGCCCAGAGATGTTCCCAGTATTATGCATGATTGCTAAGACATGCACTGGACACATAGGAAAAATTTGCAGTGCTATCTTCAGAAGTAGCAATGATCTTAAGTCATAAAATCATAATTTGGAAAACTGCTATCTGTGTCAGAGTGATTAACATCAGCTCTGTTGCCCCTAGATGTTTTCTAGTTTTCTTACCTGATGGTAATAGCCTGTGTCTAAAACCTCTCTGCTTTCCTCTTTTTTCCACTAAAATAATGATTATGATCATAGTAATAATGATACTAGAGCCCTCACCTCTAGCTCATTTGAAGAGGCTGGCCCTATAACAAAGCATCTTTCAGGAAAGACAAATCATCTTGGTGCAATTATGCATTTAAAGCAGGTTTTGAACTTTACATTTTCTTTGTCTAAAGATACGTTTATTCTTAAACATATAATTTGCCCTTACATTTACCAGGGATGGGTATGCCCTTCCTTCTTGTGCAGTTCTCATATTGAGGACAATTCAGCAAAAATAAAAATCAATCAATTTGCAACAGTGCTGAATTTTGCTACAATTCTTATATAATGGGAGTTGCTTTTATTGGTGGGTCTAGGACTCAAGAGTTTCTTCTGCTGGGTTTAAATGATGTTCCATATTGGAAAAAAGGATCAACAGGTAAAACGAATAAGTAGAATAGCAGTCCCTGGGATTCACAATTTGACATACGGTATTCATGTGTGTTTCTTTTTAGTGGCATAATATGTCATTACTTTTATAATTTTATATATAGACCTTCTCCTTTTCCTTTTAGAATTAATGCAGTGTGGAAGTGGGCATTTTGTTTATTGAGCCTTTGTAATTCCATACATGGATTTTGGAGTGTGTCTGCTTACAAATGCTGCAGGGATGACCAATTTGTATGAAAATACATCACTGAGGAACCAACCTGCCTATTTCAAGTACTGCAGGTGTTATAAATGGAAGTGAGAACAGCAGCTAATTTAAATAACTTCCCATTGCCAAGCCATCTTCCACCCTAAGAGGATTGTAAAGCACATTTTGCCCTAGAAAAAATGATGTTTGCTATTTTTCTATGCAGTTGAATCACAAATTACTTCTTCAGCATAGACCAAAGGGGAGAAAAGTAGATATGTGGGATATCGGTATCCAAACAAGCTTTTAATAAATAGACAGGCAAAAAAGTGTTTTATCAACAGCTGATTATGGTCACTCATTCACATTTTTTACTATACACTAGGTACCAGTAAAATGTTCAGAGCTATGCAAAATGCAATTGCTGACTACTCCTTAAGGCTAGGAGTAGACAGCAAAGATACTAAGAAAAAAGTACATTTGTGAAATGCCTAGAGAAAAAAAATAATTGGAATGATTTTGTTTTAATTGCTTATTTCTTTATTGTTTCAGTGGAAAATGGCACATAGTCTTTTAAAGACAAAAAAAGTTTGATAACATTTGCAGAAGATGTTACTTCTAGTAATGTCATGCCCTCACTTGTCTTGATGAGCTGAATAATGTGATTTTCAGACAGCCATCTAAATTTTCCCAGGTGAGATGGTAGCTGTCCAATTTACTCAAGTTTCCACTCAGTATATGGTTTAAAAATCATTTATCAGTGATAATATAAACCAATTATATTTCTAATTGCCCTTTAACAGATGAAAATATATATAGAAATGTCTAACTTAGTCCATATTTCCTAATTATATATGGGCTCATTCTTTTAAATGGGTGAAATTTGCATGTCAAACCTCTGAATTCCAGCCTGAAAGAGCATTGACCCCTCTGGTCCATGACAGAGGAATCGTGGCTAAGTAAGCAATGTACCTGATATCCATGGTTCTGGGCTGAGGCATTATTTCACTATTTTTCTAGAACTTCTTTGGTTTTTCCCTGGAATCTTTATGCCAACTTTGTATCAGGATTTATGGAAGTTAATTTTTGCATCTACTACTTTCTTAAGCTATGTGAAGACACAGGAGTAAAATCTGGTCTCACTGAAATCTCAACCAAGAGCCCACGAACAGGGTTTAGGTGAGAACTAATTCTGAGTTTTTGTCAGAGTTTAGGTGAGAACTCTTTATGCAAATCAAATGACTTTTGAGACAGCAAAGTCCTCTGCCTTTGATGGGAGATAATTTTACCCCAGACTTTTTCAGCATAGTAACCACACATAGTTCCACAAAATTAACATGCAATGTCTGAGTCATCTTTAAGAACTCAATAGTCAATTTTGTGAAAGTCACTTATTAAGGTATAAAATGAAAGCCAAACAACAATAAAAAAATTACTTTTCTGAAAAATGTGGAGTAAAACATTAGATTAGTCAAGGCACACCTGAAGAAGAAAGCTGTAGTCATGAATTATTAGTACAAGAAAAGCAAAATGCTCTCCTTTTTCTTAAAAGTCAGTTCAGCTCTCACACCATCACAATGTGACTCTCATATTTCATCATTTTTGACAATTCCAAATCAACAGGTGCAACAGGACTTCTGAAACCTCTTTCAACACAGAGGGATGTTTTGTTTGTACCATAATTTCTCCATCACTTTACCAAATAGTATCCACATAGGAAAAGATACTTTAAAACTTAGACTGAAGAACTTTGTTCAAAAAATTACCTTTTGCCAAACATTGACTTGAATAGGCTCAGATGCCCTGTCTATCACTGTTGATTGTACAGGGAACCTCGGGAGGCCAGTTTTGCAGTTGAAGGCAGTGAGCTAGGTGCCCAAGGTCTGAGTAGGAACAGACTACCTGTGCACAACAGCAACAAAGCAATCGGAAGTATTCTCAGAAAGGAGACAAAATACCCATTTTATTTTAAGTTTATATCCAACTTCCAACTTCAGCTGCTTCTAAGCAGTTAGCTTAAACACCTTCTCGTATCACAATAGCATTGTAGAACTCTCTAGAAGTGGTTCCATGGGGTTTGCTTCCATTGTATTTATACACAAGCAGAGGGAATGTGGTACCCTTAGCGTTGGTTCCACCATGTTTTGCTCAAAGTTGTGCTGAGTGAGACACGGGTCTCTCCTGCAAAGTTTAGTGGAGAGAACTAGTGGTGGAGGTAAAGCAAGAATAATTTGGAAATGAATCTTTTTTAACATAAAGCATTTTTAGAAAAATGTATTTTTACAAGACTTGCATCAGTGGTGGTGTGTCAGGCTGTAGCTTCATGTTAGACAAAGAAGGCAGGTTTTAAGAGACATTAAATGCAACAGGCTTCTCTGGACCTCAGTGGTTGTGTGTGAATACCAGATGACAGCACAAGAAACCAAGCAGTTAGTGGAACTAACTTCAAGTTAGCTTCAAGTAAACTAAAATGCCATGGGAGTGTAACAAAACAAATGGAGAAGGATTGAGCAATCTCTATTCATTTGGTATTTGCAAGAAACAGTTGTCCTAAAAAATTAGAAACTCATAGGCAGCTTTTTCAGAAAACTGTTTGAAGTAGATATGGACTTCACAGCTACCCAAAAGGGAGAAGAGTAATCTTGAAAATACATTACATACCTGTGAGTCCACAGTAAATAAGAAATATAAAAGGGACAATATTTAGTAATAGTCAGAGAGAAAATGTCCACCTTTTGGTTAAAATTGGGACATATCGTCAAGAGAACTTGGAGCAACAGTGAGCCAAATCCTCTGAGAAGTCATTAGAGACTTTTTCCCAAGGATAAGGAAGCCCTAAACACTAAGCATATATATGTGAAGGCTCTTACTTTCCTTCATTTTCCCTGGAAGCATTTCCGCGTTTCTAATTAACAGCTGAAAGAGGAGTAAGCAGATTTCTTGCCATGAACATTATTTACCAGAGAAAATGTAAGTCTCACTAGTCACAGCACAAAGGCAAACCAGTGAAGCAGCTTACCAAAGGAGGCCTGAAACAGGCAGGTTACCACATGCTCCAGAACTTGAATTTAAGAAGTAGTAACTCAGTGCTGATGATGTTGAGACTTGAGAAACAAGAGCCTCAGAGTATCTTGGAAGCCTCAGAGAAAGGTAGAAAACAGTAAAGAGCAGTGTTCATATTAACTTTCTAAAGAGGTGGTGATCGAGCCTGACATCAAGAGAGAAAGGGAATTGTGCGGTGGGGACATTAAGACATGACATAGGAGCAAACACTTCACCTATCCAAGGGAGAAAGCTAATCACTGTTACAAATCCATACCTGTTTATGAGGGTCATCTCTTAGTTAAATTTATAAGGGAAGATTTTGCTCTTCTGCAGGGCAAATGTGTGGAGCAACTGCATTTGAAGCAATTCTGCACTGTCTTGACACATGGAAACCAAGCGTTCACTCTGTGTTGCTACTGCTCATGAAGATCAGCTCATGCTGTTTCATGAGAAACAACTGTCTCCCATCTTAGCAGTCTAATGATAAAACCTTCTGAAGGGAAAATCCATCATAAAACAGTTAAGAATTAATGTAATTGCTGAAGAGCTATTTCCATACCCCATGTATGTTCTGCTGCAGCCTGAAAAAATATTATCTTCCATGAAACCTTATCTGCAAGAGGAATTAAAAAGATTCACTGGATAAAGGGAGAAACCTGCCTCCTGGCAGAGAAATCTTCCATTAGAAGGCAATAGAACTGAAAAAATGCCTGGGAAAAGTAGGGTATACAATTTTATTTATTTCTATACTGTATTGTCATCCAAATCTGGCCTTGTTGCACAGACATGTGGACAAAGTTTTTTTTAAAAGGAAAAAATAATAATTTATTAGAATCTTTCTATAGGGTAACAGTTGCATGGAGAACCAACTCTCTAAATCAGAATGACTGATGTCTGCCCAGTGGTGATTGGCAGTTCAGTTGTAAGGATCCTCTCAGTGCAGCATTCAGCTGAATCCAGAGACTCCTCAAATTACCATTTGGTTTTGTTCTTACAGACCATCTGACCACGATGCTGTGTGACTACCCCAGTGCACATAAAACTCATTGCACCAGAACCCAGCTACTCCACAACTGTAAAATAAGAGGAAACTTTATTTTTATACTTTGAACTCACTTTCAACTTAAGTCCCATGGGTATAGTTTGAGTATTCAGAGAGATCATATTTTCAAAAGTAATGATAAATGTTCTGCATACACTTGTGGTAAAATTGTTATTTGAATTTTTTTAGGATATATTTCTAGGAGTTTGACTAAGAAAAGAGAGCTAAAAGGACAGCATCTCTTGAAAGACTTGATAGTTAAAAGGTTGTTAATTGAAAAAGACAAATAAATATGGCATAACAGCTCCTATTTCAATAAATGGTAAATTAGTAAAAAAAAAGGCAGCAATATTAATGTATTCAGAAGATTTCAAGAGCAGGAAAAGAAGAGAAGTTAGTTCAATTAAAATGTGCAACAAAAAAAAATAATTTATTTAATGAGACAAAAGAAATGCAAACCTTTTTACTAATTCACAGATTGCTGCTGGAAATTAATGGTCTGCTTGCCTATAAAATAATTAGAGGTGGCATCGGGAATAAAGTGAGGGAAACAGCCCTGACAGGGAGGAAACCAAAGAGACAACCAACTTCCACATTTCTGGTTTATGCAAACCAGCTGTCTCCAGGGAAAAGGGATTAACCGTGGACAGTAACAATAACGATTGTTATTTGCATAGTTTTCTTTTAAGATAGGAAAACAAAAATTATTTAAACTCAGTGAATATGAAAGCATATCAGCTTCTCTTAAACTGTGAAGCAGCTCCTCAGGGCTACATCAACGTTTACTCAAGAATTAAAGTGTTACAAACGTGGCAGAAGTAGAACAGCTGGTTTCCAGGATGTAGCTTGATGTTAGCGTAGGCATGGACCATGTCTGAACCAGATCCAAAGTACAAATCACATTAACATGACATTGTGGGCTAGACTACTGTTGTTGCCTCCTGGTTCCACTTCTTTGGGCAGTAAAAAGTTGTATTGTTTCATTTGAAATATTTATAGTTGTTTTGAATATGGCTGTGTTTTACTATAATACTTTAATTTTCAGAATGTGTAGTTCTATCATGCATTCTTTGATTAAATTCTTGACTATCTCAAAATTATCCTTTTCCTTAAAAATTCTGCCTTGATTAAACTTCCAGTGATTATGGATTTTACTGGTACTAGTCCGTGGTAACTTGTTTTAGATCTGAAGCTACTTTTGCCTCTGAAAAAGAGAGTGAAGCTGTACCCCAAAACCTCTGAAGATGTGTAGACCTATGCTGTGTCTGTGGAAAGTAACATTCTCAGCCTTTGCTCTCATCTGCGAAGCGATTGAAGAGGATTAAATATGCTTTAGACCTGATGCCAAATACTTAGGATCAGAGTATTTTTAAACTGTCTACAGATGATAAGAATAATTCTGGTTAAGCCAGGGTTATGATATCTGCTGTAAAACTGATCTTTTCTATAATGGATAGTAGAGGTATTTTTTTAAGCTAGATTTTTTTAGGACTGCTTGAAAATTGTATGAGAGCTCTCATGTAAAAAACAACATGAAGTAACATGGAATTCCTGCTATCTCTGCATGTCCAAAAGATGATAAATATTTATCACAGTAAAATTTTGGGTGAAACAATTTTTTTTCTTTTTGTGAATATTCACTCTCCTCAAGTTTTTACTGGTTAGGAGTCTCAGCTCTAATATTAACACTTTCTATCATTACTTAGCTCATCTTGTTCTGACAAAATATGATACTTTAGACTAGGCAAACATAACTTGACTTCTTTCATCCTTTATCCTATTTCCCTTTTAATTGACTACTCAAATGATTAAAAAATCATAATCACTTCCATAGGAGAAGTTAACTTTTTTTCAGCCTTCTTTCTTTCCCTTTCTTTCATTTTATATTTGTGGAAATCTTTCCAAAAGTTTTGTGTTGTTCCTAATGAGAAACAGATGCTCTTCTAAAGTGCGTCTTCCTCTTACCACTTCAACAAAAATCTGGTTTAGGAAGAAAGCAAATGGGTCCATCATTGATCAGTGGCTTTCTTGTGTTCAGGATGTGAAGCCAGAAACAGCTAATCATTTCATGGAAATTTGAAAATCTGAAGATTGATAAAATAAAATTTTTTTTAAAAAAAACATATTGTGAGCTTCTGCTCCCAGAAATAAGTTTTGATTTTTTTTTCTCCCATATATAAAGAAGCCCACTCTCACAAATTATTAGGACTCCCACAACTACTCCTGACAATTTTACCAGAACAAGACAAGCAGGATCAGACCTTATGATTTATTCATAAGTTGCTATTGTGTCGGGTTTTCTTTCTAAAGTTAATTGGAATTAGAGTCTTTACTGATAGCAAAAGAAAAAAACTAATTTATTTTAAGCTAGCTTCAAACTAAGTTTTTAATTAAATGACTGCTTTTTTTCTGACCACAATTTGCCATCTCAGGTAAGAAGCTGTGGGGACCCACATTAGAGATAATGAAGCATATTTTAAAAAAAAAAATCTGACTATCATTTAAATTTTGCTTCACACTTCTAGTCCAGACTCCATGCTTCAGTATTGTATAAAGCCCTGAATGAAATCTCTAAATCTGAAAGTCTCCAGCATCTATTCTTTTTCAGAGGCTGCTACAATCAGCTGAAGCTAAAAGTAATTACTATACATAAATGAACTGAAAGAAGTTGATTTTCCACAGGCTTTAATATCACAACATTTATTAGAGTATAAAAAAATTGCTTGTAGAGCACTGCATGGGAATTAAAAAAAAAAAAAAAAAGAACAGAAATCACATTCTCAGATCCAGCCAAAGCTTTGTAATTCATGCAGAACCTAGAATTACAGACACATATATTAGAAATATGTAAAGAAGTTAACTGACTTTATAAGTTGTGAAGGCCATCTCCTTTGAAGCATTTGGGGCTGTTCTGGAGTAGCAGCTTTAAAATCCCTCCTCCCCTCAGTGAACTCCTAAATTAAAGCAGCAAACAAGTATTTAAACTATTTGTTATCAACTGTGCATGTTTGTTACTATTTTTTGCCTTCAGAAACTTCTGAGGCAATAATCATCACTTAAATAAGATAGAATTTTGCTCTATCATACCCTGTATGTACACAATCACTGCACAATATTCATTAGGCTTTGTGAAAAGAAACATCTCACTGGCACATGCAAGTAGAAGCTTGAGAGGATTAAATAAAAAAGAACTGCTGGCTTATTTTAACTCAGTGGCATCAGTACTGAGCTATGAAATTACTGAATTAAAGGAAATTTAAATACACCCTGATGCCTATGCATGTCTTTATTCATCTAGCCAGTCATATGAGTAATGATCAGGAGCCATTATTAGGACTCTTCTCTCCAGATGAAGCAATCACTATTATTGGGTTTATGTACAGCATAATTCCTCCACAGGTGAATGAATTAGCCCTGGGAAAGTGCATGCCAGACTACGTATGATTGAACATCTAGGCTGCTAGGTGGGAAGAAGCAAGAGAGGACACGGAAAGGAAACTGTAGCTGGAAGTGGAGAACATTCAGAGTCACGATTCCAAGGCGTAGAAAAGACAGATGCTTCCTATGCACCCTGTGGGGACGTTATTTCCTGCAAGCCCAAATGCCACTGGAAGTTGCTGGACAAAGATTAAGTTTCGAGCAACCTGCAAGGTCACACTGGCCGTGAGGGATGTATGTGTTCCCAAAGCATTTTATTTTGATCTGCCAATTGATCAGAAACTTGCTGTGCTTAGAAAGCTTTTCTATCTTGTGTTCCTTTCGACATATTCTCCTTAAGAAAAATAGCAGACACATTCCTCTCAAGGCTTTGGCTGAATTTAGGTCCTGTCACAAAGTATTTCATTTTTTTTCCAGGACATTATTTACCCTAATTTCAGATATACCTCTTCAGGGAGAGCCATAAATCATAGATCCACATTTTCTGTCCTGAATACTTGAAACCACACATCTTAAAATACATGCTGGTCATTGATTTGCCAAATCAGAGGTCTCCTAAAGATTTTCTAGTGTTTTGTTCCTGCTTTCTTACAGTCTACCTTTGCAATTGAAAAGCACAATAAAGTACTGCTGAAGATTAAATAAAAGTTATTTTAGTAACATCTACCCCTAAAATGAATGAGAAATTGTTTCTGCTGGGTGCTCAGGCATTATAATGAACTGTAGGGAAGAAATGCTTAGTTCTTTAGATAAGCTTTGGGAGCACTGGAGTATCAGCTATTAGGAACTGAATTTACCTTAAATTTATCTTAACCAATCCACGTGGTTTTGTATCATGAAAGCTAAAACCCCTAGACCTTAAGGTGGAAAATGAACACTTACTTTTCTCATTATCTACCTGTGCCTCAGGCAGACAGGACTGTTGTGAGACTCAAGAGGTTCAGGGCATGGAGCAGGAAGAGCTCAAATCCCTCATCTTTCATTTAGCTGTGAGATGACAGGCATTGCTGTCCAGCTCAGGGTCATGACTGCTACCCCTGCTCCCAGTAATTGCCAGACTTATAGGGAACTATAACATTTTAAAGCTGGACTATCAGAGGGATCTTTGGTTACTCCCCTCCCTTCAGAGGAGTATATTTTAAATGCTCAGAAATTTGAAATTCTTTTGGCTTTTTATGGTAGAGACTGCACTCACCTGTTCTAGATAAGTGCTACCTAGGAAGAGCTACCTAGGAAGTGCTTTTCTACTTTATTTACCTGTGCAGAAAACTACACAGTTTACCACTAGACACTTTAACATTCAGTCTTGATCTGTAGTGGGACTACAGATTTTTGGCTGACCACATTAGGAGTTGCACACCCCAGAAGCAAAACTGTGCTCAGTCTGCAAAATGTCAAGGAAATTAAGTTTAGTCAGAACATTCTTGTGCTTTTAGTAGGTCCTGAGGGCTTCAAAACTAAATCTTTCAGAGCAGGCATAGACCTAGGCATCTGATGCGTTTTCAATTGGTTGATGGGATGTAGGATACAGTTAGTTAAAGTGGTTTCTGCTTTATACATATTTTCACATGCTCATGTTCCCTTGTAGTGTTTGTTTACAAAGAATCCAGTCTTAATTATTAAGTTATTTTCTTTGTATTCCAGAACTATCCTTGGCAGCAGCAATCTTCTTGAATCTATCATCACCCAAAGCAGGGAAGACACTTCATTTTTTTCCTTTATGAGAGCTAGAAGGATAAATATGGTCCAAAAAAAAGTGTTCTCAAAATGAAATATTTACTAAGGAAAAAAAAGGAAGAATTCAGTAACAAGTTAGCTCTAAACAATCATTTCATGATTAAACTCCAAGGGCCTAAATTAAGCTTTGCCAGTGTTGACCTGAACTGGTGAAAGGCTACCTTTTGAGGGGTCAGTGTTTAAAGAGATAAACATACTGGACCAAGCTTTGTTTATTACCAAGCTTTATATTCTAATTTTGAGCGCTAACTTTGTCTTCTGTTTGAAGAGTAGAACCAGTGATAGAGATACAATAAGATGCAAGTGCTCTTACAAGTCTTATTAAACTAAAACCTTATAAATTGCTGGTTTTGCTTGTGTTCATTTTGTATGGCATCTTTTTGAAGCAGTTACTGGAAAGGAGTTTTTCTGAGTAATCTAATTTTCAAGTTATTTTGCATGACTATTAAGTGCAGTTAACAATACAAGCACAAAACCTTGCCCCTGATTCTAAAATAAACTATAATTGAATTGAACCTTACGCATGTTTATGCAGGTGCTCAAACAGGCTGGTATATTCCTGAGAATTACCTTGGTCTTGTATTCACTATTTGAATATCAGCTGAGAGCATTTGCTTCTCCTCTGGTTGAAAGCATCTGCTGTTGCTGTTGCTGCTACAGGAATGATTAAAATTCACTGTTGCTGTAACCAAACACATGTTAATATGTTAACTTAAATGTTGTGTGTGGGCGCTCTAAGAATGTCTTTGTCCCTGTCTCTCTAAACTTAGATCTGATTTATGCTAACGGTATTACTTTCATAAAGAAATTTTATGTTCCAGTTCTATGTAGGAATTTTTAATATCTAATTTAAACACTTGCTAGCCCTTAGACAGCTAGAAGCCTTTCTCTGAAGCTGTGGCCTGCAATAAAAATAGGTGATAACTTGGTTCTGTGATAATTCTGAATAAGTCAAATAGATTTTTGTCTTGAATACACATAATTTTATTATGTAGGCCTCACTGCAAAAGAGAAATTTTCGTCCATCAGAATTTGAAACTAGTAATTTTATTTTTTTTGCTTTACCACAGCAAAAAAAAAAAAAAAAAAAGGAGAGAAAGAAAATTGCCATACCCATATATGTTTTTATTTAAAAATATGTTTCAGATTTCCATTTCAGTGTACACAGTGGCCCAAAATAGAAATGTTTTTAAAATATCAGTAACATAACAACCTTGCATTGCATTGCAGTTAAAAAATGAGACAAAATTGACAGGCATGGCTGCTGTTGCAATACATCTTCCCTGTTCAGCTTTGCCTTCTGTTGTGAAGTCCCGTTGAAAAGCTAGTTCACAGTAAACATTTTTTAACTTGCATGTGGTGTTGACCTTTAATAAATCATTCTGTTTTCTTTAGGATTAACCGGAAGTACATTCCACCCTGCACAATACAGATAAAATCTCTAATATTTGCATAAATTTGCTCCTTCTTGGGTTTGATTATGAGACAGTTCAGGTGGATATGAAAGATCAAGCCTTAATGGAAATAGAACATGATGTGTAAGTTACTCTGTGAAGAAGATGACTTCAGACTTTTTCTCTGCTTAGTAGCCCTTCTTACAATGCCTTGTAAAGCTTCTAAAGGACTAATGGATTCCACAGGTAATAAGGAAAACTTCAGCTCTCTCTTTCCTTTCTCTGAGAACAAAATATTATTATTTACTGAAACTTCTAAAAGTATGTTTTATCATGAGGGATCAAGACAAAACCCTCTCCTACACAAAGCAAGAAACCACAAGAAGTGCCTCTGCAAGGCTACTTCTTCAAGCAATGGTTAATACCTTGATTAGCAGTAGCTGAAATAAATATTCTGCAGCTGAGGTGCAAACGAAGATGTAATCTTGTATCCTGAACCTGGAGAAAAATTTATATCAGCTGGAGACTATATTAAAATACATTACTTGTGGTTCCCATTTTGGTATTGAATGCACTTGGTCCAGTAAGTACTCAGGTATTCAGAAAAAATATGTCACTGAAAGCACTTTGCATACGCACAGATATCGCTCTTGGAGAAAATGCTTTGCATCCAGAAAAACAGCTGAATTAGCATATCTGCATGACAGAGAGAAGTGACAGATTGCTTTCTATAAAGCAGTTGCACAGCTTGCTCTGGCAACTCTTTGGTGTGCTACAGAGGTATTGATCCAGGAGCCACGTCACAATCAATCAGGCTCTCAGAGGACCGTGAAAGAATTGCAAATGCTTAAGTTAAGTAAGCACACAGTAAAAAGTTTTATTGAAATAAAAAGTGACTGCTTTCAGCTGCAGATACTTACTTTTTACCTCAGCTTGCTTGAAAAATATAATTATGTGAGCTTAATACCCCTTTCAAAATACTGAGATCGTAAACCAACTGGCTAAGGGGGCTGCTTTCTAGTAGCAGTGTCAAACCACATCAGAGTAACAAAATGTGCCAAAACAAATCTCATAAACTGCTTCTTAAGTCTAAACCTTCCTCAGAATAATAAAACTCTTGTACACTGAAAATCAAGGTGAGAGACCACTGGCTACTAACGCAGGTCAACAATAAATATACCTATGTGTCTACTCCCCTATCTCTGTATTACTATTTGTTCTGTGATCACCACCTTTGTTAATACTGCAACTTCCTTTAAACAAAGAACCCCATGTTGAGATTGCTGTAACTCACTAGAAATTGCTGATATTACCTCTGTCTCTGCCTCGTGCCATCAGTGCAGACTTACTATTCCTTTCTTTTCTTCTCTCCAACTCACATCCTCTCCCATCTTGTTTTATTACTCCAAAAGCAGGCTTGGGCATATTCCTCATAACTCACATCTTCTGGCTCCATTTGGATATGGAAAAGTCAGTCTTTTGTAAGTGCACATCAGTCTTTATTTTTCCCCCATCTTCGGTCTGCTTTTTGTTGAGTGAGGGTGAGTAGCAGATCATAGGAAGATGTTTTGCTATTTATCCTTCAACACCTGTCCATTCACATGTGCCAGCTCTATTACAACTTGTAATTCAGTTTTTAGTGAAAATTGGATATTTTTGTTTAATATCTTTAATCAAAATCTTTTCTTTCAGATGGAAATGTATACGAAAGCAAAGCTCTGCACTAGGTGGGGTATATTCAAGATTGTAAGGAACTAAAATTCCAAGTGCTGTTTCTAGAAGACAGTTCTATATCTAGTCCATAGGGGCTATCCTATCCCAGAAGATTTTGCAAGATCCTTTCTTGGACATTTTTAAAAATAGACAGTGCCTGACAATGCCTTGTTGTAAGCTACTTTTAAAAGTCCTCTAGAAAAAAACAATCTAAGATTTGATTCACCCTGGTAGGTTTGTATCATCACCTAATGTTTCTCCATGTTTCCTCCCGAGGCAGGTCTGCAGATCAAGACCTTCCCCATTAGTATAGAATTATTTCAAAGACTTACCAGAAATAATGGGAACTAAAATTCGAAGCCTCAAACACTGCTGTGTGCAGCAGTAAACATTCATCAAAGGTACATTAATAGAACAGCTTCTGTGAAGTATGATAGCACATATCCCATAACCAGGTGTAAAATGAATAAAAGCAAAATGCTATTAACATGCGTTTGAGTGTTTAAAAGCCTTCATTGTTCAAAATCATCATAGCAGAATTACATTAACGTTCAAATACATGACTGAATATAATCTAATGTGTGAGAATTGTTTGTTAAAATACTTGTCTAACTTGTTAAGTGTTGCATGCAGAGATATGTACACAACAATTCCATTGACAAGAACTGCACTCCTACATGCAATTTTCCTTTGTGATCCTAACCTAGCTCTGGTTTAAATAACCACAAAATTTTACTCTCTGAAAACTAACATAGGAGACATGCAGAACACATTCTAAGAAGCTGGAAATTTGAGAACCTGAGGGCTAGAAGGTTACTCAGATAAAAAATGAAAGTTTCCTTCATGCCTGTGAGATGTTTTACTCAAATTTGGGTTTAGGTATGTGACTCCCAGGAGCTTTAGCCATATCCCCAGCATTTACTGGTCAGAGTAGCCATGCAAGCATATTTATCCCAGTAAAAGCAGTGCTTCTGTAATAAACTGAAATTGCTGATGCTTAAAATAGTGATAACCACGAAGCTCTGCTGAGTAACGCAGCATCTGCAACAAATTTCAGCCAGTTCTACTAGGGTGACAGAGCTGTTATCAACCAGAATAATGTTGCATTAAATGCACAGGCCAGGAAGAAAGAAGCTATGTAGTGTCTCACTACTTGGACAGCTTCTGGAGTAGCTTTGTGCGACACAGAAGAGCTAGTCAGAAACTAGATAGAATCACTCAGACAGCTGGTCAAGAGAAATTAACCCAGTATTAGGGAAATGGCATTTGATGAGCCAGTATCACCTTTCTGCTTATCAGATCATTTGATCTTCTCTAAAGACTTTGAGGTATAGAATGATGCATTAAGCTTCTTGAATGGAAATAATCCAGGAGACAAAGCAGAAAAAACTCTTATTTATTTGCTGAAAATATGGTTGGAAGGGGAGCAGCTGAATCACTGTGGCCTTCAGTGAGATAATTTTTTCCCCTAGGTAATTGTAACTATATTACATGGAAAAGAATATAAAAAATCCCTGGAAAAAGATAAAAGGGCCACATGGCAATCTCAGGACATTGGAGAAGTGTCATTGATTAAAAAAAAAACAAAACAAAGCAAAATCCCAAAAAATGAAACAAAAGAATTTAAATGTGCATACTGAGAGCGAAACTGTAATGAGGGTCAATCTTTTGGATGGTACAGGGATATGACATAGCATGTCACAACGTATGTATCTCATTCAGCTAGAAAGTCTTGCTATGTTTTTCCTTACACAAGTGCAGCTTTTCATGTTTGAAATGCAGGTTTGGTGCTCAGAACCACAGGAACATTGCTTGACCCTCTGTGTAAACTAGCAAGACAAACTAAGAAATGTTCAGTGAACCTAGGGTTAAAGGAAGTTTAAAATGGTGATCAAACTGTAGCACTTTTATGTTGTATGTCCTGTTTATTAATGCTGCTAATGTTTTCTGTGATCCTGCTAACACCTAACAGAAAGATTAAATATAAAGCTTTGCCTGCAGATGTTCACAACTCGGCCCTTGCCTTTCCCTGAGAGAGCAGAAATGCTCAGCTTCAGCTCTCATTGTATTTTTCCCTGTGTCAGCTGACAGATCTATTTCCTTAAGCAACTTTCCTCCATTGGTCTTATCCCCATTTCTAAGATCTCATATTTTCTACTTTAAAAATACAGTTTTGCCTGCAAATGGCTGTGACTAACAGCTTTATTACAGGACTGAACAAAAAAAGGAAAAAAAAAAGAAAGAAAGAAAGAAAGAAAACCGTGCAGATCAAACATGTTTGTACTAAGTCTTATCAGCCCTGCCCTCAGGGCCACTTCACACATTTACTGTGTGTCTGTAACAGAGGGAACTGCTCTTGGCAATGGCCTTTTTGAATCTCTGGCATATCTGAAATGTGCAGCAAAGCATAGCATTTCTCACCAGTAATCTTTCTTCCTAATCACAAATGGTTCCTTTCACTGCTTTAATGCTTGTGAGCTCTCTCACACACACTCTCACACTCTCTCTCTCTCACAGACACCCACACACAAACACATGCACAGAGTCATTAACAAATATAAACAAGCTTCTACAAACTTGAAGGCTATTTTGTGACTTGGAATTCACAAGTAAATACTGGAAATCCTTTTCCCCTAGCAAGCTCTCAGCACTTTTGGCACCTCTGTGTCTCTGCTAAGTTAAAGCTCTTTCAGCAGGGTTCTTTAAATGATGTCCTCTGACCTCCGTGTTTTGGAGAGATGCACACCTCTATGGTGGCAGTGGCACTGAGCATTTTACTTGTGCTCTATGGCACTGCCTCAAATATTGAGCAAATATGCACACTCGAGAAACAAACAGAACCTAACTGTCTGGGCAAACACAAACTTGTTCGTAACAGAAAAATTTTAAAACAATATAGTATGACTAAAATGTCCCTGGAGTATGGACTTCTGCTTGGAAAATGTCTAGCATGCTACTGGATTACTATTACAGTCTAAACAAGACACTACAGAAATGCTGAGATGAATATCAAAAGCTTACAACCAGAAGCTTCTCCAGTTCCATCTGAGGGAGATGGTTGGAGGCGTAATTAATTGTGCTACACTGTTATCTACAGTTCTGCATAAACTGATTTATTCTCTTCAAGTTTGCAGAATAAGACTGAAGGCCAATGAAACTGATGAGTGTAACACTGATATTTATAAGACATTTAATTTATGAATTACTTTACTTGAAATATTCCATTACTTATTATGTGGAGTCTCTCACTCTTATACTTAATGCATGGAAAATAACACTAAATATTCAGTTTAGAACAAGAGTAGCAAAATATTTCAGGTCTTTCAATATAGTGCTGATGTTTGGATGCATCTCTGTGATCTAGCTGGAAAACCAAGGGCAAGACCTGATTTTTGACCTCACCCTCCCTGCATTTCTGGAGGCAGGCTGGGGTACCCTGCCTAGGATATCTGACTGTATCAGTGTACACCCTGCAGTGCACTGGGCAGTGGTCATTCCCCCACAGCCTCTGCCCTGCCAGGTCCTCTGGTGCCCCTCCATGCAGACATCCCTTCAAAACATGGTACATCTTTCTTTTATTTTCCTCACACCTGTTTGTGTACAGTACCCTAAATACAGTATCCAATAGTCTGAACTTCTGTATCTTGCTTTGATAAAGGAAGGATGAGACAAAGATGTTAGCTTGTCATCTATTCTTTAAGAAAAATGGAGCTACTCTATTTACCCCAAATAAATTAGCATTTCTTCAAATCTGACAAGTGGGAATTAAGAATTGTATCCTTTTCATGCATCTGGTCAGAGTTTTAATTTCCCACTATTAAATTAGCAAGTATTTAGCAGACAGTCTTGAATTTCAAACTCCCCTTTGGCAGAATTTTCGTCTGTGTTTGGCAGTATTTGTTTATGGAAGCTTTGCCTCCACAGGGGACTTTTTATTTCTCATCTTCCAAGTTGCAACGGCATAAACAGGAATGACACCTGGTATGAAATCCAGCTGTTATGTTTACAGAATCTAGAAATCAGTCAGATAGCCATACACCAAAGAGGACAGAGATAACAAAACCATGCAGATGATACCACCACTTTAGCTGAGCCCAGCTGGTCCCTCACACCACCAACCTGCTGGCTGGCAGCTCAGTTCCGGCTTTGAAGGAGCCAGCTGACTCTTCAGGTTAGGAAAACCCGAACAGCTCATATTCAAGTTTTGTCTCTACTGACAGCATGATTGTAGCTGACTCTGGGCACTCAGCTCTGTGACCTTGAGTCTGAAAACAAGCAGTTACCACAGAAGGCACAGATGTAGGCCAGATATGTGGTAGGAGGAAAGAGATCCCTTTGCCAGGGAATGTTTTCTCCTTTCTCATGTGAATGTGTGCAGCAGTTGGTTTGTGCCCATCTCTAATACATCATTGATAAGCAGCTGTTATTTCTTCCTGCACGAGAATGTCAGACACTGTCAGGACTGTCAGTGCTTGCCAGTGCAAATTTGCCAACTGATCAGAGTCAAATTTTACATCTGCTTTTTATCAGAGCCCATGAAATTGTCCGATCTGTAGGGGAGGAAGGCAGATCACATACACACCTCCAGCCACTAAGCCATCTACAACCTAATAATATAGAAAACTGATAAGAAAAAGGAGCAGACTGTTGCAAAGGATGATTGACATTTTGATGAATTTGGATCATAACACAGGCTTCAAATACATAAATACACTAGTCAAGAGTTCTACAGCATCAAATAGAATATTAAAGCTGAAATTTAGGAACAGATACAAATTGCTTTAAATAAAACACAAACCTCTACTCACATACTCTGATTTTTTATCTTGCTAGGCAAATACAATTTATTTAACTTATCTCTAGAAATTATGTATTGATCTTACAAAAAACCCCTACAGATTACTTGGAGGCTGATTTTAATGTTACTGTGTGCTCATCAGAGCTCAGATAATCACAATAACCAGTTTCTATTAAGGAAAATAGAAAAGCTATAGGCAAAATTTTGTAATTATTCTTTATGAATGGAGAGCTTGTGTTTGAAAAAAGACAGAAAATAAATATTTTAAACGATGGAAATAATACAACGTAGATTGAAGACAGAATAAAAATGGATAAAGCAGAGCATGTCGTACGTTCAGAGAAGAAGAAACATTGTAAAATCATTAATGATTTTTAAAACAGACTGGAAATTAGATCTTCATTCAACACAATGTTCTGGGGCTTTGGTACCTTCAGAGAACTGGAAGAACCATGGCTTGAGAGATCAGTCTTAGCCTTTTATCTAATAAATCCTGGAAGCTTGGTGTGGCTGGGTTAGAGAAAAACACCCAAGAGCAGAAAATGAAATCCCAGTTCCTCAGATCCGTGTAACATAAGGGACCTGAGATACAGCACTACATGGTCTCACTTTGGCTGGGTGCTGAGTACAGCACTCTGGCCAGCGGTCTGACTCTGGTGAGCCATGACGTGGACTGGCAGTGGACAGGAGAGCCATAGCAGAAACAGCTGGAAAGATGTACCTCCATATCTCTAGGGGCTCCTCTCACTGGTGTCTGGCACTGACAGCTGGATGTGGAAGCCCTCGGCTGGTGGTGCATGGGTGTGCACATGTGTGTGTGTTTTCCCTGACACAGCCCACCCCTTGCTTGGATCAGTTTAAAAGTTGAGCTTTGTGCTGTCAACTTGTTCCATGACCCTTTCCTGCCATTCCTGGTATGAATCAGACTAATCTCCT